>AP027113.1:45024404-45156214 GCA_028142955.1 Pinctada fucata | reverse complement strand
TCCTTAAAAATCCAAAGTGGATATCTGGACAAAATTCTTTCACTTGTAGGGTACATGCATGAGTACCTCATACCTACAAATTGTCATGACAATCTGAAGAGTGGTTATAGAAAAGAAGCAGAAAATGTATGAAAATCACCCCCCCCTTCCTTTTTACATAAGAAAAAAATTCATAAAAAATCAAAAAAAATAAAATTTAAGCATAAAATACATATCAAAGCATTAAGTAAGTTAAATATGATAAATATGTAGTAAATGAGTGTGTAAAATCATACACTTATTGAGTTATTTAAAGAAAAAGTGCAAAAATGTGCATTTCTGACTAAGTCCCGAAAAGACGTCAAAAACGCGTCAAAAATTAGTTGTCGGATTTTAACGAAATGAACAAACTTGAATCATACATCCTTCTAGATCACATAGATACAATTAGTTTTTCAATCCATTTCAGTGGAACTGGAGAAGAAGATTTTTGAAGAGGGGTACCCTCCGGGGCCTATTTGACCCCGCCCTGGATCCACCCCTGAAGGGATCGAGCCGAAATGAACAAACTTGGTAGAGGACCTTTAGTACTTCATGCATACCAAGTTTCATCAAAATCCTTCAGCCGTTCTTGAGAAGAAGTTGAAAATGTTAAAAGTTTACGACGGACGGACGACGGACGACGGACGACGGACGACGGACGCCGGACGCCACACTATGACAATAGCTCACTTGAGCCTTTGGCTCAGGTGAGCTAATAAAAAGGGAAAAAAAATTTTGTTGGGGTCCCGCCGGGGTTTGAAGCCACTCCCCATGGGTCCATTGGGCATGGAAAACATACATTATACCTATGTACAATCTTAAAAAATATTCCTTAAAAATCCAAAAGTGGATATCTGGACAAAATTCTTTCACTTGTAGGGTACCATGCATGAGTACCTCATACTACAAATTGTCATGACAATCTGAAGAGTGGTTATAGAAAAGAAGCAGAAAATGTATGAAAATCACCCCCCTCTTCCTTTTTACATAAGAAAAAAATTCATAAAAAATCAAAAAAAATAAAATTTAAGCATAAAATACATATCAAAGCATTAAGTAAGTTAAATATGATAAATATGTAGTAAATGAGTGTGTAAAATCATACACTTATTGAGTTATTTAAAGAAAAAGTGCAAAATGTGCATTTCTGACTAAGTCCGAAAAGACGTCAAAAACGCGTCAAAAATTAGTTGTCGGATTTTAACGAAATGAACAAACTTGAATCATACATCCTTCTAGATCACATAGATACAATTAGTTTTTCAATCCATTCAGTGGAACTGGAGAAGAAGATTTTTGAAGAGGGGTACCCTCCGGGGCCTATTTGACCCCGCCCTGGATCCACCCCTGAAGGGATCGAGGCCGAAATGAACAAACTTGGTAGAGGACCTTTAGTACTTCATGCATACCAAGTTTCATCAAATCCCTTCAGCCGTTCTTGAGAAGAAGTTGAAAATGTTAAAAGTTTACGACGGACGGACGACGGACGACGGACGACGGACGCCGGACGCCACACTATGACAATAGCTCACTTGAGCCTTTGGCTCAGGTGAGCTAATAAAAAGGGAAAAAAATTTTGTTGGGGTCCCGCCGGGGTTTGAAGCCACTCCCCATGGGTCCATTGGGCATGGAAAACATACATTATACCTATGTACAATCTTAAAAAATATTCCTTAAAAATCCAAAAGTGGATATCTGGACAAAATTCTTTCACTTGTAGGGTACATGCATGAGTACCTCATACCTACAAATTGTCATGACAATCTGAAGAGTGGTTATAGAAAAGAAGCAGAAAATGTATGAAAATCACCCCCCCCTTCCTTTTTACATAAGAAAAAAATTCATTAAAAATCAAAAAAAATAAAATTTAAGCATAAAATACATATCAAAGCATTAAGTAAGTTAAATATGATAAATATGTAGTAAATGAGTGTGTAAAATCATACACTTATTGAGTTATTTAAAGAAAAAGTGCAAAAATGTGCATTTCTGACTAAGTCCGAAAAAGACGTCAAAAACGCGGTCAAAAATTAGTTGTCGGATTTTAACGAAATGAACAAACTTGAATCATACATCCTTCTAGATCACATAGATACAATTAGTTTTTCAATCCATTCAGTGGAACTGGAGAAGAAGATTTTTGAAGAGGGGTACCCTCCGGGGCCTATTTGACCCCGCCCTGGATCCACCCCTGAAGGGATCGAGCCGAAATGAACAAACTTGGTAGAGGACCTTTAGTACTTCATGCATACCAAGTTTCATCAAAATCCCTTCAGCCGTTCTTGAGAAGAAGTTGAAAATGTTAAAAGTTTACGACGGACGGACGACGGACGACGGACGACGGACGCCGGACGCCACACTATGACAATAGCTCACTTGAGCCTTTGGCTCAGGTGAGCTAATAAAAAGGGAAAAAAATTTTGTTGGGGTCCCGCCGGGGTTTGAAGCCACTCCCCATGGGTCCATTGGGCATGGAAACATACATTATACCTATGTACAATCTTAAAAATATTCCTTAAAAATCCAAAAGTGGATATCTGGACAAAATTCTTTCACTTGTAGGGTACCATGCATGAGTACCTCATACCTACAAATTGTCATGACAATCTGAAGAGTGGTTATAGAAAAAGAAGCAGAAAATGTATGAAATCACCCCCCCCTTCCTTTTTACATAAGAAAAAAATTCATAAAAAATCAAAAAAAATAAAATTTAAGCATAAAATACATATCAAAGCATTAAGTAAGTTAAATATGATAAATATGTAGTAAAGAGTGTGTAAAATCATACACTTATTGAGTTATTTAAAGAAAAAGTGCAAAAATGTGCATTTCTGACTAAGTCCGAAAAGACGTCAAAACGCGTCAAAATTAGTTGTCGGATTTTAACGAAATGAACAAACTTGAATCATACATCCTTCTAGATCACATAGATACAATTAGTTTTTCAATCCATTCAGTGGAACTGGAGAAGAAGATTTTTGAAGAGGGGTACCCTCCGGGGGCCTATTTGACCCCGCCCTGGATCCACCCCTGAAGGGATCGAGCCGAAATGAACAAACTTGGTAGAGGACCTTTAGTACTTCATGCATACCAAGTTTCATCAAAATCCCTTCAGCCGTTCTTGAGAAGAAGTTGAAAATGTTAAAAGTTTACGACGGACGGACGACGGACGACGGACGACGGACGACGGACGCCGGACGCCACACTATGACAATAGCTCACTTGAGCCTTTGGCTCAGGTGAGCTAATAAAAAGGGAAAAAAATTTTGTTGGGTCCCGCGGGGTTTGAAGCCACTCCCCATGGGTCCATTGGGCATGGAAAACATACATTATACCTATGTACAATCTTAAAAAATATTCCTTAAAAAATCCAAAGTGGATATCTGGACAAAATTCTTTCACTTGTAGGGTACCATGCATGAGTACCTCATACCTACAAATTGTCATGACAATCTGAAGAGTGGTTATAGAAAAGAAGCAGAAAATGTATGAAAATCACCCCCCCCTTCCTTTTTACATAAGAAAAAAATTCATAAAAAATCAAAAAAAATAAAATTTAAGCATAAAATACATATCAAAGCATTAAGTAAGTTAAATATGATAAATATGTAGTAAATGAGTGTGTAAAATCATACACTTATTGAGTTATTTAAAGAAAAAGTGCAAAAATGTGCATTTCTGACTAAGTCCGAAAAGACGTCAAAAACGCGTCAAAATAGTTGTCGGATTTTAACGAAATGAACAAACTTGAATCATACATCCTTCTAGATCACATAGATACAATTAGTTTTTCAATCCATTCAGTGGAACTGGAGAAGAAGATTTTTGAAGAGGGGTACCCTCCGGGGCCTATTTGACCCCGCCCTGGATCCACCCCTGAAGGGATCGAGCCGAAATGAACAAACTTGGTAGAGGACCTTTAGTACTTCATGCATACCAAGTTTCATCAAAATCCCTTCAGCCGTTCTTGAGAAGAAGTTGAAAATGTTAAAAGTTTACGACGGACGGACGACGGACGGACGGACGACGGACGCCGGACGCCACACTATGACAATAGCTCACTTGAGCCTTTGGCTCAGGTGAGCTAATAAAAAGGGAAAAAAATTTTGTTGGGGTCCCGCCGGGTTTGAAGCCACTCCCCATGGGTCCATTGGGCATGGAAAACATACATTATACCTATGTACAATCTTAAAAATATTCCTTAAAATCCAAAAGTGGATATCTGGACAAAATTCTTTCACTTGTAGGGTACCATGCATGAGTACCTCATACCTACAAATTGTCATGACAATCTGAAGAGTGGTTATAGAAAAGAAGCAGAAAATGTATGAAAATCACCCCCCCCTTCCTTTTTACATAAGAAAAAAATTCATAAAAAATCAAAAAAATAAAATTTAAGCATAAAATACATATCAAAGCATTAAGTAAGTTAAATATGATAAATATGTAGTAAATGAGTGTGTAAAATCATACACTTATTGAGTTATTTAAAGAAAAAGTGCAAAATGTGCATTTCTGACTAAGTCCGAAAAGACGTCAAAAACGCGTCAAAAATTAGTTGTCGGATTTTAACGAAATGAACAAACTTGAATCATACATCCTTCTAGATCACATAGATACAATTAGTTTTTTCAATCCATTCAGTGGAACTGGAGAAGAAGATTTTTGAAGAGGGGTACCCTCCGGGGCCTATTTGACCCCGCCCTGGATCCACCCCTGAAGGGATCGAGCCGAAATGAACAAACTTGGTAGAGGACCTTTAGTACTTCATGCATACCAAGTTTCATCAAAATCCCTTCAGCCGTTCTTGAGAAGAAGTTGAAAATGTTAAAAGTTTACGACGGACGGACGACGGACGACGGACGACGGACGCCGGACGCCACACTATGACAATAGCTCACTTGAGCCTTTGGCTCAGGTGAGCTAATAAAAAGGGAAAAAAATTTTGTTGGGGTCCCGCCGGGGTTTGAAGCCACTCCCCATGGGTCCATTGGGCATGGAAAACATACATTATACCCTATGTACAATCTTAAAAATATTCCTTAAAAATCCAAAAGTGGATATCTGGACAAAATTCTTTCACTTGTAGGGTACCATGCATGAGTACCTCATACCTACAAATTGTCATGACAATCTGAAGAGTGGTTATAGAAAAGAAGCAGAAAATGTATGAAAATCACCCCCCCCTTCCTTTTTACATAAGAAAAAAATTCATAAAAAATCAAAAAAAATAAAATTTAAGCATAAAATACATATCAAAGCATTAAGTAAGTTAAATATGATAAATATGTAGTAAATGAGTGTGTAAAATCATACACTTATTGAGTTATTTAAAGAAAAAGTGCAAAAATGTGCATTTCTGACTAAGTCCGAAAAGACGTCAAAAACGCGTCAAAAATTAGTTGTCGGATTTTAACGAAATGAACAAACTTGAATCATACATCCTTCTAGATCACATAGATACAATTAGTTTTTCAATCCATTCAGTGGAACTGGAGAAGAAGATTTTTGAAGAGGGGTACCCTCCGGGGCCTATTTGACCCCGCCCTGGATCCACCCCTGAAGGGATCGAGCCGAAATGAACAAACTTGGTAGAGGACCTTTAGTACTTCATGCATACCAAGTTTCATCAAAATCCCTTCAGCCGTTCTTGAGAAGAAGTTGAAAATGTTAAAAGTTTACGACGGACGGACGACGGACGACGGACGACGGACGACGGACGCCCGGACGCCACACTATGACAATAGCTCACTTGAGCCTTTGGCTCAGGTGAGCTAATAAAAAGGGAAAAAAATTTTGTTGGGGTCCCGCCGGGGTTTGAAGCCACTCCCCATGGGTCCATTGGGCATGGAAAACATACATTATACCTATGTACAATCTTAAAAAATATTCCTTAAAAATCCAAAAGTGGATATCTGGACAAAATTCTTTTCACTTGTAGGGTACCATGCATGAGTACCTCATACCTACCAAATTGTCATGACAATCTGAAGAGTGGTTATAGAAAGAAGCAGAAAATGTATGAAAATCACCCCCCTTCCTTCTTTTACATAAGAAAAAAATTCATAAAAAATCAAAAAAAATAAAATTTAAGCATAAAATACATATCAAAGCATTAAGTAAGTTAAATATGATAAATATGTAGTAAATGAGTGTGTAAAATCATACACTTATTGAGTTATTTAAAGAAAAAGTGCAAAAATGTGCATTTCTGACTAAGTCCGAAAAGACCGTCAAAAACGCGTCAAAAATTAGTTGTCGGATTTTAACGAAATGAACAAACTTGAATCATACATCCTTCTAGATCACATAGATACAATTAGTTTTTCAATCCATTCAGTGGAACTGGAGAAGAAGATTTTTGAAGAGGGGTACCCTCCGGGGCCTATTTGACCCCGCCCTGGATCCACCCCTGAAGGGATCGAGCCGAAATGAACAAACTTGGTAGAGGACCTTTAGTACTTCATGCATACCAAGTTTCATCAAAATCCCTTCAGCCGTTCTTGAGAAGAAGTTGAAAATGTTAAAAGTTTACGACGGACGGACGGACGGACGACGGACGACGGACGACGGACGACGGACGCCGGACGCCACACTATGACAATAGCTCACTTGAGCCTTTGGCTCAGGTGAGCTAATAAAAAGGGAAAAAAATTTTGTTGGGGTCCCGCCGGGGTTTGAAGCCACTCCCCATGGGTCCATTGGGCATGGAAAACATACATTATACCTATGTACAATCTTAAAAAATATTCCTTAAAAATCCAAAAGTGGATATCTGGACAAAATTCTTTCACTTGTAGGGTACCATGCATGAGTACCTCATACCTACAAATTGTCATGACAATCTGAAGAGTGGTTATAGAAAAGAAGCAGAAAATGTATGAAAATCACCCCCCCCTTCTTTTTACATAAGAAAAAAATTCATAAAAAATCAAAAAAAATAAAATTTAAGCATAAAATACATATCAAAGCATTAAGTAAGTTAAATATGATAAATATGTAGTAAATGAGTGTGTAAAATCATACACTTATTGAGTTATTTAAAGAAAAAGTGCAAAAATGTGCATTTCTGACTAAGTCCGAAAAGACGTCAAAAACGCGTCAAAATTAGTTGTCGGATTTTAACGAAATGAACAAACTTGAATCATACATCCTTCTAGATCACATAGATACAATTAGTTTTTCAATCCATTCAGTGGAACTGGAGAAGAAGATTTTTGAAGAGGGGTACCCTCCGGGGCCTATTTGACCCCCGCCCTGGATCCACCCCTGAAGGGATCGAGCCGAAATGAACAAACTTGGTAGAGGACCTTTAGTACTTCATGCATACCAAGTTTCATCAAAATCCCTTCAGCCGTTCTTGAGAAGAAGTTGAAAATGTTAAAAGTTTACGACGGACGGACGACGGACGACGGACGACGGACGCCGGACGCCACACTATGACAATAGCTCACTTGAGCCTTTGGCTCAGGTGAGCTAATAAAAAGGAAAAAAATTTTGTTGGGGTCCCGCCGGGGTTTGAAGCCACTCCCCATGGGTCCATTGGGCATGGAAAACATACATTATACCTATGTACAATCTTAAAAAATATTCCTTAAAAATCCAAAAGTGATATCTGGACAAAATTCTTTCACTTGTAGGGTACCATGCCATGAGTACCTCATACCTACAAATTGTCATGACAATCTGAAGAGGGAGTGTTATAGAAAAGAAGCAGAAAATGTATGAAAATCACCCCCCCTTCCTTTTTACATAAGAAAAAAATTCATAAAAAATCAAAAAAAATAAAATTTAAGCATAAAATACATATCAAAGCATTAAGTAAGTTAAATATGATAAATATGTAGTAAATGAGTGTGTAAAATCATACACTTATTGAGTAATTTAAAGAAAAAGTGCAAAAATGTGCATTTCTGACTAAGTCCGAAAAGACGTCAAAAACGCGTCAAAAATTAGTTGTCGGATTTTAACGAAATGAACAAACTTGAATCATACATCCTTCTAGATCACATAGATACAATTAGTTTTTCAATCCATTCAGTGGAACTGGAGAAGAAGATTTTTGAAGAGGGGTACCCTCCGGGGCCTATTTGACCCCGCCCTGGATCCACCCCTGAAGGGATCGAGCCGAAATGAACAAACTTGGTAGAGGACCTTTAGTACTTCATGCATACCAAGTTTCATCAAAATCCCTTCAGCCGTTCTTGAGAAGAAGTTGAAAATGTTAAAAGTTTACGACGGACGGACGACGGACGACGGGACGACGGACGACGGACGCCGGACGCCACACTATGACAATAGCTCACTTGAGCCTTTGGCTCAGGTGAGCTAATAAAAAGGGAAAAAATTTTGTTGGGGTCCCGCCGGGGTTTGAAGCCACTCCCCATGGGTCCATTGGGCATGGAAAACATACATTATACCTATGTACAATCTTAAAAAAATATTCCTTAAAAATCCAAAAGTGGATATCTGGACAAAAATTCTTTCACTTGTAGGGTACCATGCATGAGTACCTCATACCTACAAATTGTCATGACAATCTGAAGAGTGGTTATAGAAAAGAAGCAGAAAAATGTATGAAAATCACCCCCCCCTTCCTTTTTACATAAGAAAAAAATTCATAAAAAATCAAAAAAAATAAAATTTAAGCATAAAATACATATCAAAGCATTAAGTAAGTTAAATATGATAAATATGTAGTAAATGAGTGTGTAAAATCATACACTTATTGAGTTATTTAAAGAAAAAGTGCAAAAATGTGCATTTCTGACTAAGTCCGAAAAGACGTCAAAAACGCGTCAAAAATTAGTTGTCGGATTTTAACGAAATGAACAAACTTGAATCATACATCCTTCTAGATCACATAGATACAATTAGTTTTTCAATCCATTCAGTGGAACTGGAGAAGAAGATTTTTGAAGAGGGGTACCCTCCGGGGCCTATTTGACCCCGCCCTGGATCCACCCCTGAAGGGATCGAGCCGAAATGAACAAACTTGGTAGAGGACCTTTAGTACTTCATGCATACCAAGTTTCATCAAAATCCCTTCAGCCGTTCTTGAGAAGAAGTTGAAATGTTAAAAGTTTACGACGGACGGACGACGGACGACGGACGACGGACGACGGACGCCGGACGCCACACTATGACAATAGCTCACTTGAGCCTTTGGCTCAGGTGAGCTAATAAAAAGGGAAAAAAATTTTGTTGGGGTCCCGCGGGGTTTGAAGCCACTCCCCATGGGTCCATTGGGCATGGAAAACATACATTATACCTATGTACAATCTTAAAAAATATTCCTTAAAATCCAAAAGTGGATATCTGGACAAAATTCTTTCACTTGTAGGGTACCATGCATGAGTACCTCATACCTACAAATTGTCATGACAATCTGAAGAGTGGTTATAGAAAAGAAGCAGAAAATGTATGAAAATCACCCCCCCCCTTCCTTTTTACATAAGAAAAAAATTCATAAAAATCAAAAAAAATAAAATTTAAGCATAAAATACATATCAAAGCATTAAGTAAGTTAAATATGATAAATATGTAGTAAATGAGTGTGTAAAATCATACACTTATTGAGTTATTTAAAGAAAAAGTGCAAAATGTGCATTTCTGACTAAGTCCGAAAAGACGTCAAAAACGCGTCAAAAATTAGTTGTCGGATTTTAACGAAATGAACAAACTTGAATCATACATCCTTCTAGATCACATAGATACAATTAGTTTTTCAATCCATTCAGTGGAACTGGAGAAGAAGATTTTTGAAGAGGGGTACCCTCCGGGGCCTATTTGACCCCGCCCTGGATCCACCCCTGAAGGGATCGAGCGAAATGAACAAACTTGGTAGAGGACCTTTAGTACTTCATGCATACCAAGTTTCATCAAATCCCTTCAGCCGTTCTTGAGAAGAAGTTGAAAATGTTAAAAGTTTACGACGGACGGACGACGGACGACGGACGACGGACGACGGACGCCGGACGCCACACTATGACAATAGCTCACTTGAGCCTTTGGCTCAGGTGAGCTAATAAAAAGGGAAAAAAATTTTGTTGGGGTCCCGCCGGGGTTTGAAGCCACTCCCATGGGTCCATTGGGCATGGAAAACATACATTATACCTATGTACAATCTTAAAAAATATTCCTTAAAAAATCCAAAAGTGGATATCTGGACAAAATTCTTTCACTGTAGGGTACCATGCATGAGTACCTCATACCTACAAATTGTCATGACAATCTGAAGAGTGGTTATAGAAAAGAAGCAGAAAATGTATGAAAATCACCCCCCCCTTCCTTTTTACATAAGAAAAAAATTCATAAAAAATCAAAAAAAAATAAAATTTAAGCATAAAATACATATCAAAGCATTAAGTAAGTTAAATATGATAAATATGTAGTAAATGAGTGTGTAAAATCATACACTTATTGAGTTATTTAAAGAAAAAGTGCAAAAATGTGATTTTCTGACTAAGTCCGAAAAGACGTCAAAAACGCGTCAAAAATTAGTTGTCGGATTTTAACGAAATGAACAAACTTGAATCATACATCCTTCTAGATCACATAGATACAATTAGTTTTTCAATCCATTCAGTGGAACTGGAGAAGAAGATTTTTGAAGAGGGGTACCCTCCGGGGCCTATTTGACCCCGCCCTGGATCCACCCCTGAAGGGATCGAGCCGAAATGAACAAACTTGGTAGAGGACCTTTAGTACTTCATGCATACCAAGTTTCATCAAAATCCCTTCAGCCGTTCTTGAGAAGAAGTTGAAAATGTTAAAAGTTTACGACGGGCGACGACGGACGACGGACGCCGGACGCCGGACGCCACACTATGACAATAGCTCACTTGAGCCTTTGGCTCAGGTGAGCTAATAAAAAGGGAAAAAAAATTTTGTTGGGGTCCCGCCGGGGGTTTGAAGCCACTCCCCATGGGTCCATTGGGCATGGAAAACATACATTATACCTATGTACAATCTTAAAAAATATTCCTTAAAAATCCAAAAGTGGATATCTGGACAAAATTCTTTCACTTGTAGGGTACCATGCATGAGTACCTCATACCTACAAATTGTCATGACAATCTGAAGAGTGGTTATAGAAAAGAAGCAGAAAATGTATGAAAATCACCCCCCCCTTCCTTTTTACATAAGAAAAAAATTCATAAAAAATCAAAAAAAATAAAATTTAAGCATAAAATACATATCAAAGCATTAAGTAAGTTAAATATGATAAATATGTAGTAAATGAGTGTGTAAAATCATACACTTATTGAGTTATTTAAAGAAAAAGTGCAAAAATGTGCATTTCTGACTAAGTCCGAAAAGACCGTCAAAAACGCGTCAAAAATTAGTTGTCGGATTTTAACGAAATGAACAAACTTGAATCATACATCCCTTCTAGATCACATAGATACAATTAGTTTTTCAATCCATTCAGTGGAACTGGAGAAGAAGATTTTTGAAGAGGGGTACCCTCCGGGGCCTATTTGACCCCGCCCTGGATCCACCCCTGAAGGGATCGAGCCGAAATGAACAAACTTGGTAGAGGACCTTTAGTACTTCATGCATACCAAGTTTCATCAAAATCCCTTCAGCCGTTCTTGAGAAGAAGTTGAAAATGTTAAAAGTTTACGACGGACGGACGACGGACGACGGACGACGGACGCCGGACGCCACACTATGACAATAGCTCACTTGAGCCTTTGGCTCAGGTGAGCCTAATAAAAAGGGAAAAAAATTTTGTTGGGGGTCCCGCCGGGGTTTGAAGCCACTCCCCATGGGTCCATTGGGCATGGAAAACATACATTATACCTATGTACAATCTTAAAAAATATTCCTTAAAAATCCAAAAGTGGATATCTGGACAAAATTCTTTCACTTGTAGGGTACCATGCATGAGTACCTCATACCTACAAATTGTCATGACAATCTGAAGAGTGGTTATAGAAAAGAAGCAGAAAAATGTATGAAAATCACCCCCCCCTTCCTTTTTACATAGAAAAAAATTCATAAAAAATCAAAAAAAATAAAATTTAAGCATAAAATACATATCAAAGCATTAAGTAAGTTAAATATGATAAATATGTAGTAAATGAGTGTGTAAAATCATACACTTATTGAGTTATTTAAAGAAAAAGTGCAAAAATGTGCATTTCTGACTAAGTCCGAAAAGACGTCAAAAACGCGTCAAAAATTAGGTTGTCGGATTTTAACGAAAATGAACAAACTTGAATCATACATCCTTCTAGATCACATAGATACAATTAGTTTTTCAATCCATTCAGTGGAACTGGAGAAGAAGATTTTTGAAGAGGGGTACCCTCCGGGGCCTATTTGACCCGCCCTGGATCCACCCCTGAAGGGATCGAGCCGAAATGAACAAACTTGGTAGAGGACCTTTAGTACTTCATGCATACCAAGTTTCATCAAAATCCCTTCAGCCGTTCTTGAGAAGAAGTTGAAAATGTTAAAGTTTACGACGGACGGACGACGGACGACGGACGCCGACGACGGACGCCGGACGCCACACTATGACAATAGCTCACTTGAGCCTTTGGCTCAGGTGAGCTAATAAAAAGGGAAAAAAATTTTGTTGGGGTCCCGCCGGGGTTTGAAGCCACTCCCCATGGGTCCATTGGGCATGGAAAACATACATTATACCTATGTACAATCTTAAAAAATATTCCTTAAAAATCCAAAAGTGGATATCTGGACAAAATTCTTTCACTTGTAGGGTACCATGCATGAGTACCTCATACCTACAAATTGTCATGACAATCTGAAGAGTGGTTATAGAAAAGAAGCAGAAAATGTATGAAAATCACCCCCCCCCTTCCTTTTTACATAAGAAAAAAATTCATAAAAAAATCAAAAAAAATAAATTTAAGCATAAAATACATATCAAAGCATTAAGTAAGTTAAATATGATAAATATGTAGTAAATGAGTGTGTAAAATCATACACTTATTGAGTTATTTAAAGAAAAAGTGCAAAAATGTGCATTTCTGACTAAGTCCGAAAAGACGTCAAAAACGCTGTCAAAAATTAGTTGTCGGATTTTAACGAAATGAACAAACTTGAATCATACATCCTTCTAGATCACATAGATACAATTAGTTTTTCAATCATTCAGTGGAACTGGAGAAGAAGATTTTTGAAGAGGGGTACCCTCCGGGGCCTATTTGACCCCGCCCTGGATCCACCCCTGAAGGGATCGAGCCGAAATGAACAAACTTGGTAGAGGACCTTTAGTACTTCATGCATACCAAGTTTCATCAAAATCCCTTCAGCCGTTCTTGAGAAGAAGTTGAAAATGTTAAAAGTTTACGACGGACGGACGACGGGACGACGGACGACGGACGCCGGACGCCGGACGCCACACTATGACAATAGCTCACTTGAGCCTTTGGCTCAGGTGAGCTAATAAAAAGGGAAAAAAAATTTTGTTGGGGTCCCGCCGGGGTTTGAAGCCACTCCCCATGGGTCCATTGGGCATGGAAAACATACATTATACCTATGTACAATCTTAAAAAATATTCCTTAAAAATCCAAAAGTGGATATCTGGACAAAATTCTTTCACTTGTAGGGTACCATGCATGAGTACCTCATACCTACAAATTGTCATGACAATCTGAAGAGTGGTTATAGAAAAGAAGCAGAAAATGTATGAAAATCACCCCCCCCTTCCTTTTTACATAAGAAAAAAATTCATAAAAAATCAAAAAAAATAAAATTTAAGCATAAAATACATATCAAAGCATTAAGTAAGTTAAATATGATAAATATGTAGTAAATGAGTGTGTAAAATCATACACTTATTGAGTTATTTAAAGAAAAAGTGCAAAAATGTGCATTTCTGACTAAGTCCGAAAAGACGTCAAAAACGCTGTCAAAAATTAGTTGTCGGATTTTAACGAATGAACAAACTTGAATCATACATCCTTCTAGATCACATAGATACAATTAGTTTTTCAATCCATTCAGTGGAACTGGAGAAGAAGATTTTTGAAGAGGGGTACCCTCCGGGGCCTATTTGACCCCGCCCTGGATCCACCCCCTGAAGGGATCGAGCCGAAATGAACAAACTTGGTAGAGGACCTTTAGTACTTCATGCATACCAAGTTTCATCAAAATCCCTTCAGCCGTTCTTGAGAAGAAGTTTGAAAATGTTAAAAGTTTACGACGGGCACGGACGACGGACGACGGACGACGGACGACGGACGCCGGACGCCACACTATGACAATAGCTCACTTGAGCCTTTGGCTCAGGTGAGCTAATAAAAAGGGAAAAAAATTTTGTTGGGGTCCCGCCGGGGTTTGAAGCCACTCCCCATGGGTCCATTGGGCATGGAAAACATACATTATACCTATGTACAATCTTAAAAAATATTCCTTAAAAATCCAAAAGTGGATATCTGGACAAAATTCTTTCACTTGTAGGGTACCATGCATGAGTACCTCATACCTACAAATTGTCATGACAATCTGAAGAGTGTTATAGAAAAGAAGCAGAAAATGTATGAAAATCACCCCCCCCTTCCTTTTTACATAAGAAAAAAATTCATAAAAAATCAAAAAAAATAAAATTTAAGCATAAAATACATATCAAAGCATTAAGTAAGTTAAATATGATAAATATGTAGTAAATGAGTGTGTAAAATCATACACTTATGAGTTATTTAAAGAAAAAGTGCAAAAATGTGCATTTCTGACTAAGTCCGAAAAGACGTCAAAAACGCGTCAAAAATTAGTTGTCGGATTTTAACGAAATGAACAAACTTGAATCATACATCCTTCTAGATCACATAGATACAATTAGTTTTTCAATCCATTCAGTGGAACTGGAGAAGAAGATTTTTGAAGAGGGTACCCTCCGGGGCCTATTTGACCCCGCCCTGGATCCACCCCTGAAGGGATCGAGCCGAATGAACAAACTTGGTAGAGGACCTTAGTACTTCATGCATACCAAGTTTCATCAAAATCCCTTCAGCCGTTCTTGAGAAGAAGTTGAAAATGTTAAAAGTTTACGACGGACGGACGACGGACGACGGACGACGGACGACGGACGCCGGACGCCACACTATGACAATAGCTCACTTGAGCCTTTGGCTCAGGTGAGCTAATAAAAAGGGAAAAAAATTTTGTTGGGGTCCCGCCGGGGTTTGAAGCCACTCCCCATGGGTCCATTGGGCATGGAAAACTTACATTATACCTATGTACAATCTTAAAAAATATTCCTTAAAAATCCAAAAGTGGATATCTGGACAAAATTCTTTCACTTGTAGGGTACCATGCATGAGTACCTCATACCTACAAATTGTCATGACAATCTGAAGAGTGGTTATAGAAAAGAAGCAGAAAATGTATGAAAATCACCCCCCCCTTCTACATAAGAAAAAAATTCATAAAAAATCAAAAAAAAATAAAATTTAAGCATAAAATACATATCAAAGCATTAAGTAAGTTAAATATGATAAATATGTAGTAAATGAGTGTGTAAAATCATACACTTATTGAGTTATTTAAAGAAAAAGTGCAAAAATGTGCATTTCTGACTAAGTCCGAAAAGACGTCAAAAACGCGTCAAAAATTAGTTGTCGGATTTTAACGAAATGAACAAACTTGAATCATACATCCTTCTAGATCACATAGATACAATTAGTTTTTCAATCCATTCAGTGGAACTGGAGAAGAAGATTTTTGAAGAGGGGTACCCTCCGGGGCCTATTTGACCCCGCCCTGGATCCACCCCTGAAGGGATCGAGCCGAAATGAACAAACTTGGTAGAGGACCTTTAGTACTTCATGCATACCAAGTTTCATCAAAATCCCTTCAGCCGTTCTTGAGAAGAAGTTGAAAATGTTAAAAGTTTACGACGGACGGACGACGGACGACGGACGACGGACGACGGACGCCGGACGCCACACTATGACAATAGCTCACTTGAGCCTTTGGCTCAGGTGAGCTAATAAAAAGGGAAAAAAATTTTGTTGGGGTCCCGCCGGGGGTTTGAAGCCACTCCCCATGGGTCCATTGGGCATGGAAAACATACATTATACCTATGTACAATCTTAAAAAATATTCCTTAAAAATCCAAAAGTGGATATCTGGACAAAATTCTTTCACTTGTAGGGTACCATGCATGAGTACCTCATACCTACAAATTGTCATGACAATCTGAAGAGTGGTTATAGAAAAGAAGCAGAAAATGTATGAAAAATCACCCCCCCCCTTCCTTTTTACATAAGAAAAAAAATTCATAAAAAATCAAAAAAAATAAAATTTAAGCATAAAATACATATCAAAGCATTAAGTAAGTTAAATATGATAAATATGTAGTAAATGAGTGTGTAAAATCATACACTTATTGAGTTATTTAAAGAAAAAGTGCAAAAAATGTGCATTTCTGACTAAGTCCGAAAAGACGTCAAAAACGCGTCAAAAATTAGTTGTCGGATTTTAACGAAATGAACAAACTTGAATCATACATCCTTCTAGATCACATAGATACAATTAGTTTTTCAATCCATTCAGTGGAACTGGAGAAGAAGATTTTTGAAGAGGGGTACCCTCCGGGGCCTATTTGACCCCGCCCTGGATCCACCCCTGAAGGGATCGAGCCGAAATGAACAAACTTGGTAGAGGACCTTTAGTACTTCATGCATACCAAGTTTCATCAAAATCCCTTCAGCCGTTCTTGAGAAGAAGTTGAAAATGTTAAAAGTTTACGACGGACGGACGACGGACGACGGACGACGGACGCCGGACGCCACACTATGACAATAGCTCACTTGAGCCTTTGGCTCAGGTGAGCTAATAAAAAGGGAAAAAAATTTTGTTGGGGTCCCGCCGGGGTTTGAAGCCACTCCCCATGGGTCCATTGGGCATGGAAAAACATACATTATACCTATGTACAATCTTAAAAAATATTCCTTAAAAATCCAAAAGTGGATATCTGGACAAAATTCTTTCACTTGTAGGGTACCATGCATGAGTACCTCATACCTACAAATTGTCATGACAATCTGAAGAGTGGTTATAGAAAAGAAGCAGAAAATGTATGAAAATCACCCCCCCCTTCCTTTTTACATAAGAAAAAAATTCATAAAAAATCAAAAAAAATAAAATTTAAGCATAAAATACATATCAAAGCATTAAGTAAGTTAAATATGATAAATATGTAGTAAATGAGTGTGTAAAATCATACACTTATTGAGTTATTTAAAGAAAAAGTGCAAAAATGTGCATTTCTGACTAAGTCCGAAAAGACGTCAAAAACGCGTCAAAAATTAGTTGTCGGATTTTAACGAAATGAACAAACTTGAATCATACATCCTTCTAGATCACATAGATACAATTAGTTTTTCAATCCATTCAGTGGAACTGGAGAAGAAGATTTTTGAAGAGGGGTACCCTCCGGGGCCTATTTGACCCCGCCCTGGATCCACCCCTGAAGGGATCGAGCCGAAATGAACAAACTTGGTAGAGGACCTTTAGTACTTCATGCATACCAAGTTTCATCAAAAATCCCTTCAGCCGTTCTTGAGAAGAAGTTGAAAATGTTAAAAGTTTACGACGGGACGGACGACGGACGACGGACGACGGACGACGGACGCCGGACGCCACACTATGACAATAGCTCACTTGAGCCTTTGGCTCAGGTGAGCTAATAAAAAGGGAAAAAAATTTTGTTGGGGTCCCGCCGGGGTTTGAAGCCACTCCCCATGGGTCCATTGGGCATGGAAAACATACATTATACCTATGTACAATCTTAAAAATATTCCTTAAAAATCCAAAAGTGGATATCTGGACAAAATTCTTTCACTTGTAGGGTACCATGCATGAGTACCTCATACCTACAAATTGTCATGACAATCTGAAGAGTGGTTATAGAAAAGAAGCAGAAAATGTATGAAAATCACCCCCCCCTTCCTTTTTACATAAGAAAAAAATTCATAAAAAAATCAAAAAAAATAAAATTTAAGCATAAAATACATATCAAAGCATTAAGTAAGTTAAATATGATAAATATGTAGTAAATGAGTGTGTAAAATCATACACTTATTGAGTTATTTAAAGAAAAAGTGCAAAAATGTGCATTTCTGACTAAGTCCGAAAAGACGTCAAAAACGCGTCAAAAATTAGTTGTCGGATTTTAACGAAATGAACAAACTTGAATCATACATCCTTCTAGATCACATAGATACAATTAGTTTTTCAATCCATTCAGTGGAACTGGAGAAGAAGATTTTTGAAGAGGGGTACCCTCCGGGGCCTATTTGACCCCGCCCTGGATCCACCCCTGAAGGGATCGAGCCGAAATGAACAAACTTGGTAGAGGACCTTTAGTACTTCATGCATACCAAGTTTCATCAAAATCCCTTCAGCCGTTCTTGAGAAGAAGTTGAAAATGTTAAAAGTTTACGACGGAACGGACGACGGACGACGGACGACGGACGCCGGACGCCACACTATGACAATAGCTCACTTGAGCCTTTGGCTCAGGTGAGCTAATAAAAAGGGAAAAAAATTTTGTTGGGGTCCCGCCGGGGTTTGAAGCCACTCCCCATGGGTCCATTGGGCATGGAAAACATACATTATACCTATGTACAATCTTAAAAAATATTCCTTAAAAATCCAAAAGTGGATATCTGGACAAAATTCTTTCACTTGTAGGGTACCATGCATGAGTACCTCATACCTACAAATTGTCATGACAATCTGAAGAGTGGTTATAGAAAAGAAGCAGAAAATGTATGAAAATCACCCCCCCCTTCCTTTTTACATAAGAAAAAAATTCATAAAAAATCAAAAAAAATAAAATTTAAGCATAAAATACATATCAAAGCATTAAGTAAGTTAAATATGATAAATATGTAGTAAATGAGTGTGTAAAATCATACACTTATTGAGTTATTTAAAGAAAAAGTGCAAAAATGTGCATTTCTGACTAAGTCCGAAAAGACGTCAAAAACGCGTCAAAAATTAGTTGTCGGATTTTAACGAAATGAACAAACTTGAATCATACATCCTTCTAGATCACATAGATACAATTAGTTTTTCAATCCATTCAGTGGAACTGGAGAAGAAGATTTTTGAAGAGGGGTACCCTCCGGGGCCTATTTGACCCCGCCCTGGATCCACCCCTGAAGGGATCGAGCCGAAATGAACAAACTTGGTAGAGGACCTTTAGTACTTCATGCATACCAAGTTTCATCAAAATCCCTTCAGCCGTTCTTGAGAAGAAGTTGAAAATGTTAAAAGTTTACGACGGACGGACGACGGACGACGGACGACGGACGCCGGACGCCACACTATGACAATAGCTCACTTGAGCCTTTGGCTCAGGTGAGCTAATAAAAAGGGAAAAAAATTTTGTTGGGGTCCCGCCGGGGTTTGAAGCCACTCCCCATGGGTCCATTGGGCATGGAAAACATACATTATACCTATGTACAATCTTAAAAAATATTCCTTAAAAATCCAAAAGTGGATATCTGGACAAAATTCTTTCACTTGTAGGGTACCATGCATGAGTACCTCATACCTACAAATTGTCATGACAATCTGAAGAGTGGTTATAGAAAAGAAGCAGAAAATGTATGAAAATCACCCCCCCCTTCCTTTTTACATAAGAAAAAAATTCATAAAAAATCAAAAAAAATAAAATTTAAGCATAAAATACATATCAAAGCATTAAGTAAGTTAAATATGATAAATATGTAGTAAATGAGTGTGTAAAATCATACACTTATTGAGTTATTTAAAGAAAAAGTGCAAAAATGTGCATTTCTGACTAAGTCCGAAAAGACGTCAAAAACGCGTCAAAAATTAGTTGTCGGATTTTAACGAAATGAACAAACTTGAATCATACATCCTTCTAGATCACATAGATACAATTAGTTTTTCAATCCATTCAGTGGAACTGGAGAAGAAGATTTTTGAAGAGGGGTACCCTCCGGGGCCTATTTGACCCCGCCCTGGATCCACCCCTGAAGGGATCGAGCCGAAATGAACAAACTTGGTAGAGGACCTTTAGTACTTCATGCATACCAAGTTTCATCAAAATCCCTTCAGCCGTTCTTGAGAAGAAGTTGAAAATGTTAAAAGTTTACGACGGACGGACGACGGACGACGGACGACGGACGCCGGACGCCACACTATGACAATAGCTCACTTGAGCCTTTGGCTCAGGTGAGCTAATAAAAAGGGAAAAAAATTTTGTTGGGGTCCCGCCGGGGTTTGAAGCCACTCCCCATGGGTCCATTGGGCATGGAAAACATACATTATACCTATGTACAATCTTAAAAAATATTCCTTAAAAATCCAAAAGTGGATATCTGGACAAAATTCTTTCACTTGTAGGGTACCATGCATGAGTACCTCATACCTACAAATTGTCATGACAATCTGAAGAGTGGTTATAGAAAAGAAGCAGAAAATGTATGAAAATCACCCCCCCCCTTCCTTTTTACATAAGAAAAAAATTCATAAAAAATCAAAAAAAATAAAATTTAAGCATAAAATACATATCAAAGCATTAAGTAAGTTAAATATGATAAATATGTAGTAAATGAGTGTGTAAAATCATACACTTATTGAGTTATTTAAAGAAAAAGTGCAAAAATGTGCATTTCTGACTAAGTCCGAAAAGACGTCAAAAACGCGTCAAAAATTAGTTGTCGGATTTTAACGAAATGAACAAACTTGAATCATACATCCTTCTAGATCACATAGATACAATTAGTTTTTCAATCCATTCAGTGGAACTGGAGAAGAAGATTTTTGAAGAGGGGTACCCTCCGGGGCCTATTTGACCCCGCCCTGGATCCACCCCTGAAGGGATCGAGCCGAAATGAACAAACTTGGTAGAGGACCTTTAGTACTTCATGCATACCAAGTTTCATCAAAATCCCTTCAGCCGTTCTTGAGAAGAAGTTGAAAATGTTAAAAGTTTACGACGGACGGACGACGGACGACGGACGACGGACGCCGGACGCCACACTATGACAATAGCTCACTTGAGCCTTTGGCTCAGGTGAGCTAATAAAAAGGGAAAAAAATTTTGTTGGGGTCCCGCCGGGGTTTGAAGCCACTCCCCATGGGTCCATTGGGCATGGAAAACATACATTATACCTATGTACAATCTTAAAAAATATTCCTTAAAAATCCAAAAGTGGATATCTGGACAAAATTCTTTCACTTGTAGGGTACCATGCATGAGTACCTCATACCTACAAATTGTCATGACAATCTGAAGAGTGGTTATAGAAAAGAAGCAGAAAATGTATGAAAATCACCCCCCCCCCTTCCTTTTTACATAAGAAAAAAATTCATAAAAAATCAAAAAAAATAAAATTTAAGCATAAAATACATATCAAAGCATTAAGTAAGTTAAATATGATAAATATGTAGTAAATGAGTGTGTAAAATCATACACTTATTGAGTTATTTAAAGAAAAAGTGCAAAAATGTGCATTTCTGACTAAGTCCGAAAAGACGTCAAAAACGCGTCAAAAATTAGTTGTCGGATTTTAACGAAATGAACAAACTTGAATCATACATCCTTCTAGATCACATAGATACAATTAGTTTTTCAATCCATTCAGTGGAACTGGAGAAGAAGATTTTTGAAGAGGGGTACCCTCCGGGGCCTATTTGACCCCGCCCTGGATCCACCCCTGAAGGGATCGAGCCGAAATGAACAAACTTGGTAGAGGACCTTTAGTACTTCATGCATACCAAGTTTCATCAAAATCCCTTCAGCCGTTCTTGAGAAGAAGTTGAAAATGTTAAAAGTTTACGACGGACGGACGACGGACGACGGACGACGGACGACGGACGCCGGACGCCACACTATGACAATAGCTCACTTGAGCCTTTGGCTCAGGTGAGCTAATAAAAAGGGAAAAAAATTTTGTTGGGGTCCCGCCGGGGTTTGAAGCCACTCCCCATGGGTCCATTGGGCATGGAAAACATACATTATACCTATGTACAATCTTAAAAAATATTCCTTAAAAATCCAAAAGTGGATATCTGGACAAAATTCTTTCACTTGTAGGGTACCATGCATGAGTACCTCATACCTACAAATTGTCATGACAATCTGAAGAGTGGTTATAGAAAAGAAGCAGAAAATGTATGAAAATCACCCCCCCCTTCCTTTTTACATAAGAAAAAAATTCATAAAAAATCAAAAAAAATAAAATTTAAGCATAAAATACATATCAAAGCATTAAGTAAGTTAAATATGATAAATATGTAGTAAATGAGTGTGTAAAATCATACACTTATTGAGTTATTTAAAGAAAAAGTGCAAAAATGTGCATTTCTGACTAAGTCCGAAAAGACGTCAAAAACGCGTCAAAAATTAGTTGTCGGATTTTAACGAAATGAACAAACTTGAATCATACATCCTTCTAGATCACATAGATACAATTAGTTTTTCAATCCATTCAGTGGAACTGGAGAAGAAGATTTTTGAAGAGGGGTACCCTCCGGGGCCTATTTGACCCCGCCCTGGATCCACCCCTGAAGGGATCGAGCCGAAATGAACAAACTTGGTAGAGGACCTTTAGTACTTCATGCATACCAAGTTTCATCAAAATCCCTTCAGCCGTTCTTGAGAAGAAGTTGAAAATGTTAAAAGTTTACGACGGACGGACGACGGACGACGGACGACGGACGCCGGACGCCACACTATGACAATAGCTCACTTGAGCCTTTGGCTCAGGTGAGCTAATAAAAAGGGAAAAAAATTTTGTTGGGGTCCCGCCGGGGTTTGAAGCCACTCCCCATGGGTCCATTGGGCATGGAAAACATACATTATACCTATGTACAATCTTAAAAAATATTCCTTAAAAATCCAAAAGTGGATATCTGGACAAAATTCTTTCACTTGTAGGGTACCATGCATGAGTACCTCATACCTACAAATTGTCATGACAATCTGAAGAGTGGTTATAGAAAAGAAGCAGAAAATGTATGAAAATCACCCCCCCCTTCCTTTTTACATAAGAAAAAAATTCATAAAAAATCAAAAAAAATAAAATTTAAGCATAAAATACATATCAAAGCATTAAGTAAGTTAAATATGATAAATATGTAGTAAATGAGTGTGTAAAATCATACACTTATTGAGTTATTTAAAGAAAAAGTGCAAAAATGTGCATTTCTGACTAAGTCCGAAAAGACGTCAAAAACGCGTCAAAAATTAGTTGTCGGATTTTAACGAAATGAACAAACTTGAATCATACATCCTTCTAGATCACATAGATACAATTAGTTTTTCAATCCATTCAGTGGAACTGGAGAAGAAGATTTTTGAAGAGGGGTACCCTCCGGGGCCTATTTGACCCCGCCCTGGATCCACCCCTGAAGGGATCGAGCCGAAATGAACAAACTTGGTAGAGGACCTTTAGTACTTCATGCATACCAAGTTTCATCAAAATCCCTTCAGCCGTTCTTGAGAAGAAGTTGAAAATGTTAAAAGTTTACGACGGACGGACGACGGACGACGGACGACGGACGCCGGACGCCACACTATGACAATAGCTCACTTGAGCCTTTGGCTCAGGTGAGCTAATAAAAAGGGAAAAAAATTTTGTTGGGGTCCCGCCGGGGTTTGAAGCCACTCCCCATGGGTCCATTGGGCATGGAAAACATACATTATACCTATGTACAATCTTAAAAAATATTCCTTAAAAATCCAAAAGTGGATATCTGGACAAAATTCTTTCACTTGTAGGGTACCATGCATGAGTACCTCATACCTACAAATTGTCATGACAATCTGAAGAGTGGTTATAGAAAAGAAGCAGAAAATGTATGAAAATCACCCCCCCCTTCCTTTTTACATAAGAAAAAAATTCATAAAAAATCAAAAAAAATAAAATTTAAGCATAAAATACATATCAAAGCATTAAGTAAGTTAAATATGATAAATATGTAGTAAATGAGTGTGTAAAATCATACACTTATTGAGTTATTTAAAGAAAAAGTGCAAAAATGTGCATTTCTGACTAAGTCCGAAAAGACGTCAAAAACGCGTCAAAAATTAGTTGTCGGATTTTAACGAAATGAACAAACTTGAATCATACATCCTTCTAGATCACATAGATACAATTAGTTTTTCAATCCATTCAGTGGAACTGGAGAAGAAGATTTTTGAAGAGGGGTACCCTCCGGGGCCTATTTGACCCCGCCCTGGATCCACCCCTGAAGGGATCGAGCCGAAATGAACAAACTTGGTAGAGGACCTTTAGTACTTCATGCATACCAAGTTTCATCAAAATCCCTTCAGCCGTTCTTGAGAAGAAGTTGAAAATGTTAAAAGTTTACGACGGACGGACGACGGACGACGGACGACGGACGACGGACGCCGGACGCCACACTATGACAATAGCTCACTTGAGCCTTTGGCTCAGGTGAGCTAATAAAAAGGGAAAAAAATTTTGTTGGGGTCCCGCCGGGGTTTGAAGCCACTCCCCATGGGTCCATTGGGCATGGAAAACATACATTATACCTATGTACAATCTTAAAAAATATTCCTTAAAAATCCAAAAGTGGATATCTGGACAAAATTCTTTCACTTGTAGGGTACCATGCATGAGTACCTCATACCTACAAATTGTCATGACAATCTGAAGAGTGGTTATAGAAAAGAAGCAGAAAATGTATGAAAATCACCCCCCCCTTCCTTTTTACATAAGAAAAAAATTCATAAAAAATCAAAAAAAATAAAATTTAAGCATAAAATACATATCAAAGCATTAAGTAAGTTAAATATGATAAATATGTAGTAAATGAGTGTGTAAAATCATACACTTATTGAGTTATTTAAAGAAAAAGTGCAAAAATGTGCATTTCTGACTAAGTCCGAAAAGACGTCAAAAACGCGTCAAAAATTAGTTGTCGGATTTTAACGAAATGAACAAACTTGAATCATACATCCTTCTAGATCACATAGATACAATTAGTTTTTCAATCCATTCAGTGGAACTGGAGAAGAAGATTTTTGAAGAGGGGTACCCTCCGGGGCCTATTTGACCCCGCCCTGGATCCACCCCTGAAGGGATCGAGCCGAAATGAACAAACTTGGTAGAGGACCTTTAGTACTTCATGCATACCAAGTTTCATCAAAATCCCTTCAGCCGTTCTTGAGAAGAAGTTGAAAATGTTAAAAGTTTACGACGGACGGACGACGGACGACGGACGACGGACGACGGACGCCGGACGCCACACTATGACAATAGCTCACTTGAGCCTTTGGCTCAGGTGAGCTAATAAAAAGGGAAAAAAATTTTGTTGGGGTCCCGCCGGGGTTTGAAGCCACTCCCCATGGGTCCATTGGGCATGGAAAACATACATTATACCTATGTACAATCTTAAAAAATATTCCTTAAAAATCCAAAAGTGGATATCTGGACAAAATTCTTTCACTTGTAGGGTACCATGCATGAGTACCTCATACCTACAAATTGTCATGACAATCTGAAGAGTGGTTATAGAAAAGAAGCAGAAAATGTATGAAAATCACCCCCCCCTTCCTTTTTACATAAGAAAAAAATTCATAAAAAATCAAAAAAAATAAAATTTAAGCATAAAATACATATCAAAGCATTAAGTAAGTTAAATATGATAAATATGTAGTAAATGAGTGTGTAAAATCATACACTTATTGAGTTATTTAAAGAAAAAGTGCAAAAATGTGCATTTCTGACTAAGTCCGAAAAGACGTCAAAAACGCGTCAAAAATTAGTTGTCGGATTTTAACGAAATGAACAAACTTGAATCATACATCCTTCTAGATCACATAGATACAATTAGTTTTTCAATCCATTCAGTGGAACTGGAGAAGAAGATTTTTGAAGAGGGGTACCCTCCGGGGCCTATTTGACCCCGCCCTGGATCCACCCCTGAAGGGATCGAGCCGAAATGAACAAACTTGGTAGAGGACCTTTAGTACTTCATGCATACCAAGTTTCATCAAAATCCCTTCAGCCGTTCTTGAGAAGAAGTTGAAAATGTTAAAAGTTTACGACGGACGGACGACGGACGACGGACGACGGACGACGGACGCCGGACGCCACACTATGACAATAGCTCACTTGAGCCTTTGGCTCAGGTGAGCTAATAAAAAG
The DNA here is from genome assembly GCA_028142955.1 of Pinctada fucata. NCBI lineage: Eukaryota > Metazoa > Mollusca > Bivalvia > Pterioida > Pteriidae > Pinctada > Pinctada fucata. The sequence goes on along the minus strand of AP027113.1, from coordinate 45,130,057 downwards.
GGAAAAAAATTTTGTTGGGGTCCCGCCGGGGTTTGAAGCCACTCCCCATGGGTCCATTGGGCATGGAAAACATACATTATACCTATGTACAATCTTAAAAAATATTCCTTAAAAATCCAAAAGTGGATATCTGGACAAAATTCTTTCACTTGTAGGGTACCATGCATGAGTACCTCATACCTACAAATTGTCATGACAATCTGAAGAGTGGTTATAGAAAAGAAGCAGAAAATGTATGAAAATCACCCCCCCCCCTTCCTTTTTACATAAGAAAAAAATTCATAAAAAATCAAAAAAAATAAAATTTAAGCATAAAATACATATCAAAGCATTAAGTAAGTTAAATATGATAAATATGTAGTAAATGAGTGTGTAAAATCATACACTTATTGAGTTATTTAAAGAAAAAGTGCAAAAATGTGCATTTCTGACTAAGTCCGAAAAGACGTCAAAAACGCGTCAAAAATTAGTTGTCGGATTTTAACGAAATGAACAAACTTGAATCATACATCCTTCTAGATCACATAGATACAATTAGTTTTTCAATCCATTCAGTGGAACTGGAGAAGAAGATTTTTGAAGAGGGGTACCCTCCGGGGCCTATTTGACCCCGCCCTGGATCCACCCCTGAAGGGATCGAGCCGAAATGAACAAACTTGGTAGAGGACCTTTAGTACTTCATGCATACCAAGTTTCATCAAAATCCCTTCAGCCGTTCTTGAGAAGAAGTTGAAAATGTTAAAAGTTTACGACGGACGGACGACGGACGACGGACGACGGACGCCGGACGCCACACTATGACAATAGCTCACTTGAGCCTTTGGCTCAGGTGAGCTAATAAAAAGGGAAAAAAATTTTGTTGGGGTCCCGCCGGGGTTTGAAGCCACTCCCCATGGGTCCATTGGGCATGGAAAACATACATTATACCTATGTACAATCTTAAAAAATATTCCTTAAAAATCCAAAAGTGGATATCTGGACAAAATTCTTTCACTTGTAGGGTACCATGCATGAGTACCTCATACCTACAAATTGTCATGACAATCTGAAGAGTGGTTATAGAAAAGAAGCAGAAAATGTATGAAAATCACCCCCCCCTTCCTTTTTACATAAGAAAAAAATTCATAAAAAATCAAAAAAAATAAAATTTAAGCATAAAATACATATCAAAGCATTAAGTAAGTTAAATATGATAAATATGTAGTAAATGAGTGTGTAAAATCATACACTTATTGAGTTATTTAAAGAAAAAGTGCAAAAATGTGCATTTCTGACTAAGTCCGAAAAGACGTCAAAAACGCGTCAAAAATTAGTTGTCGGATTTTAACGAAATGAACAAACTTGAATCATACATCCTTCTAGATCACATAGATACAATTAGTTTTTCAATCCATTCAGTGGAACTGGAGAAGAAGATTTTTGAAGAGGGGTACCCTCCGGGGCCTATTTGACCCCGCCCTGGATCCACCCCTGAAGGGATCGAGCCGAAATGAACAAACTTGGTAGAGGACCTTTAGTACTTCATGCATACCAAGTTTCATCAAAATCCCTTCAGCCGTTCTTGAGAAGAAGTTGAAAATGTTAAAAGTTTACGACGGACGGACGACGGACGACGGACGACGGACGCCGGACGCCACACTATGACAATAGCTCACTTGAGCCTTTGGCTCAGGTGAGCTAATAAAAAGGGAAAAAAATTTTGTTGGGGTCCCGCCGGGGTTTGAAGCCACTCCCCATGGGTCCATTGGGCATGGAAAACATACATTATACCTATGTACAATCTTAAAAAATATTCCTTAAAAATCCAAAAGTGGATATCTGGACAAAATTCTTTCACTTGTAGGGTACCATGCATGAGTACCTCATACCTACAAATTGTCATGACAATCTGAAGAGTGGTTATAGAAAAGAAGCAGAAAATGTATGAAAATCACCCCCCCCTTCCTTTTTACATAAGAAAAAAATTCATAAAAAATCAAAAAAAATAAAATTTAAGCATAAAATACATATCAAAGCATTAAGTAAGTTAAATATGATAAATATGTAGTAAATGAGTGTGTAAAATCATACACTTATTGAGTTATTTAAAGAAAAAGTGCAAAAATGTGCATTTCTGACTAAGTCCGAAAAGACGTCAAAAACGCGTCAAAAATTAGTTGTCGGATTTTAACGAAATGAACAAACTTGAATCATACATCCTTCTAGATCACATAGATACAATTAGTTTTTCAATCCATTCAGTGGAACTGGAGAAGAAGATTTTTGAAGAGGGGTACCCTCCGGGGCCTATTTGACCCCGCCCTGGATCCACCCCTGAAGGGATCGAGCCGAAATGAACAAACTTGGTAGAGGACCTTTAGTACTTCATGCATACCAAGTTTCATCAAAATCCCTTCAGCCGTTCTTGAGAAGAAGTTGAAAATGTTAAAAGTTTACGACGGACGGACGACGGACGACGGACGACGGACGACGGACGCCGGACGCCACACTATGACAATAGCTCACTTGAGCCTTTGGCTCAGGTGAGCTAATAAAAAGGGAAAAAAATTTTGTTGGGGTCCCGCCGGGGTTTGAAGCCACTCCCCATGGGTCCATTGGGCATGGAAAACATACATTATACCTATGTACAATCTTAAAAAATATTCCTTAAAAATCCAAAAGTGGATATCTGGACAAAATTCTTTCACTTGTAGGGTACCATGCATGAGTACCTCATACCTACAAATTGTCATGACAATCTGAAGAGTGGTTATAGAAAAGAAGCAGAAAATGTATGAAAATCACCCCCCCCTTCCTTTTTACATAAGAAAAAAATTCATAAAAAATCAAAAAAAATAAAATTTAAGCATAAAATACATATCAAAGCATTAAGTAAGTTAAATATGATAAATATGTAGTAAATGAGTGTGTAAAATCATACACTTATTGAGTTATTTAAAGAAAAAGTGCAAAAATGTGCATTTCTGACTAAGTCCGAAAAGACGTCAAAAACGCGTCAAAAATTAGTTGTCGGATTTTAACGAAATGAACAAACTTGAATCATACATCCTTCTAGATCACATAGATACAATTAGTTTTTCAATCCATTCAGTGGAACTGGAGAAGAAGATTTTTGAAGAGGGGTACCCTCCGGGGCCTATTTGACCCCGCCCTGGATCCACCCCTGAAGGGATCGAGCCGAAATGAACAAACTTGGTAGAGGACCTTTAGTACTTCATGCATACCAAGTTTCATCAAAATCCCTTCAGCCGTTCTTGAGAAGAAGTTGAAAATGTTAAAAGTTTACGACGGACGGACGACGGACGACGGACGACGGACGACGGACGCCGGACGCCACACTATGACAATAGCTCACTTGAGCCTTTGGCTCAGGTGAGCTAATAAAAAGGGAAAAAAATTTTGTTGGGGTCCCGCCGGGGTTTGAAGCCACTCCCCATGGGTCCATTGGGCATGGAAAACATACATTATACCTATGTACAATCTTAAAAAATATTCCTTAAAAATCCAAAAGTGGATATCTGGACAAAATTCTTTCACTTGTAGGGTACCATGCATGAGTACCTCATACCTACAAATTGTCATGACAATCTGAAGAGTGGTTATAGAAAAGAAGCAGAAAATGTATGAAAATCACCCCCCCCCTTCCTTTTTACATAAGAAAAAAATTCATAAAAAATCAAAAAAAATAAAATTTAAGCATAAAATACATATCAAAGCATTAAGTAAGTTAAATATGATAAATATGTAGTAAATGAGTGTGTAAAATCATACACTTATTGAGTTATTTAAAGAAAAAGTGCAAAAATGTGCATTTCTGACTAAGTCCGAAAAGACGTCAAAAACGCGTCAAAAATTAGTTGTCGGATTTTAACGAAATGAACAAACTTGAATCATACATCCTTCTAGATCACATAGATACAATTAGTTTTTCAATCCATTCAGTGGAACTGGAGAAGAAGATTTTTGAAGAGGGGTACCCTCCGGGGCCTATTTGACCCCGCCCTGGATCCACCCCTGAAGGGATCGAGCCGAAATGAACAAACTTGGTAGAGGACCTTTAGTACTTCATGCATACCAAGTTTCATCAAAATCCCTTCAGCCGTTCTTGAGAAGAAGTTGAAAATGTTAAAAGTTTACGACGGACGGACGACGGACGACGGACGACGGACGCCGGACGCCACACTATGACAATAGCTCACTTGAGCCTTTGGCTCAGGTGAGCTAATAAAAAGGGAAAAAAATTTTGTTGGGGTCCCGCCGGGGTTTGAAGCCACTCCCCATGGGTCCATTGGGCATGGAAAACATACATTATACCTATGTACAATCTTAAAAAATATTCCTTAAAAATCCAAAAGTGGATATCTGGACAAAATTCTTTCACTTGTAGGGTACCATGCATGAGTACCTCATACCTACAAATTGTCATGACAATCTGAAGAGTGGTTATAGAAAAGAAGCAGAAAATGTATGAAAATCACCCCCCCCTTCCTTTTTACATAAGAAAAAAATTCATAAAAAATCAAAAAAAATAAAATTTAAGCATAAAATACATATCAAAGCATTAAGTAAGTTAAATATGATAAATATGTAGTAAATGAGTGTGTAAAATCATACACTTATTGAGTTATTTAAAGAAAAAGTGCAAAAATGTGCATTTCTGACTAAGTCCGAAAAGACGTCAAAAACGCGTCAAAAATTAGTTGTCGGATTTTAACGAAATGAACAAACTTGAATCATACATCCTTCTAGATCACATAGATACAATTAGTTTTTCAATCCATTCAGTGGAACTGGAGAAGAAGATTTTTGAAGAGGGGTACCCTCCGGGGCCTATTTGACCCCGCCCTGGATCCACCCCTGAAGGGATCGAGCCGAAATGAACAAACTTGGTAGAGGACCTTTAGTACTTCATGCATACCAAGTTTCATCAAAATCCCTTCAGCCGTTCTTGAGAAGAAGTTGAAAATGTTAAAAGTTTACGACGGACGGACGACGGACGACGGACGACGGACGACGGACGCCGGACGCCACACTATGACAATAGCTCACTTGAGCCTTTGGCTCAGGTGAGCTAATAAAAAGGGAAAAAAATTTTGTTGGGGTCCCGCCGGGGTTTGAAGCCACTCCCCATGGGTCCATTGGGCATGGAAAACATACATTATACCTATGTACAATCTTAAAAAATATTCCTTAAAAATCCAAAAGTGGATATCTGGACAAAATTCTTTCACTTGTAGGGTACCATGCATGAGTACCTCATACCTACAAATTGTCATGACAATCTGAAGAGTGGTTATAGAAAAGAAGCAGAAAATGTATGAAAATCACCCCCCCCTTCCTTTTTACATAAGAAAAAAATTCATAAAAAATCAAAAAAAATAAAATTTAAGCATAAAATACATATCAAAGCATTAAGTAAGTTAAATATGATAAATATGTAGTAAATGAGTGTGTAAAATCATACACTTATTGAGTTATTTAAAGAAAAAGTGCAAAAATGTGCATTTCTGACTAAGTCCGAAAAGACGTCAAAAACGCGTCAAAAATTAGTTGTCGGATTTTAACGAAATGAACAAACTTGAATCATACATCCTTCTAGATCACATAGATACAATTAGTTTTTCAATCCATTCAGTGGAACTGGAGAAGAAGATTTTTGAAGAGGGGTACCCTCCGGGGCCTATTTGACCCCGCCCTGGATCCACCCCTGAAGGGATCGAGCCGAAATGAACAAACTTGGTAGAGGACCTTTAGTACTTCATGCATACCAAGTTTCATCAAAATCCCTTCAGCCGTTCTTGAGAAGAAGTTGAAAATGTTAAAAGTTTACGACGGACGGACGACGGACGACGGACGACGGACGACGGACGCCGGACGCCACACTATGACAATAGCTCACTTGAGCCTTTGGCTCAGGTGAGCTAATAAAAAGGGAAAAAAATTTTGTTGGGGTCCCGCCGGGGTTTGAAGCCACTCCCCATGGGTCCATTGGGCATGGAAAACATACATTATACCTATGTACAATCTTAAAAAATATTCCTTAAAAATCCAAAAGTGGATATCTGGACAAAATTCTTTCACTTGTAGGGTACCATGCATGAGTACCTCATACCTACAAATTGTCATGACAATCTGAAGAGTGGTTATAGAAAAGAAGCAGAAAATGTATGAAAATCACCCCCCCCTTCCTTTTTACATAAGAAAAAAATTCATAAAAAATCAAAAAAAATAAAATTTAAGCATAAAATACATATCAAAGCATTAAGTAAGTTAAATATGATAAATATGTAGTAAATGAGTGTGTAAAATCATACACTTATTGAGTTATTTAAAGAAAAAGTGCAAAAATGTGCATTTCTGACTAAGTCCGAAAAGACGTCAAAAACGCGTCAAAAATTAGTTGTCGGATTTTAACGAAATGAACAAACTTGAATCATACATCCTTCTAGATCACATAGATACAATTAGTTTTTCAATCCATTCAGTGGAACTGGAGAAGAAGATTTTTGAAGAGGGGTACCCTCCGGGGCCTATTTGACCCCGCCCTGGATCCACCCCTGAAGGGATCGAGCCGAAATGAACAAACTTGGTAGAGGACCTTTAGTACTTCATGCATACCAAGTTTCATCAAAATCCCTTCAGCCGTTCTTGAGAGGAAGTTGAAAATGTTAAAAGTTTACGACGGACGGACGACGGACGACGGACGACGGACGACGGACGCCGGACGCCACACTATGACAATAGCTCACTTGAGCCTTTGGCTCAGGTGAGCTAATAAAAAGGGAAAAAAATTTTGTTGGGGTCCCGCCGGGGTTTGAAGCCACTCCCCATGGGTCCATTGGGCATGGAAAACATACATTATACCTATGTACAATCTTAAAAAATATTCCTTAAAAATCCAAAAGTGGATATCTGGACAAAATTCTTTCACTTGTAGGGTACCATGCATGAGTACCTCATACCTACAAATTGTCATGACAATCTGAAGAGTGGTTATAGAAAAGAAGCAGAAAATGTATGAAAATCACCCCCCCCTTCCTTTTTACATAAGAAAAAAATTCATAAAAAATCAAAAAAAATAAAATTTAAGCATAAAATACATATCAAAGCATTAAGTAAGTTAAATATGATAAATATGTAGTAAATGAGTGTGTAAAATCATACACTTATTGAGTTATTTAAAGAAAAAGTGCAAAAATGTGCATTTCTGACTAAGTCCGAAAAGACGTCAAAAACGCGTCAAAAATTAGTTGTCGGATTTTAACGAAATGAACAAACTTGAATCATACATCCTTCTAGATCACATAGATACAATTAGTTTTTCAATCCATTCAGTGGAACTGGAGAAGAAGATTTTTGAAGAGGGGTACCCTCCGGGGCCTATTTGACCCCGCCCTGGATCCACCCCTGAAGGGATCGAGCCGAAATGAACAAACTTGGTAGAGGACCTTTAGTACTTCATGCATACCAAGTTTCATCAAAATCCCTTCAGCCGTTCTTGAGAAGAAGTTGAAAATGTTAAAAGTTTACGACGGACGGACGACGGACGACGGACGCCGGACGCCGGACGCCACACTATGACAATAGCTCACTTGAGCCTTTGGCTCAGGTGAGCTAATAAAAAGGGAAAAAAATTTTGTTGGGGTCCCGCCGGGGTTTGAAGCCACTCCCCATGGGTCCATTGGGCATGGAAAACATACATTATACCTATGTACAATCTTAAAAAATATTCCTTAAAAATCCAAAAGTGGATATCTGGACAAAATTCTTTCACTTGTAGGGTACCATGCATGAGTACCTCATACCTACAAATTGTCATGACAATCTGAAGAGTGGTTATAGAAAAGAAGCAGAAAATGTATGAAAATCACCCCCCCCTTCCTTTTTACATAAGAAAAAAATTCATAAAAAATCAAAAAAAATAAAATTTAAGCATAAAATACATATCAAAGCATTAAGTAAGTTAAATATGATAAATATGTAGTAAATGAGTGTGTAAAATCATACACTTATTGAGTTATTTAAAGAAAAAGTGCAAAAATGTGCATTTCTGACTAAGTCCGAAAAGACGTCAAAAACGCGTCAAAAATTAGTTGTCGGATTTTAACGAAATGAACAAACTTGAATCATACATCCTTCTAGATCACATAGATACAATTAGTTTTTCAATCCATTCAGTGGAACTGGAGAAGAAGATTTTTGAAGAGGGGTACCCTCCGGGGCCTATTTGACCCCGCCCTGGATCCACCCCTGAAGGGATCGAGCCGAAATGAACAAACTTGGTAGAGGACCTTTAGTACTTCATGCATACCAAGTTTCATCAAAATCCCTTCAGCCGTTCTTGAGAAGAAGTTGAAAATGTTAAAAGTTTACGACGGACGGACGACGGACGACGGACGACGGACGCCGGACGCCACACTATGACAATAGCTCACTTGAGCCTTTGGCTCAGGTGAGCTAATAAAAAGGGAAAAAAATTTTGTTGGGGTCCCGCCGGGGTTTGAAGCCACTCCCCATGGGTCCATTGGGCATGGAAAACATACATTATACCTATGTACAATCTTAAAAAATATTCCTTAAAAATCCAAAAGTGGATATCTGGACAAAATTCTTTCACTTGTAGGGTACCATGCATGAGTACCTCATACCTACAAATTGTCATGACAATCTGAAGAGTGGTTATAGAAAAGAAGCAGAAAATGTATGAAAATCACCCCCCCCTTCCTTTTTACATAAGAAAAAAATTCATAAAAAATCAAAAAAAATAAAATTTAAGCATAAAATACATATCAAAGCATTAAGTAAGTTAAATATGATAAATATGTAGTAAATGAGTGTGTAAAATCATACACTTATTGAGTTATTTAAAGAAAAAGTGCAAAAATGTGCATTTCTGACTAAGTCCGAAAAGACGTCAAAAACGCGTCAAAAATTAGTTGTCGGATTTTAACGAAATGAACAAACTTGAATCATACATCCTTCTAGATCACATAGATACAATTAGTTTTTCAATCCATTCAGTGGAACTGGAGAAGAAGATTTTTGAAGAGGGGTACCCTCCGGGGCCTATTTGACCCCGCCCTGGATCCACCCCTGAAGGGATCGAGCCGAAATGAACAAACTTGGTAGAGGACCTTTAGTACTTCATGCATACCAAGTTTCATCAAAATCCCTTCAGCCGTTCTTGAGAAGAAGTTGAAAATGTTAAAAGTTTACGACGGACGGACGACGGACGACGGACGACGGACGCCGGACGCCACACTATGACAATAGCTCACTTGAGCCTTTGGCTCAGGTGAGCTAATAAAAAGGGAAAAAAATTTTGTTGGGGTCCCGCCGGGGTTTGAAGCCACTCCCCATGGGTCCATTGGGCATGGAAAACATACATTATACCTATGTACAATCTTAAAAAATATTCCTTAAAAATCCAAAAGTGGATATCTGGACAAAATTCTTTCACTTGTAGGGTACCATGCATGAGTACCTCATACCTACAAATTGTCATGACAATCTGAAGAGTGGTTATAGAAAAGAAGCAGAAAATGTATGAAAATCACCCCCCCCCTTCCTTTTTACATAAGAAAAAAATTCATAAAAAATCAAAAAAAATAAAATTTAAGCATAAAATACATATCAAAGCATTAAGTAAGTTAAATATGATAAATATGTAGTAAATGAGTGTGTAAAATCATACACTTATTGAGTTATTTAAAGAAAAAGTGCAAAAATGTGCATTTCTGACTAAGTCCGAAAAGACGTCAAAAACGCGTCAAAAATTAGTTGTCGGATTTTAACGAAATGAACAAACTTGAATCATACATCCTTCTAGATCACATAGATACAATTAGTTTTTCAATCCATTCAGTGGAACTGGAGAAGAAGATTTTTGAAGAGGGGTACCCTCCGGGGCCTATTTGACCCCGCCCTGGATCCACCCCTGAAGGGATCGAGCCGAAATGAACAAACTTGGTAGAGGACCTTTAGTACTTCATGCATACCAAGTTTCATCAAAATCCCTTCAGCCGTTCTTGAGAAGAAGTTGAAAATGTTAAAAGTTTACGACGGACGGACGACGGACGACGGACGACGGACGACGGACGCCGGACGCCACACTATGACAATAGCTCACTTGAGCCTTTGGCTCAGGTGAGCTAATAAAAAGGGAAAAAAATTTTGTTGGGGTCCCGCCGGGGTTTGAAGCCACTCCCCATGGGTCCATTGGGCATGGAAAACATACATTATACCTATGTACAATCTTAAAAAATATTCCTTAAAAATCCAAAAGTGGATATCTGGACAAAATTCTTTCACTTGTAGGGTACCATGCATGAGTACCTCATACCTACAAATTGTCATGACAATCTGAAGAGTGGTTATAGAAAAGAAGCAGAAAATGTATGAAAATCACCCCCCCTTCCTTTTTACATAAGAAAAAAATTCATAAAAAATCAAAAAAAATAAAATTTAAGCATAAAATACATATCAAAGCATTAAGTAAGTTAAATATGATAAATATGTAGTAAATGAGTGTGTAAAATCATACACTTATTGAGTTATTTAAAGAAAAAGTGCAAAAATGTGCATTTCTGACTAAGTCCGAAAAGACGTCAAAAACGCGTCAAAAATTAGTTGTCGGATTTTAACGAAATGAACAAACTTGAATCATACATCCTTCTAGATCACATAGATACAATTAGTTTTTCAATCCATTCAGTGGAACTGGAGAAGAAGATTTTTGAAGAGGGGTACCCTCCGGGGCCTATTTGACCCCGCCCTGGATCCACCCCTGAAGGGATCGAGCCGAAATGAACAAACTTGGTAGAGGACCTTTAGTACTTCATGCATACCAAGTTTCATCAAAATCCCTTCAGCCGTTCTTGAGAAGAAGTTGAAAATGTTAAAAGTTTACGACGGACGGACGACGGACGACGGACGACGGACGACGGACGCCGGACGCCACACTATGACAATAGCTCACTTGAGCCTTTGGCTCAGGTGAGCTAATAAAAAGGGAAAAAAATTTTGTTGGGGTCCCGCCGGGGTTTGAAGCCACTCCCCATGGGTCCATTGGGCATGGAAAACATATGTAACGGGGACGGCCCGCTTACATATATCCCGCCGTGTTGATTACGGCTATACTCTTCAGTTTATTGTCCTCTTGACAAATTAATTACCAATTTACAACAGATTCACGATGATTGTTTATCCAGTCAAATACCTATGGTTCACCGTTATTTTTAATGTGATTTAGGAGCGCTCCACAGGAACCAGAGACATTAGACTGACCATAAGAATCACCGAAAACCTGATGTCTACGTATTATGTGCGTTGTGTATTGTTATCCGATTCGATCTCTTGGATGTAGCCCTCACAACCTCTGAAATATTCTGTGGCTCTCAATGTCCGAAATACGTCAAGTATCAAGATAAAAGACAAGAACTAGAGACTCTTTGATTATGATATTATTGATGTATAATAAACGATTATAATATCTACATGTATGTACAAACTAAGAAAATTGAGATGAAAATATAACGGTTGCCATTTAATCACTTATGATCCCTACTTGCAAATCTTATCCCCTTGATTTGAAGAACTATAAAACAAAGAAAACAATTACCTATAAAAAGGTAGCAATCAGGAAATACAATTTCCTTGGCTGAAGGAAGCAAAGATGACTATTTAGGAAGGATACACTTCCCAGAGTCGAGTAAGAGAAGTAGATCAAAGAAGGAACCGCTATTTGGATTGATACAAATCCACGGGGTTCGAAAGAAGAAAGTTAGGTTGTGTTTAGTACGATGCGCACTATGAACCTCGACAGAGAGTGGGTCTGGAAAGCCAGAGCCCAGTGCATTTCCAGTGTGCACGACATTAAATACCCAAATTGACAAGCTCCTCCCACTGAAGAGATATAATCCCATTGGCTAGTTCCAGATATAATTAAATGTGATTGAAAGTAAAATCTAAAATTGCTGACAATGTAAAATTTGGGATTTTCCAGAAATTGCTAGAGAAAATAGGGCAACCACCAGTAAATAAAAATGTAGATTTGAACACAATATTAGTTCAAAATATAACAATCATCAATACATACAATTATATAATATTGCATATAAAATCAGCCCTATTACATTCCTCCCCACTTAAAATAAAGTTATCAATTAACTTTGTTTAAACTGATTTTATGCAATATAAAAGTCTGTAATCAAAAAAAAAAAAAAAAATACAAACACGACACATACACTCACAAAAAAAAATTAATTCACAATACATTTAATCTAATACCCCCTCCTTTCCCCTTTTTAATTTTTTTTACACTGTCAAAAATTGTCATTATCTTCTGTAGGCGCTTGATACAAATGTCCCACATATTTGTCCTTTCTTCTTTTGAAGGCCCAAGATTTACTGCCCTCAAAAAATATGGTCACCTCTTTGTCTCTCGAATTCGATCCCAACGGCAACGAAAACGACGGTTTTGCTAGAGCCTGCCTCCTGACAGACGCCTCTCGCTTCCGCTTATCTCTGTCCTGCTCTTCTGCCGTCGGTGGTCTCATCGGGAGTGTGCTACCTGGATCGATCTTTTGTATGTTTGGCACACTTATCACTGTATACTCAAGTGCCACGGAATGCCCCGCCGCTTGGTGTTTCCTCGCCCTGTCCTTCCTGGCAAATTGTTTTCCACAGGGACACTTGAACAATTTTGTGTCCATGTGAAGATTCCTCCAGTGTCGCTGGTATTCTCGAAAGGACGTAAATTTCTCAGCACATCCAGCGACATTGCAGTATGGGCGCAGATCACTCCATGGCTCTCGCAAAAGACCGTCCAGTTCGCCCGAAGAGGGAAATAATTCTATGTCAACCATCCTGCAAATATCTAAACAATAGCAGACAAGGATTATAGCTAAAAATCATACAGTAAATCTATAAACCCATGTGATCTTTGACAATTTTTTATTTACAAGGAGCACGGACCTCCCGTCCAAATCTAGTTCTATAGCGTGTTTCGCGTGGCACCTCATGCTGTGTTACGTACTCGACGTCGGAGTTTGACGTTTCAGATGTAGTATCACATTCACTCTCAGATTTATTGTCTGTCTCACCATCTACAAGCCAACTGTCAGGAGCATTCTCACCGTCATACGGTTTCAAGTGATCTACATGTACATTTATCACCTTTGAATCTTTATCTTTCTGAATGCTCAGTGTGAAATCTGTAATTTTTCTAATAATCAGATAAGGACCTGTCCATCCTAATCCTAATTTTTGATTTGCCGTGGGTGGATACCATCTCCAAACCCAATCACCAATCTCATATTCTCTCTCTTTTAATTTCCTATCGTATTCACACTTTTGCCTTGTAAATGATTGCTTTAAGTTCTTTCTGGTCATGTCATAATTTGTTTTTAGAGATTCTTTTAACCATTCGACATACTGAACGGGGCAAAAAGTTTCTCTCATACTAGGTGGACTTCCTACCATTACGTCAAGTGGACATTTTATTTCTTTACCTAACATGAGTAAGTTAGGAGTGCAATGAGTACTCGTTTGCTCTGTTGAGCGATACGCCATCATTAAGAATGGTAAATGATCATCCCAGTCCCGTTTGTTTTCATTTACGAACATAGTCAACATTTGTTTCATTGTTCTGTTAAACCTCTCAATTAAACCATCAGATTGCGGCCTGTAAGGTGTCGTACGCGATTTTTCAACGCCTAATAATTTACAAACTTCTGAAAAAAGTTCTGATTCAAATTCACGTCCTTGATCTGTATGTATCCTATCTGGACAACCAAATCTACAGATAAACTCTGTCACTAATTTATCAGCCACTACCAAAGCGGTATGATTAGGAATCGCGTATGCTTCCATCCACTTGGTGAAGTAGTCTCCGATTACCATGATATATTCATTATTATCACGTGTAACGGGGAGTGGACCAAAAATATCTATCGCGATGCACTCTAACGGCTTACTAACATTGACATGTTGAAGATTGTATTTCCCTACTCCAGGACCTGGTTTACATCTGGCGCATAGATCACATTTTTTACACCATCGCCTTATGTCTTGTGTCAATCCGGGCCAATAGAAACGCCTACGAACACTTTCAAGTGTTTTATCTCGACCAAAATGTCCGGCTGTTCGTTTCTCGTGAAGTTCAGTAAAAATGAATTTTCTGATTTTATTTGGGGCAATCAACTGAAAATATTCCTCACCTCTGTCATCTGAACTTTTACGATAAAGTAGATTATTTTCTATAAGAAGGCTGTCCCAACATCTAAGCAAGTCATTTACTTCGTCGCTCATTTCGTTAATTTTTGGTTTCTCTTTTGATATTGAAATAAAATTCCTTACTTTTTCTATGTTCTTGTCTTGCATTTGCATTTCCTGCATTTCTTTATTTGACCATGACGACAACCACCCTGTATCTGATATCTCTGCCTTTTCTATCAAATTTTGCGAAGTTTTACTGCGAGTTTTATATACTGGACTAACAATCTCAGTTTTGGACAGGTCACAGTCCATGTCAAGAGGGGTCGTCTCAGTATCTATCGGTCTGTCGCTAGTATTATTGGATGGGTACTCGTCCATGCAACTAGAAACTTTAAGCGAGTTTACTCGTGTTTGGTCAGTACAATCAGGGCAGTCTGTGCGTTTGCATTTTATATGAGGAATTCGGGATAAACTATCCGCGTTTTGATGTTTTGAACCCCTACGGTGTTGGATTTCAATATCATATGTTTCAATAATACTTATCCAGCGCGCTAACATGCCCGTTGGCTCTTTGAAGTTTTTCAGCCATATAAGGGGCGCATGATCGGTTCTTAGCGTGAATCTTCTACCATATAGATAGTGTTTGAATTGCCTAATAAAATGTACGACAGCAAATAGCTCGCGCTTTGTCGTACAATAGTTCCGTTGAGCTTTATTGAGCGTTTTACTCGCGTAGGCTATGACTTTTTCTTCGTTGTTTTGAACTTGTGAAAGGACAGCACCAATTGCGTTTGCACTTGCGTCTGTGTCGAGAATGAACTTTCCGTACCTATCAGGAAATGACAAAATTGGTGCAGATGTCAATAATTCTTTAAGTTTGTCAAAATTTTGGTTGCATTCAACAGACCAAATAAATCGCGCGTTTTTTCGCGTCAAATCGGTAAGTGGTCTTGATAACATTGAGAAATCAGGGATAAAACGTCTATAATACCCTACTAAACCTAGAAAACTCCTTACTTCCCGCCTACTCTTTGGAATCGGCCAATTCTTTACCGCATCAGTTTTCTTGCGATCACAACTTACTCCTCCTTCCGACACAACATGCCCTAAATACGCAACTTCCTTGCCGAAAAGCTCGCATTTCTTAGGCTTTAACCTCAAATGTGCTTGACGTAAACGTATGAAAACTTCCCTCAAATTCTCATACGCCGATTCAAACGTTGAACCGTACACAATGACGTCATCCAAATAGCACAAACACCTCCGCCAGTGCAACCCACGTAGCACTGTTTCCATGAGCCTCTCGAAAGTTGCCGGTCCATTCGAGAGCCCGAACGGGAGCACATTAAACTGAAATAGCCCCCTATGTGTCGCAAACGCCGTCTTCTCTTTGTCGCACTCTGCGACCCCTACCTGCCAATATCCAGAGGCCAAATCTAACGTAGAAAACCATCGCGAACCAGCAAGAGTATCCAAAGTCTCGTCTATTCTTGGCAAAGGATACGCGTCCTTAAGCGTAACCGAGTTAAGTTTCCTAAAATCTATACAAAATCTATGCGAGCCATCTTTCTTTCTCGCAAGCAAAATCGGTGAACACCAGGGGCTCTCGCTAGGTTCTATGATCTTATCTTCGATCATTTTATCTAGTTCTGTTTCGACTATCTCTCTCTGAGCTAAGGGTATCCTACGAGGCGGTACCTTTATTGGTCTAGCATTTCCTGTCTCAATTCGGTGAGTTGCAAGGTCAGTTCTACCTAATTTACCGTCCTTACCTGCAAATATATCTCTGAATTCACTAAGTAACGCTTTTAATTTCAGTCTCTGTTCAACTGATAATTCACTAGCGTCGTTTGCTAACTTTTCAAGTTCGTCGGGTAAATCATCGCCACGACAGCTTTTCTCTGAACTATCGTCATATATGGTCGCTACGGTTTCAATCGTACCTATGATAGAATCTTTGGGGATTGCTATGTCCTTTTTACTAAAATTAATAATTGGTATTTCAAAAGTTTTCAAGTTTGGGTTTACTAAGGACCTAGCAACCACTATCCCATTTTTACAAAGTTCATTTGACCCTTCAATTATTCCGACATCATCTTCTAAGTCACCGTCTATGTAACCTAGTATTTTATGTTCCGTATAAGAGGGACAATTTTGTGTTGAAATTGCTTTTATCCTAGCACATCGAGTTGCGCTTTCTCTGCTCAGAGTTATCTCGCTTTCGTTTACTTTAAGTAACGGCGGTGCCATGTGTATGACGACCCTATTACTTTCAAAAAAATCCATACCAAGCAAAAGGTCTATGTCTTCTAGATTTGCAATTATAACATCTTGAGTTATGAGTTCATTTCCTATTTTTAATTCTGCCATGAATCGTCCTACAACCTCTAAATGTTTACCATCTGCTGTTTTTAGTATGGTTGACGCTTTTTGTAACGTAATCTCAGACGGAATTTTATGAAACAAAGTTTTTGAGATAAGAGTTACAGAGGATCCCGTGTCAATTAGGGCCTGACATCTGACTCCATTTATCTCCACGTGGGCATATAAACACGCCTGGGAAATATTGTTCACTATCGCGAATTCTGGTTCTTTTATTGTTGTCTCAGTCGGATTTACTTTTGTTTCGTGGATATTTTCACTATTGACTTGTTTATTTTGATTTGGATATAAATTTTCATGGTTAGTCAAAGCGTTTCTTTTTGTATGTATTTTGTCTTTTTCTTCTCTTTTATTCCAACATGACCGATTTGAAAAATCATCGACTGAGTTGACGGTCACCAATTCAGTCAACTCTAGTTTCCCGATTTCGTGACTTTCTTTGGGACATCGTTTTTATTGGTCCCTTCAGTACATTCGCGTGCATAGTGTCCTAATTTATGACAATTAAAACATTCAATATTTCGCGAATTTCGAGTCCCATTTTCACTTTGTTTGCTTCCGTACTGTTTTCTTGGCCTAAATCGTTGAAAAGAATTTAATTTTTCATCAATCATTTTAGAAATACTTTCTAAAGTAAGTGACTCACTCGCTGTGGATTTTTTTAGTGCATTGACCGTTTCTTCCGCGAATTTAGGTTTTTGAGGATTCAGAGACCCTTCGAAAGCTTCGTACTCTGTAGCTAAAGCAATCGCTTGCTCTAAAGTTTTCGGGTGACTAAATTGAACGTGCTTTCTAAGTTCGTGATTTCCTAATCCATTTATATAAGCGTCAATAATTTGATTTTCTTGACTGGACAATGGAGAATCCGGATATGCCTGTTGCGCTAACCTTTTTAATGAATAACCAAATTCTGCGGAGCTCTCATTCTTTTCTCTCCTTCTATTTCTGAACTCACAACGTTTAGCAACTACTTTTTCTTTTGGGTCAAATCTTTGTTGTAAAATGTCTTTTAACGCATAGAAATCTGAAGCTTGTGCCAGTGTTAGTTCATTTACTATTTTCCTAGCATTCCCTCTTAAATTCATGATTAATTGATCTGCTTTCTCACCGTTCGACCATCCGTTCCAACTTGCAACTCTCTCAAACTGAATAATGTAATCTGACCATTCGCTAGACTGACCGTCAAATTTTTCTACTCTTTCTGTTTTACGCGATGTTGGACCCCCTTCCCACCTTTTAAGGCACGGACTCTTTTCGTCTGTGCGCGCGATAGCTTTTTCTTCATGCTCAAAATGGTTCTCAGTCATCCCCTTTTTAGGCCTGCAGCTACCCAAAGGAGAAGTTCCGACCGCAATGGAAGGACGAGTAATAACACTTATAGATGAGCATGTGCTAGAAACGCGATCAGACCAAAACGCATCAGTGTATGACGTTTTATCAAAATAATGTCCACCAGTCGTAATTTTTGGCTGAGAAAAATCTTTAGGCGTAGACATAATCGGACCGATTAATGATGGTACTGTACTTGTCGTTTCGATCTGATTTGTGAATTGCGGCTCATTCTTTACGCTTGTGTCAATTTCATTTGAAATATTCTTAACAAGATTATCCCAACCTGCGTGATTATCGTCTTCAAACAAAACATTTTTCTTTTTACTATACGGTTCGATTTCGCCTAGACCTCTTGACATTTTTATGCCAGAGTCGTTACTTATATCTGAGCGCTGAATCGGAGTGTGTAACACAGTGCCATTAAAACTGTCAGCTACGCATACTGAAGGAAAATTAAATTGAATTTCATCGTCAGAGTCTCCAGTTTTACTTTTCACTACATCTGTTTTACGTAAAGTATTTTCAGGTGTGGAAACATTTACGTTTTTCTGAGATTCTTCACTAGTAGCCATATTTCAGAAATTGTGATAATAAAACTACATCCAGGTCTACGGAACACCAGTGTAACGGGGACGGCCCGCTTACATATATCCCGCCGTGTTGATTACGGCTATACTCTTCAGTTTATTGTCCTCTTGACAAATTAATTACCAATTTACAACAGATTCACGATGATTGTTTATCCAGTCAAATACCTATGGTTCACCGTTATTTTTAATGTGATTTAGGAGCGCTCCACAGGAACCAGAGACATTAGACTGACCATAAGAATCACCGAAAACCTGATGTCTACGTATTATGTGCGTTGTGTATTGTTATCCGATTCGATCTCTTGGATGTAGCCCTCACAACCTCTGAAATATTCTGTGGCTCTCAATGTCCGAAATACGTCAAGTATCAAGATAAAAGACAAGAACTAGAGACTCTTTGATTATGATATTATTGATGTATAATAAACAATTATAATATCTACATGTATGTACAAACTAAGAAAATTGAGATGAAAATATAACGGTTGCCATTTAATCACTTATGATCCCTACTTGCAAATCTTATCCCCTTGATTTGAAGAACTATAAAACAAAGAAAACAATTACCTATAAAAAGGTAGCAATCAGGAAATACAATTTCCTTGGCTGAAGGAAGCAAAGATGACTATTTAGGAAGGATACACTTCCCAGAGTCGAGTAAGAGAAGTAGATCAAAGAAGGAACCGCTATTTGGATTGATACAAATCCACGGGGTTCGAAAGAAGAAAGTTAGGTTGTGTTTAGTACGATGCGCACTATGAACCTCGACAGAGAGTGGGTCTGGAAAGCCAGAGCCCAGTGCATTTCCAGTGTGCACGACATTAAATACCCAAATTGACAAGCTCCTCCCACTGAAGAGATATAATCCCATTGGCTAGTTCCAGATATAATTAAATGTGATTGAAAGTAAAATCTAAAATTGCTGACAATGTAAAATTTGGGATTTTCCAGAAATTGCTAGAGAAAATAGGGCAACCACCAGTAAATAAAAATGTAGATTTGAACACAATATTAGTTCAAAATATAACAATCATCAATACATACAATTATATAATATTGCATATAAAATCAGCCCTATTACACATACATTATACCTATGTACAATCTTAAAAAATATTCCTTAAAAATCCAAAAGTGGATATCTGGACAAAATTCTTTCACTTGTAGGGTACCATGCATGAGTACCTCATACCTACAAATTGTCATGACAATCTGAAGAGTGGTTATAGAAAAGAAGCAGAAAATGTATGAAAATCACCCCCCCCTTCCTTTTTACATAAGAAAAAAATTCATAAAAAATCAAAAAAAATAAAATTTAAGCATAAAATACATATCAAAGCATTAAGTAAGTTAAATATGATAAATATGTAGTAAATGAGTGTGTAAAATCATACACTTATTGAGTTATTTAAAGAAAAAGTGCAAAAATGTGCATTTCTGACTAAGTCCGAAAAGACGTCAAAAACGCGTCAAAAATTAGTTGTCGGATTTTAACGAAATGAACAAACTTGAATCATACATCCTTCTAGATCACATAGATACAATTAGTTTTTCAATCCATTCAGTGGAACTGGAGAAGAAGATTTTTGAAGAGGGGTACCCTCCGGGGCCTATTTGACCCCGCCCTGGATCCACCCCTGAAGGGATCGAGCCGAAATGAACAAACTTGGTAGAGGACCTTTAGTACTTCATGCATACCAAGTTTCATCAAAATCCCTTCAGCCGTTCTTGAGAAGAAGTTGAAAATGTTAAAAGTTTACGACGGACGGACGACGGACGACGGACGCCGGACGCCACACTATGACAATAGCTCACTTGAGCCTTTGGCTCAGGTGAGCTAATAAAAAGGGAAAAAAATTTTGTTGGGGTCCCGCCGGGGTTTGAAGCCACTCCCCATGGGTCCATTGGGCATGGAAAACATACATTATACCTATGTACAATCTTAAAAAATATTCCTTAAAAATCCAAAAGTGGATATCTGGACAAAATTCTTTCACTTGTAGGGTACCATGCATGAGTACCTCATACCTACAAATTGTCATGACAATCTGAAGAGTGGTTATAGAAAAGAAGCAGAAAATGTATGAAAATCACCCCCCCCTTCCTTTTTACATAAGAAAAAAATTCATAAAAAATCAAAAAAAATAAAATTTAAGCATAAAATACATATCAAAGCATTAAGTAAGTTAAATATGATAAATATGTAGTAAATGAGTGTGTAAAATCATACACTTATTGAGTTATTTAAAGAAAAAGTGCAAAAATGTGCATTTCTGACTAAGTCCGAAAAGACGTCAAAAACGCGTCAAAAATTAGTTGTCGGATTTTAACGAAATGAACAAACTTGAATCATACATCCTTCTAGATCACATAGATACAATTAGTTTTTCAATCCATTCAGTGGAACTGGAGAAGAAGATTTTTGAAGAGGGGTACCCTCCGGGGCCTATTTGACCCCGCCCTGGATCCACCCCTGAAGGGATCGAGCCGAAATGAACAAACTTGGTAGAGGACCTTTAGTACTTCATGCATACCAAGTTTCATCAAAATCCCTTCAGCCGTTCTTGAGAAGAAGTTGAAAATGTTAAAAGTTTACGACGGACGGACGACGGACGACGGACGACGGACGACGGACGCCGGACGCCACACTATGACAATAGCTCACTTGAGCCTTTGGCTCAGGTGAGCTAATAAAAAGGGAAAAAAATTTTGTTGGGGTCCCGCCGGGGTTTGAAGCCACTCCCCATGGGTCCATTGGGCATGGAAAACATACATTATACCTATGTACAATCTTAAAAAATATTCCTTAAAAATCCAAAAGTGGATATCTGGACAAAATTCTTTCACTTGTAGGGTACCATGCATGAGTACCTCATACCTACAAATTGTCATGACAATCTGAAGAGTGGTTATAGAAAAGAAGCAGAAAATGTATGAAAATCACCCCCCCCTTCCTTTTTACATAAGAAAAAAATTCATAAAAAATCAAAAAAAATAAAATTTAAGCATAAAATACATATCAAAGCATTAAGTAAGTTAAATATGATAAATATGTAGTAAATGAGTGTGTAAAATCATACACTTATTGAGTTATTTAAAGAAAAAGTGCAAAAATGTGCATTTCTGACTAAGTCCGAAAAGACGTCAAAAACGCGTCAAAAATTAGTTGTCGGATTTTAACGAAATGAACAAACTTGAATCATACATCCTTCTAGATCACATAGATACAATTAGTTTTTCAATCCATTCAGTGGAACTGGAGAAGAAGATTTTTGAAGAGGGGTACCCTCCGGGGCCTATTTGACCCCGCCCTGGATCCACCCCTGAAGGGATCGAGCCGAAATGAACAAACTTGGTAGAGGACCTTTAGTACTTCATGCATACCAAGTTTCATCAAAATCCCTTCAGCCGTTCTTGAGAAGAAGTTGAAAATGTTAAAAGTTTACGACGGACGGACGACGGACGACGGACGACGGACGACGGACGCCGGACGCCACACTATGACAATAGCTACCTTGAGCCTTTGGCTCAGGTGAGCTAATAAAAAGGGAAAAAATTTTTGTTGGGGTCCCGCCGGGGTTTGAAGCCACTCCCCATGGGTCCATTGGGCATGGAAAACATACATTATACCTATGTACAATCTTAAAAAATATTCCTTAAAAATCCAAAAGTGGATATCTGGACAAAATTCTTTCACTTGTAGGGTACCATGCATGAGTACCTCATACCTACAAATTGTCATGACAATCTGAAGAGTGGTTATAGAAAAGAAGCAGAAAATGTATGAAAATCACCCCCCCCTTCCTTTTTACATAAGAAAAAAATTCATAAAAAATCAAAAAAAATAAAATTTAAGCATAAAATACATATCAAAGCATTAAGTAAGTTAAATATGATAAATATGTAGTAAATGAGTGTGTAAAATCATACACTTATTGAGTTATTTAAAGAAAAAGTGCAAAAATGTGCATTTCTGACTAAGTCCGAAAAGACGTCAAAAACGCGTCAAAAATTAGTTGTCGGATTTTAACGAAATGAACAAACTTGAATCATACATCCTTCTAGATCACATAGATACAATTAGTTTTTCAATCCATTCAGTGGAACTGGAGAAGAAGATTTTTGAAGAGGGGTACCCTCCGGGGCCTATTTGACCCCGCCCTGGATCCACCCCTGAAGGGATCGAGCCGAAATGAACAAACTTGGTAGAGGACCTTTAGTACTTCATGCATACCAAGTTTCATCAAAATCCCTTCAGCCGTTCTTGAGAAGAAGTTGAAAATGTTAAAAGTTTACGACGGACGGACGACGGACGACGGACGACGGACGCCGGACGCCACACTATGACAATAGCTCACTTGAGCCTTTGGCTCAGGTGAGCTAATAAAAAGGGAAAAAAATTTTGTTGGGGTCCCGCCGGGGTTTGAAGCCACTCCCCATGGGTCCATTGGGCATGGAAAACATACATTATACCTATGTACAATCTTAAAAAATATTCCTTAAAAATCCAAAAGTGGATATCTGGACAAAATTCTTTCACTTGTAGGGTACCATGCATGAGTACCTCATACCTACAAATTGTCATGACAATCTGAAGAGTGGTTATAGAAAAGAAGCAGAAAATGTATGAAAATCACCCCCCCCCTTCCTTTTTACATAAGAAAAAAATTCATAAAAAATCAAAAAAAATAAAATTTAAGCATAAAATACATATCAAAGCATTAAGTAAGTTAAATATGATAAATATGTAGTAAATGAGTGTGTAAAATCATACACTTATTGAGTTATTTAAAGAAAAAGTGCAAAAATGTGCATTTCTGACTAAGTCCGAAAAGACGTCAAAAACGCGTCAAAAATTAGTTGTCGGATTTTAACGAAATGAACAAACTTGAATCATACATCCTTCTAGATCACATAGATACAATTAGTTTTTCAATCCATTCAGTGGAACTGGAGAAGAAGATTTTTGAAGAGGGGTACCCTCCGGGGCCTATTTGACCCCGCCCTGGATCCACCCCTGAAGGGATCGAGCCGAAATGAACAAACTTGGTAGAGGACCTTTAGTACTTCATGCATACCAAGTTTCATCAAAATCCCTTCAGCCGTTCTTGAGAAGAAGTTGAAAATGTTAAAAGTTTACGACGGACGGACGACGGACGACGGACGACGGACGACGGACGCCACACTATGACAATAGCTCACTTGAGCCTTTGGCTCAGGTGAGCTAATAAAAAGGGAAAAAAATTTTGTTGGGGTCCCGCCGGGGTTTGAAGCCACTCCCCATGGGTCCATTGGGCATGGAAAACATACATTATACCTATGTACAATCTTAAAAAATATTCCTTAAAAATCCAAAAGTGGATATCTGGACAAAATTCTTTCACTTGTAGGGTACCATGCATGAGTACCTCATACCTACAAATTGTCATGACAATCTGAAGAGTGGTTATAGAAAAGAAGCAGAAAATGTATGAAAATCACCCCCCCCCCTTCCTTTTTACATAAGAAAAAAATTCATAAAAAATCAAAAAAAATAAAATTTAAGCATAAAATACATATCAAAGCATTAAGTAAGTTAAATATGATAAATATGTAGTAAATGAGTGTGTAAAATCATACACTTATTGAGTTATTTAAAGAAAAAGTGCAAAAATGTGCATTTCTGACTAAGTCCGAAAAGACGTCAAAAACGCGTCAAAAATTAGTTGTCGGATTTTAACGAAATGAACAAACTTGAATCATACATCCTTCTAGATCACATAGATACAATTAGTTTTTCAATCCATTCAGTGGAACTGGAGAAGAAGATTTTTGAAGAGGGGTACCCTCCGGGGCCTATTTGACCCCGCCCTGGATCCACCCCTGAAGGGATCGAGCCGAAATGAACAAACTTGGTAGAGGACCTTTAGTACTTCATGCATACCAAGTTTCATCAAAATCCCTTCAGCCGTTCTTGAGAAGAAGTTGAAAATGTTAAAAGTTTACGACGGACGGACGACGGACGACGGACGCCGGACGCCGGACGCCGGACGCCACACTATGACAATAGCTCACTTGAGCCTTTGGCTCAGGTGAGCTAATAAAAAGGGAAAAAAATTTTGTTGGGGTCCCGCCGGGGTTTGAAGCCACTCCCCATGGGTCCATTGGGCATGGAAAACATACATTATACCTATGTACAATCTTAAAAAATATTCCTTAAAAATCCAAAAGTGGATATCTGGACAAAATTCTTTCACTTGTAGGGTACCATGCATGAGTACCTCATACCTACAAATTGTCATGACAATCTGAAGAGTGGTTATAGAAAAGAAGCAGAAAATGTATGAAAATCACCCCCCCCCTTCCTTTTTACATAAGAAAAAAATTCATAAAAAATCAAAAAAAATAAAATTTAAGCATAAAATACATATCAAAGCATTAAGTAAGTTAAATATGATAAATATGTAGTAAATGAGTGTGTAAAATCATACACTTATTGAGTTATTTAAAGAAAAAGTGCAAAAATGTGCATTTCTGACTAAGTCCGAAAAGACGTCAAAAACGCGTCAAAAATTAGTTGTCGGATTTTAACGAAATGAACAAACTTGAATCATACATCCTTCTAGATCACATAGATACAATTAGTTTTTCAATCCATTCAGTGGAACTGGAGAAGAAGATTTTTGAAGAGGGGTACCCTCCGGGGCCTATTTGACCCCGCCCTGGATCCACCCCTGAAGGGATCGAGCCGAAATGAACAAACTTGGTAGAGGACCTTTAGTACTTCATGCATACCAAGTTTCATCAAAATCCCTTCAGCCGTTCTTGAGAAGAAGTTGAAAATGTTAAAAGTTTACGACGGACGGACGACGGACGACGGACGACGGACGACGGACGCCGGACGCCACACTATGACAATAGCTCACTTGAGCCTTTGGCTCAGGTGAGCTAATAAAAAGGGAAAAAAATTTTGTTGGGGTCCCGCCGGGGTTTGAAGCCACTCCCCATGGGTCCATTGGGCATGGAAAACATACATTATACCTATGTACAATCTTAAAAAATATTCCTTAAAAATCCAAAAGTGGATATCTGGACAAAATTCTTTCACTTGTAGGGTACCATGCATGAGTACCTCATACCTACAAATTGTCATGACAATCTGAAGAGTGGTTATAGAAAAGAAGCAGAAAATGTATGAAAATCACCCCCCCCTTCCTTTTTACATAAGAAAAAAATTCATAAAAAATCAAAAAAAATAAAATTTAAGCATAAAATACATATCAAAGCATTAAGTAAGTTAAATATGATAAATATGTAGTAAATGAGTGTGTAAAATCATACACTTATTGAGTTATTTAAAGAAAAAGTGCAAAAATGTGCATTTCTGACTAAGTCCGAAAAGACGTCAAAAACGCGTCAAAAATTAGTTGTCGGATTTTAACGAAATGAACAAACTTGAATCATACATCCTTCTAGATCACATAGATACAATTAGTTTTTCAATCCATTCAGTGGAACTGGAGAAGAAGATTTTTGAAGAGGGGTACCCTCCGGGGCCTATTTGACCCCGCCCTGGATCCACCCCTGAAGGGATCGAGCCGAAATGAACAAACTTGGTAGAGGACCTTTAGTACTTCATGCATACCAAGTTTCATCAAAATCCCTTCAGCCGTTCTTGAGAAGAAGTTGAAAATGTTAAAAGTTTACGACGGACGGACGACGGACGACGGACGACGGACGCCGGACGCCGGACGCCACACTATGACAATAGCTCACTTGAGCCTTTGGCTCAGGTGAGCTAATAAAAAGGGAAAAAAATTTTGTTGGGGTCCCGCCGGGGTTTGAAGCCACTCCCCATGGGTCCATTGGGCATGGAAAACATACATTATACCTATGTACAATCTTAAAAAATATTCCTTAAAAATCCAAAAGTGGATATCTGGACAAAATTCTTTCACTTGTAGGGTACCATGCATGAGTACCTCATACCTACAAATTGTCATGACAATCTGAAGAGTGGTTATAGAAAAGAAGCAGAAAATGTATGAAAATCACCCCCCCCCTTCCTTTTTACATAAGAAAAAAATTCATAAAAAATCAAAAAAAATAAAATTTAAGCATAAAATACATATCAAAGCATTAAGTAAGTTAAATATGATAAATATGTAGTAAATGAGTGTGTAAAATCATACACTTATTGAGTTATTTAAAGAAAAAGTGCAAAAATGTGCATTTCTGACTAAGTCCGAAAAGACGTCAAAAACGCGTCAAAAATTAGTTGTCGGATTTTAACGAAATGAACAAACTTGAATCATACATCCTTCTAGATCACATAGATACAATTAGTTTTTCAATCCATTCAGTGGAACTGGAGAAGAAGATTTTTGAAGAGGGGTACCCTCCGGGGCCTATTTGACCCCGCCCTGGATCCACCCCTGAAGGGATCGAGCCGAAATGAACAAACTTGGTAGAGGACCTTTAGTACTTCATGCATACCAAGTTTCATCAAAATCCCTTCAGCCGTTCTTGAGAAGAAGTTGAAAATGTTAAAAGTTTACGACGGACGGACGACGGACGACGGACGACGGACGCCGGACGCCACACTATGACAATAGCTCACTTGAGCCTTTGGCTCAGGTGAGCTAATAAAAAGGGAAAAAAATTTTGTTGGGGTCCCGCCGGGGTTTGAAGCCACTCCCCATGGGTCCATTGGGCATGGAAAACATACATTATACCTATGTACAATCTTAAAAAATATTCCTTAAAAATCCAAAAGTGGATATCTGGACAAAATTCTTTCACTTGTAGGGTACCATGCATGAGTACCTCATACCTACAAATTGTCATGACAATCTGAAGAGTGGTTATAGAAAAGAAGCAGAAAATGTATGAAAATCACCCCCCCTTCCTTTTTACATAAGAAAAAAATTCATAAAAAATCAAAAAAAATAAAATTTAAGCATAAAATACATATCAAAGCATTAAGTAAGTTAAATATGATAAATATGTAGTAAATGAGTGTGTAAAATCATACACTTATTGAGTTATTTAAAGAAAAAGTGCAAAAATGTGCATTTCTGACTAAGTCCGAAAAGACGTCAAAAACGCGTCAAAAATTAGTTGTCGGATTTTAACGAAATGAACAAACTTGAATCATACATCCTTCTAGATCACATAGATACAATTAGTTTTTCAATCCATTCAGTGGAACTGGAGAAGAAGATTTTTGAAGAGGGGTACCCTCCGGGGCCTATTTGACCCCGCCCTGGATCCACCCCTGAAGGGATCGAGCCGAAATGAACAAACTTGGTAGAGGACCTTTAGTACTTCATGCATACCAAGTTTCATCAAAATCCCTTCAGCCGTTCTTGAGAAGAAGTTGAAAATGTTAAAAGTTTACGACGGACGGACGACGGACGACGGACGACGGACGACGGACGCCGGACGCCACACTATGACAATAGCTCACTTGAGCCTTTGGCTCAGGTGAGCTAATAAAAAGGGAAAAAAATTTTGTTGGGGTCCCGCCGGGGTTTGAAGCCACTCCCCATGGGTCCATTGGGCATGGAAAACATACATTATACCTATGTACAATCTTAAAAAATATTCCTTAAAAATCCAAAAGTGGATATCTGGACAAAATTCTTTCACTTGTAGGGTACCATGCATGAGTACCTCATACCTACAAATTGTCATGACAATCTGAAGAGTGGTTATAGAAAAGAAGCAGAAAATGTATGAAAATCACCCCCCCCTTCCTTTTTACATAAGAAAAAAATTCATAAAAAATCAAAAAAAATAAAATTTAAGCATAAAATACATATCAAAGCATTAAGTAAGTTAAATATGATAAATATGTAGTAAATGAGTGTGTAAAATCATACACTTATTGAGTTATTTAAAGAAAAAGTGCAAAAATGTGCATTTCTGACTAAGTCCGAAAAGACGTCAAAAACGCGTCAAAAATTAGTTGTCGGATTTTAACGAAATGAACAAACTTGAATCATACATCCTTCTAGATCACATAGATACAATTAGTTTTTCAATCCATTCAGTGGAACTGGAGAAGAAGATTTTTGAAGAGGGGTACCCTCCGGGGCCTATTTGACCCCGCCCTGGATCCACCCCTGAAGGGATCGAGCCGAAATGAACAAACTTGGTAGAGGACCTTTAGTACTTCATGCATACCAAGTTTCATCAAAATCCCTTCAGCCGTTCTTGAGAAGAAGTTGAAAATGTTAAAAGTTTACGACGGACGGACGACGGACGACGGACGACGGACGACGGACGCCGGACGCCACACTATGACAATAGCTCACTTGAGCCTTTGGCTCAGGTGAGCTAATAAAAAGGGAAAAAAATTTTGTTGGGGTCCCGCCGGGGTTTGAAGCCACTCCCCATGGGTCCATTGGGCATGGAAAACATACATTATACCTATGTACAATCTTAAAAAATATTCCTTAAAAATCCAAAAGTGGATATCTGGACAAAATTCTTTCACTTGTAGGGTACCATGCATGAGTACCTCATACCTACAAATTGTCATGACAATCTGAAGAGTGGTTATAGAAAAGAAGCAGAAAATGTATGAAAATCACCCCCCCCTTCCTTTTTACATAAGAAAAAAATTCATAAAAAATCAAAAAAAATAAAATTTAAGCATAAAATACATATCAAAGCATTAAGTAAGTTAAATATGATAAATATGTAGTAAATGAGTGTGTAAAATCATACACTTATTGAGTTATTTAAAGAAAAAGTGCAAAAATGTGCATTTCTGACTAAGTCCGAAAAGACGTCAAAAACGCGTCAAAAATTAGTTGTCGGATTTTAACGAAATGAACAAACTTGAATCATACATCCTTCTAGATCACATAGATACAATTAGTTTTTCAATCCATTCAGTGGAACTGGAGAAGAAGATTTTTGAAGAGGGGTACCCTCCGGGGCCTATTTGACCCCGCCCTGGATCCACCCCTGAAGGGATCGAGCCGAAATGAACAAACTTGGTAGAGGACCTTTAGTACTTCATGCATACCAAGTTTCATCAAAATCCCTTCAGCCGTTCTTGAGAAGAAGTTGAAAATGTTAAAAGTTTACGACGGACGGACGACGGACGACGGACGACGGACGACGGACGCCGGACGCCACACTATGACAATAGCTCACTTGAGCCTTTGGCTCAGGTGAGCTAATAAAAAGGGAAAAAAATTTTGTTGGGGTCCCGCCGGGGTTTGAAGCCACTCCCCATGGGTCCATTGGGCATGGAAAACATACATTATACCTATGTACAATCTTAAAAAATATTCCTTAAAAATCCAAAAGTGGATATCTGGACAAAATTCTTTCACTTGTAGGGTACCATGCATGAGTACCTCATACCTACAAATTGTCATGACAATCTGAAGAGTGGTTATAGAAAAGAAGCAGAAAATGTATGAAAATCACCCCCCCCCCCCTTCCTTTTTACATAAGAAAAAAATTCATAAAAAATCAAAAAAAATAAAATTTAAGCATAAAATACATATCAAAGCATTAAGTAAGTTAAATATGATAAATATGTAGTAAATGAGTGTGTAAAATCATACACTTATTGAGTTATTTAAAGAAAAAGTGCAAAAATGTGCATTTCTGACTAAGTCCGAAAAGACGTCAAAAACGCGTCAAAAATTAGTTGTCGGATTTTAACGAAATGAACAAACTTGAATCATACATCCTTCTAGATCACATAGATACAATTAGTTTTTCAATCCATTCAGTGGAACTGGAGAAGAAGATTTTTGAAGAGGGGTACCCTCCGGGGCCTATTTGACCCCGCCCTGGATCCACCCCTGAAGGGATCGAGCCGAAATGAACAAACTTGGTAGAGGACCTTTAGTACTTCATGCATACCAAGTTTCATCAAAATCCCTTCAGCCGTTCTTGAGAAGAAGTTGAAAATGTTAAAAGTTTACGACGGACGGACGCCGGACGACGGACGACGGACGACGGACGCCGGACGCCACACTATGACAATAGCTCACTTGAGCCTTTGGCTCAGGTGAGCTAATAAAAAGGGAAAAAAATTTTGTTGGGGTCCCGCCGGGGTTTGAAGCCACTCCCCATGGGTCCATTGGGCATGGAAAACATACATTATACCTATGTACAATCTTAAAAAATATTCCTTAAAAATCCAAAAGTGGATATCTGGACAAAATTCTTTCACTTGTAGGGTACCATGCATGAGTACCTCATACCTACAAATTGTCATGACAATCTGAAGAGTGGTTATAGAAAAGAAGCAGAAAATGTATGAAAATCACCCCCCCCCTTCCTTTTTACATAAGAAAAAAATTCATAAAAAATCAAAAAAAATAAAATTTAAGCATAAAATACATATCAAAGCATTAAGTAAGTTAAATATGATAAATATGTAGTAAATGAGTGTGTAAAATCATACACTTATTGAGTTATTTAAAGAAAAAGTGCAAAAATGTGCATTTCTGACTAAGTCCGAAAAGACGTCAAAAACGCGTCAAAAATTAGTTGTCGGATTTTAACGAAATGAACAAACTTGAATCATACATCCTTCTAGATCACATAGATACAATTAGTTTTTCAATCCATTCAGTGGAACTGGAGAAGAAGATTTTTGAAGAGGGGTACCCTCCGGGGCCTATTTGACCCCGCCCTGGATCCACCCCTGAAGGGATCGAGCCGAAATGAACAAACTTGGTAGAGGACCTTTAGTACTTCATGCATACCAAGTTTCATCAAAATCCCTTCAGCCGTTCTTGAGAAGAAGTTGAAAATGTTAAAAGTTTACGACGGACGGACGACGGACGACGGACGACGGACGACGGACGCCGGACGCCACACTATGACAATAGCTCACTTGAGCCTTTGGCTCAGGTGAGCTAATAAAAAGGGAAAAAAATTTTGTTGGGGTCCCGCCGGGGTTTGAAGCCACTCCCCATGGGTCCATTGGGCATGGAAAACATACATTATACCTATGTACAATCTTAAAAAATATTCCTTAAAAATCCAAAAGTGGATATCTGGACAAAATTCTTTCACTTGTAGGGTACCATGCATGAGTACCTCATACCTACAAATTGTCATGACAATCTGAAGAGTGGTTATAGAAAAGAAGCAGAAAATGTATGAAAATCACCCCCCCCCCCCCCTTCCTTTTTACATAAGAAAAAAATTCATAAAAAATCAAAAAAAATAAAATTTAAGCATAAAATACATATCAAAGCATTAAGTAAGTTAAATATGATAAATATGTAGTAAATGAGTGTGTAAAATCATACACTTATTGAGTTATTTAAAGAAAAAGTGCAAAAATGTGCATTTCTGACTAAGTCCGAAAAGACGTCAAAAACGCGTCAAAAATTAGTTGTCGGATTTTAACGAAATGAACAAACTTGAATCATACATCCTTCTAGATCACATAGATACAATTAGTTTTTCAATCCATTCAGTGGAACTGGAGAAGAAGATTTTTGAAGAGGGGTACCCTCCGGGGCCTATTTGACCCCGCCCTGGATCCACCCCTGAAGGGATCGAGCCGAAATGAACAAACTTGGTAGAGGACCTTTAGTACTTCATGCATACCAAGTTTCATCAAAATCCCTTCAGCCGTTCTTGAGAAGAAGTTGAAAATGTTAAAAGTTTACGACGGACGGACGACGGACGACGGACGACGGACGACGGACGCCGGACGCCACACTATGACAATAGCTCACTTGAGCCTTTGGCTCAGGTGAGCTAATAAAAAGGGAAAAAAATTTTGTTGGGGTCCCGCCGGGGTTTGAAGCCACTCCCCATGGGTCCATTGGGCATGGAAAACATACATTATACCTATGTACAATCTTAAAAAATATTCCTTAAAAATCCAAAAGTGGATATCTGGACAAAATTCTTTCACTTGTAGGGTACCATGCATGAGTACCTCATACCTACAAATTGTCATGACAATCTGAAGAGTGGTTATAGAAAAGAAGCAGAAAATGTATGAAAATCACCCCCCCTTCCTTTTTACATAAGAAAAAAATTCATAAAAAATCAAAAAAAATAAAATTTAAGCATAAAATACATATCAAAGCATTAAGTAAGTTAAATATGATAAATATGTAGTAAATGAGTGTGTAAAATCATACACTTATTGAGTTATTTAAAGAAAAAGTGCAAAAATGTGCATTTCTGACTAAGTCCGAAAAGACGTCAAAAACGCGTCAAAAATTAGTTGTCGGATTTTAACGAAATGAACAAACTTGAATCATACATCCTTCTAGATCACATAGATACAATTAGTTTTTCAATCCATTCAGTGGAACTGGAGAAGAAGATTTTTGAAGAGGGGTACCCTCCGGGGCCTATTTGACCCCGCCCTGGATCCACCCCTGAAGGGATCGAGCCGAAATGAACAAACTTGGTAGAGGACCTTTAGTACTTCATGCATACCAAGTTTCATCAAAATCCCTTCAGCCGTTCTTGAGAAGAAGTTGAAAATGTTAAAAGTTTACGACGGACGGACGACGGACGACGGACGACGGACGACGGACGCCGGACGCCACACTATGACAATAGCTCACTTGAGCCTTTGGCTCAGGTGAGCTAATAAAAAGGGAAAAAAATTTTGTTGGGGTCCCGCCGGGGTTTGAAGCCACTCCCCATGGGTCCATTGGGCATGGAAAACATACATTATACCTATGTACAATCTTAAAAAATATTCCTTAAAAATCCAAAAGTGGATATCTGGACAAAATTCTTTCACTTGTAGGGTACCATGCATGAGTACCTCATACCTACAAATTGTCATGACAATCTGAAGAGTGGTTATAGAAAAGAAGCAGAAAATGTATGAAAATCACCCCCCCCTTCCTTTTTACATAAGAAAAAAATTCATAAAAAATCAAAAAAAATAAAATTTAAGCATAAAATACATATCAAAGCATTAAGTAAGTTAAATATGATAAATATGTAGTAAATGAGTGTGTAAAATCATACACTTATTGAGTTATTTAAAGAAAAAGTGCAAAAATGTGCATTTCTGACTAAGTCCGAAAAGACGTCAAAAACGCGTCAAAAATTAGTTGTCGGATTTTAACGAAATGAACAAACTTGAATCATACATCCTTCTAGATCACATAGATACAATTAGTTTTTCAATCCATTCAGTGGAACTGGAGAAGAAGATTTTTGAAGAGGGGTACCCTCCGGGGCCTATTTGACCCCGCCCTGGATCCACCCCTGAAGGGATCGAGCCGAAATGAACAAACTTGGTAGAGGACCTTTAGTACTTCATGCATACCAAGTTTCATCAAAATCCCTTCAGCCGTTCTTGAGAAGAAGTTGAAAATGTTAAAAGTTTACGACGGACGGACGACGGACGACGGACGACGGACGACGGACGCCGGACGCCACACTATGACAATAGCTCACTTGAGCCTTTGGCTCAGGTGAGCTAATAAAAAGGGAAAAAAATTTTGTTGGGGTCCCGCCGGGGTTTGAAGCCACTCCCCATGGGTCCATTGGGCATGGAAAACATACATTATACCTATGTACAATCTTAAAAAATATTCCTTAAAAATCCAAAAGTGGATATCTGGACAAAATTCTTTCACTTGTAGGGTACCATGCATGAGTACCTCATACCTACAAATTGTCATGACAATCTGAAGAGTGGTTATAGAAAAGAAGCAGAAAATGTATGAAAATCACCCCCCCCTTCCTTTTTACATAAGAAAAAAATTCATAAAAAATCAAAAAAAATAAAATTTAAGCATAAAATACATATCAAAGCATTAAGTAAGTTAAATATGATAAATATGTAGTAAATGAGTGTGTAAAATCATACACTTATTGAGTTATTTAAAGAAAAAGTGCAAAAATGTGCATTTCTGACTAAGTCCGAAAAGACGTCAAAAACGCGTCAAAAATTAGTTGTCGGATTTTAACGAAATGAACAAACTTGAATCATACATCCTTCTAGATCACATAGATACAATTAGTTTTTCAATCCATTCAGTGGAACTGGAGAAGAAGATTTTTGAAGAGGGGTACCCTCCGGGGCCTATTTGACCCCGCCCTGGATCCACCCCTGAAGGGATCGAGCCGAAATGAACAAACTTGGTAGAGGACCTTTAGTACTTCATGCATACCAAGTTTCATCAAAATCCCTTCAGCCGTTCTTGAGAAGAAGTTGAAAATGTTAAAAGTTTACGACGGACGGACGACGGACGACGGACGCCGGACGCCACACTATGACAATAGCTCACTTGAGCCTTTGGCTCAGGTGAGCTAAAAAGAAGTAAATGATCTTGACCTTGGGCATATTACCTTGGGTCAAGATGATAAGAAACCTTCCAATCCTGAGCAACAGCATTCTATAGTATCAGAGCGATCCAGTATACGATTCCACAGATATAGTCCAGACTCAATAGTATTTACAATTTCATTAAAAAATGTAATATTTGACCTTGACCTTAGTAATATGACCTTGGATCAAGGTGGTGTGAAACATTTGGGTCATCAGCACCATCAAACTAAAATATCAAATGCTCCAATTACAGTTCAAAAGTTTAAGCCTGGACATAGTACACATATGGTAACAAATACAATTTCATTTAAAATACATGTATACTAATTGACCTTGACCTTGGTCACATGATCTTGAGTCAACGTGATGTGAAACCTTCGGGTCATAAGCAACAACATACTAAAATATAAAGCGATCGTGCAAACGGTTCAAGAGATCTAGCCCGAACAGGAATGCATGTACAATTTCATTAAAATTGTACTACATGACCTTGACCTTGGTCACATGACCTTGGGTCAAGGTGATGCAAAACCATCATAAGCAACAACATACTAAAATATGAAAGTGATCCGCAAACGGTTCAAGAGATCTAGCCCGGACAGGAATGTATGCATAATTTCATTAAAAATTGATTAAGTGACCTTGACCTTGGTCACATGACCTTTGGTCAAGGTGATGTGAAATCTTTGGGTCATAAGCAACAACATACTAAAATATGAAAGTGATCCGGTAAACGGTTCAAGAGATATAGCCCGGACAGGAATGTATTCATAATTTGTTTAAAAATGCACGAAGTGACCTTGACCTTGGTCACATGACCTTGGGTCAAGGTGATGTGAAATCTTTGGGTCGTAAGCAACAACATACTAAAATATGAAAGTGATCCGGCAAACGGTTCAAGAGATCTAGCCCGGACAGGAATGTATGCATAATTTCATTAAAAAATGCACTAAGTGACCTTGACCTTGGTCACATGACCTTGGGTCAAAGTGATGTGAAACCTTCGGGTCATAAGCAACAACATACTAAAATATGAAAGTGATCGGGCAAAAGGTTCAGGAGATATAGCCCGGACACGATGTGTGACAGACGGACAGACAGACAGACAGACAGACAGACGGACGACGAAGGCAAAACCAATATGTCTCCTCCCCGTTGGGGGGGGAGACATAATAAATATCAAGGGGGATCAGAATGATCATATAAAATTAATTTGAATGAGTCATTCAGCACTTAAAACTGTTTCAAACATAATTTTGTAGTATATGACTTTTCTCTCATACCCACATGTGTTTTACAGAGAAGGCCCACGAGATACAGCTATGTGAGCGACATCTGTATCACATATCACGTGACAGCTGTATCTCATATCACATGAAGCTATTGTTTCGATTGTTTACGCTTCTGTGACGTCATGATTTCAGCCCACAAAGCAAACAAGCTAGCAGCGATGTGCCAATAAAACATCGATTTTAAGATCGTTTTTCAATGCATTCTTGCGTTATATTTTGAAAAGCCGAATATTCGTAGTTTATTCTTATAGAATAAACCATTTTTGGGGGCGCTGAATTCGAATATCGCAATTTTTTTGCGATATTAGATCGACTTGATATTTTTCAAATTTTGTCTCTTTTTTCAGTTTTAACTTTGATCCTTAGATATGAGAGAAAAATACTCTTCTATGTTCTTCGATGAAAGATACATCCTTTCCACCCTCGGGGTCTTAAAATTTGCTAAACCCTCAGCAAGCCAGACCCCACAGATGGAACTGATGTACCTTTCATAGAAGACCATGAAAGAGTCTTATAATAATACATGGTATGTACTATGATAACCTGCTAGATCAAACCCTTTCAACCTTCATTTTTAAAAATTCAGATACATGTATATTACAAATAAATCACATACACATAATTATTTGAAACATTATCTTTAAACTAATATTTTCAAAACATCTACAGTTTTAAGGCAAGAATACTTTACCTGAATAAAGCCTGAAGGTACGGCCACAATGGTCTGAAGAAGGGATCTTCCAGCAATGAGTAACATTGGTCCCTTCCTACTGGTGATTTCAACTGCTCATATACCGCGATGAAAAGGGAAATAATCTTGTCTATATAGTTATGTACATCATCTGACAATCCCTTCAAATGTCTATGATAAGCTTCATTCTTCATTTTCTCCATATCTGCTGCATTCTTTGCTAAATTCTTAAGAGAGATCTCCCCCACTGTCTTCGCTTCAGTGCTTAAGACAGCATCAGATTCTTCCTCTTTCAAACTAGTACCATCATCTTCATCTTCTTCATTGCTATCTTCAAACAGGTCATCCATGTGCTCGGCAGAATACTTTTCATACTCTGAGGAAATCTGGGTGACTAGTCGTCCTATCCTCTCATTATCTTCCTGAAGAATTTTCGTGGTTTTCTCACCCTTCTTTAGAGCAGTCTCTAAATCTTGCTTCACATCTTCACAAACGTCTGTAATACTTTTATCACTTTCTAAATTTTCACTACTATTTGTATCTTCATTCAAATCATCTTCATTCACTTCATCCTCTTTATCTACATCTTTCTCTACTCCACTATGGACCTTCTTTTCATCGTCTTTGCTAACATTTTTCTCTAATCCATCACCAGTCTTCTTTTCATTCTCTTTGTCTTCATTTTTTACTACTTCTTCACCAGTTTTCTGTTCATCTTCATGGTTCCCAACTTCAGGCCAGAACATCTCCGGTAGTGGAACTCTGATATCGTTAATTTCGGTCATTTTGTCTGAGACTAATGGGTAAAGTCTTTCGTACACTTTGTATTGGTATTCCTTCAATTTCTGAGTCAATGGATGATCTGAGCAACTGAAATGACAAATAAGAGCTATGATGAATCTATACATATATATGTACATATACCGTATTCGTTTCAGTCATTTCAAAAGTCATTTGATTGATTTCTTGATTTCTTTAGAAATGTAGACATTTCATAATTTTCTTTAATTTTTTTAAGTAAACCATAATAACATTTGTGAATTACAGTAATTGCAGGATCACCAAATGTCCGACCTCTCATCTATTGGCAGACTAATATGCATTATGACATCACATTATCAATGGCCTGCCAAAACATAGTGTATGGGCCTTTGTTTGTGCATCATAATTTAAAAGTCCGTCAGAGGGTGTTGTCAGACATATAACTAAAGGCAATCCTTCCATTGAAAGAGACTAAGGACTGGGGAATATTATAGAGACTAAGGACTGGGGAATATTATAGAGACTAAGGACTGGGGAATATTATAGAGACTAAGGACTGGGGAATATTATAGAGACTAAGGACTGCGGAATATTATAGAGACTAAGGGCTGGGGAATATTATAGAGACTAAGGGCTGGGGAATATTATAGAGACTAAGGACTGCGGAATATTATAGAGACTAAGGACTGCGGAATATTATAGAGACTAAGGACTGGGGAATATTATAGAGACTAAGGACTGCGGAATATTATCGAGACTAAGGACTGCGGAATATTATAGAGACTAAGGGCTGGGGAATATTATAGAGACTAAGGACTGGGGAATATCATAGAGACTAAGGACTGGGGAATATTATAGAGACTAAGGACTGGGGAATATCATAGAGACTAAGGACTGGGGAATATTATAGAGACTAAGGACTGGGGAATATTATAGAGACTAAGGACTGGGGAATATCATAGAGACTAAGGACTGGGGAATATTATAGAGACTAAGGACTGGGGAATATTATAGAGACTAAGGACTGGGGAATATCATAGAGACTAAGGACTGGGGAATATTATAGAGACTAAGGACTGGGGAATATCATAGAGACTAAGGACTGGGGAATATTATAGAGACTAAGGGCTGGGGAATATTATAGAGACTAAGGACTGGGGAATATTATAGAGACTAAGGACTGGGGAATATTATAGAGACTAAGGACTGGGGAATATCATAGAGACTAAGGACTGGGGAATATTATAGAGACTAAGGACTGGGGAATATTATAGAGATTAAGGACTGGGGAATATTATAGAGATTAAGGACTGGGGAATATTATAGAGACTAAGGACTGGGGAATATCATAGAGACTAAGGACTGGGGAATATTATAGAGACTAAGGACTGGGGAATATCATAGAGACTAAGGACTGGGGAATATTATAGAGACTAAGGGCTGGGGAATATTATAGAGACTAAGGACTGGGGAATATTATAGAGACTAAGGACTGGGGAATATTATAGAGACTAAGGACTGGGGAATATCATAGAGACTAAGGACTGGGGAATATTATAGAGACTAAGGACTGGGGAATATTATAGAGACTAAGGACTGGGGAATATTATAGAGACTAAGGACTGCGGAATATTATAGAGACTAAAGACTGGGGAATATTATAGAGACTAAAGACTGGGGAATATTATAGAGACTAAGGGCTGGGGAATATTATAGAGACTAAGGGCTGGGGAATATTATAGAGACTAAGGACTGGGGAATATTATAGAGACTAAGGACTGGGGAATATTATAGAGACTAAGGGCTGGGGAATATTATAGAGACTAAGGACTGGGGAATATTATAGAGACTAAGGACTGGGGAATATTATAGAGACTAAGGACTGGGGAATATCATAGAGACTAAGGACTGGGGAATATCATAGAGACTAAGGACTGGGGAATATCATAGAGACTAAGGACTGGGGAATATTATAGAGACTAAGGACTGGGGAATATTATAGAGACTAAGGACTGGGGAATATTATAGAGACTAAGGACTGGGGAATATTATAGAGACTAAGGGCTGGGGAATATTATAGAGACTAAGGACTGGGGAATATTATAGAGACTAAGGGCTGGGGAATATTATAGAGACTAAGGGCTGGGGAATATTATAGAGACTAAGGACTGGGGAATATTATAGAGACTAAGGACTGGGGAATATTATAGAGACTAAGGACTGGGGAATATTATAGAGACTAAGGACTGGGGAATATTATAGAGACTAAGGACTGGGGAATATTATAGAGACTAAGGACTGGGGAATATTATAGAGACTAAGGACTGGGGAATATTATAGAGACTAAGGGCTGGGGAATATTATAGAGACTAAGGACTGGGGAATATTATAGAGACTAAGGACTGGAGAATATTATAGAGACTAAGGGCTGGGGAATATTATAGAGACTAAGGACTGGGGGAATATTATAGAGACTAAGGACTGGGGAATATTATAGAGACTAAGGACTGGGGAATATTATAGAGACTAAGGACTGGGGAATATTATAGAGACTAAGGACTGGGGAATATTATAGAGACTAAGGACTGGGGAATATTATAGAGACTAAGGACTGGGGAATATTATAGAGACTAAGGACTGGGGAATATTATAGAGACTGGGAATATTATAGAGACTAAGGACTGGGGAATATTATAGAGACTAAGGACTGGGGAATATTATAGAGACTAAGGACTGGGGAATATTATAGAGATTAAGGACTGGGGAATATTATAGAGACTAAGGACTGGGGAATATTATAGAGACTAAGGACTGGGGAATATTATAGAGACTAAGGACTGGGGAATATTATAGAGACTAAGGACTGGGGAATATTATAGAGACTAAGGACTGGGGAATATTATAGAGACTA
Source organism: Pinctada fucata (assembly GCA_028142955.1). NCBI lineage: Eukaryota > Metazoa > Mollusca > Bivalvia > Pterioida > Pteriidae > Pinctada > Pinctada fucata. Next base: position 45,089,595 of record AP027113.1, on the reverse strand, counting down.
AGGACTGGGGAATATTATAGAGACTAAGGGCTGGGGAATATTATAGAGACTAAGGGCTGGGGAATATTATACAGACTAAGGACTGGGGAATATTATAGAGACTAAGGACTGGGGAATATTATAGAGACTAAGGACTGGGGAATATTATAGAGACTAAGGACTGGGGAATATTATAGAGACTAAGGACTGGGGAATATTATAGAGACTAAGGACTGGGGAATATTATAGAGACTAAGGACTGGGGAATATTATAGAGACTAAGGACTGGGGAATATTATAGAGACTAAGGGCTGGGGAATATTATAGAGACTAAGGACTGGGGAATATTATAGAGACTAAGGACTGGAGAATATTATAGAGACTAAGGGCTGGGGAATATTATAGAGACTAAGGACTGGGGGAATATTATAGAGACTAAGGACTGGGGAATATTATAGAGACTAAGGACTGGGGAATATTATAGAGACTAAGGACTGGGGAATATTATAGAGACTAAGGACTGGGGAATATTATAGAGACTAAGGACTGGGGAATATTATAGAGACTAAGGACTGGGGAATATTATAGAGACTAAGGACTGGGGAATATTATAGAGACTGGGAATATTATAGAGACTAAGGACTGGGGAATATTATAGAGACTAAGGACTGGGGAATATTATAGAGACTAAGGACTGGGGAATATTATAGAGATTAAGGACTGGGGAATATTATAGAGACTAAGGACTGGGGAATATTATAGAGACTAAGGACTGGGGAATATTATAGAGACTAAGGACTGGGGAATATTATAGAGACTAAGGACTGGGGAATATTATAGAGACTAAGGACTGGGGAATATTATAGAGACTAAGGACTGGGGAATATTATAGAGACTAAGGGCTGGGGAATATTTTAGAGACTAAGGACTGGGGAATATTATAGAGACTAAGGACTGGGGAATATCATAGAGACTAAGTGCTGGGGAATATTATAGAGACTAAGGACTGGGGAATATCATAGAGACTAAGGGCTGGGGAATATTATAGAGACTAAGGACTGGGGAATATTATAGAGACTAAGGACTGGGGAATATTATAGAGACTAAGGACTGGGGAATATTATAGAGACTAAGGACTGGGGAATATTATAGAGATTAAGGACTGGGGAATATTATAGAGACTAAGGACTGGGGAATATTATAGAGACTAAGGACTGGGGAATATTATAGAGACTAAGGACTGGGGAATATTATAGAGACTAAGGACTGGGGAATATTATAGAGACTAAGGACTGGGGAATATTATAGAGACTAAGGGCTGGGGAATATTATAGGGACTAAGGACTGGGGAATATTATAGAGACTAAGGGCTGGGGAATATTATAGAGACTAAGGGCTGGGGAATATTATAGAGACTAAGGACTGGGGAATATTATAGAGACTAAGGGCTGGGGAATATTATAGAGACTAAGGACTGGGGAATATTATAAGTATTTCCATCTTTAAAGTTCATTTATAATTCTTTAAAAAATTCTATTCATAACTTTTTCGTCATAGAGATCAACTTGACCTTTCAATTCTTGGACAATAACCAACAATGTTCCTCCTGTTTTGGGCAGAAATAACTCTCCATTATGATAATATATGTATACATGTGCATTTATGCTAATATTTTCCACTGAAAATAAAATCCTACACAATTGTGACAATAAAATGTCCCATTAACTTTTTTACTTGTCTCATACGGCCTGGACTTTAATTATACAATAGCAAAACATTAAAATATTGTTACTAATGCATAACCAACCAAAAGGAGCCACCTACATTAGTTCTTTGTAAGATATAATTAGTTACTTGTACAGAATTTCATTATAAAACTTCTGTATGAAAATAAATTCTTCATTTTAAGCATACATTCATTTTAACCGTTGCTTCACAAATGTAATTACTTAGTATGTCTTTTACAGTACAAACACATTGAATGGATGAATTTAGGGCTGTACAAAGTTATACAAACTAACCTGAGTACACACTGTATGACCTTTCTGATCACATCACCATCTTCTGGATTATTCTCAAGATCCTCTCTCAAACCTTTCAGCCATGCCTGTGAAATTTCAAAATGCGATCATCACTATAACTTTCAATCTAAATAAAACTGTTCTCATTCAAAAATTGCATCAAATTTACAACAAAGATCCTTATTATTCTGATTATTTTCAGACAAAAATGTATCATACACTTTGTGCTTTTCCGTATTGTACATGTATGATGGTAAAATAATTCAAACATATATTTAGGAAACTTTAAATGAAACCGAAAAAATAATTGGAAAAATAGCATTTATCAGAGTACTTAGTATCAGATAGGGGTGAAACATAAACTTCATTCTTATGTTGAATTTTTATTTCATAATTTTGTATCATAATTTTGCCCTTTTATTTATATTTTCAATGATTTTACCGTTTTTAGACGTTTTGAACCTCTTAGTATACGGTGTAGGGCTTTGAAATCAAACCAATCTTTTCTCATTTCGATTCACCATACGTTTGACTTTATGTAAACTATAAAATGATGAATTTCTGAACGGCCACAATTGCAGGTTAATGCACCTGCTCCTTTCTGTTTAAGTTTACAAAATGAGGTCAGTCACAGAAGTCAAGGTCAAATGGATAAAGCCTAAAGTGATGATCAGGTATCAAGGAATTAATGGTAAAATTTCAAAACTGATGGTAAGTATAAGGCATAAGAATCTGTCTGAAAAGATGAATTAGGTAATACTGAAAGTGTATACATGTATAAGCCTTGAACACACACAAAAAGACCATCATATATATAAACTTACGGAATCTTGTTCGTAATCTAAAGCTTTCATATAAATTTCCTTCTGTTCCTCGCCAGACAAGCCAAACTTTCTGTAATATAAAACGTATCATATTACTTGCTTATAATATCAAAGAGATGAGACATGCATACATATTTACTGCAACTTGCAAAGTATTAACTTGTGTCATGCAGACTTTGATAAAATGTCAGTATAGGGAAATTTTACGTTACTGTGGCAACCCAGAATAAAATACTAACATGCTTGCTGTCATCCAAATTCTCACCAAGTCATATTTATAAATTATCGCTTTCACAGAACCATACAAACACAGTGTTTTCACAGATTTCCTGAAAAGTATCGGTTATATCGTATTTGCTGATAAAAATCTGTCAGGTCCGATAAAAGTTCACACTATGACTATTATTTGGACTGATTTAAGTCCCCAAATGTTGATCCAATATTCCCTGGAAGTTTTAAAGAACTCTGTTTTCATAAAAAAAAATATACAATCACACTGTCACAAAACGCTCAACTTCAACTCATTCTGTCTTAATACTTTTAAATACAATGCCAAAAAAATACAGCCACTGGAACCACAAGTGTCACTTACAGATTGGCCTGTTCCTTTAGCCTCATATGTCTTTCCATCATTTTCTTGTTTAGCTTTGAATAAAGATAAGGAAATCATGTACATGTATACTTAATCCTTAAAAAGAAGTTTTCTTCCCTATTTCTATTCGAAACATGCTCCAAAATGAAACTACTGTAGTAACAAAATGTTTGTAACTTTCCATATAAAATTAAAACCAAAAATTTAAATTTCCTTATCAGCTTTTCTGAGACTTATTGCTTTCTTTTAACTGATTTTTTTCTAAATCTCAATAAGCCTTTTTCACATAACTGCGGTCCAGTTGTTTAAGAAACTTTCCCGCAATATGACGTAAAAGACAATCAGTTTTTAACTGTGACGTCATGAAAGTCGGTACTTGCCGTCCACAAAACGCTAGTCACGCAGTTACGTGAAACAGGCTTATACTCATATAATTTATCTATTGATAAGACCAAATTCTTCTTTCAAAGGTGAGACTTGTTTAAAAATTTTCATTCTAACTTCTTTTAGAAATTTGTCATGATGAAGAACTCAATTACAATATTAAGGATACAGCTTCTTCTTGGGCTTTCGCTATGGCTAAGTTCTCTGCCATCTTCCTCTGCATTGTGAGACTCTGCAATGAAACAAACATCTCATTTTTTATTTGATTTTTAAATCATGTAATATCAGTATGTACATGTCATTTTCAATGGTCTAAAAGTTGATTTCATACATGTATCAACAGAAACCAGAAATATGTGCTTAGCTATGTCATAAGCAACATCGTTAGCAACACAATTTCAAAACTGCAAATAATTGCTGAAAAGAACAGAAATGAAATGATAAGTATTCGATGTGATATTTTTTTTTATTCAACAAGGTACATGTATCAACACCAAAAATTGAGGGAAAACTTGTGCATCTTGCACTATGTGCACGATGCAGTTTTCCCTCAACTTTTGGTGTTGATACCTAGATCAACCACAAAAATATATTACAATGATTCCTTTAAAAATCTTTGTTTTACCTTTTTGTTTATTTTGAAAAAAACCCATCTAGGCTATATATCATAAAGTTGCTATTGATATGCAATATGTATAAATTTACATTCTTATATTTTGTATCCCAAGATTAACAAACACTGATATACTAATACATGTACCAATAATTCATTCGCCAGTAATGAAACTAAAGAAAATCATGCTTTTAAAGTTCAGAAGAGGGTGGGGTTGTATATATAAGGCCTAACAGATTAATTAAATCCTTTTTCTTTCTTTGAAAGAAACAAGCAGCCACAAATGTTTTACGCAAAAATGACTTCCCTGTTTCCATTTCCTGATCATTTGCGATAACAAGAAAATTGTAGGGAAGAAATTGTTTTAAATGAGTACAGACAGTAAAATGCCATACTGATCCTATTTTTTCAATTGGTTCAAATTTCTTTCTGTCCTTCAAAAAGAAATAAGTGTATTTAAAGTGTGTTGAAATATCTAAGGAGTATAGTCCTGTACTAAGGAATATTGAAACATCTTAGGAGAGGTATTGATGAAAGGAAATTATTTCCATACAAATGTACATGTACATGTATGAAATTATGCAATGTGACACCTTTCTCTCATTTCTTATATCATAAGACATCAGGTTTTTGGTCAATACCATAGCATAAAAAATCTAAATCTATGATGAATGGGTGAATAATCTTTCAATTTATAGTGTCAAGAAGAAAATGATATAAGAAGATGCAACATCATACATTATGCTAAACCTGCCTGAACTTAGTAACCAATACTGTAAAAGTGCAATTTTTTAGGGGATAATTTTTGTGTTTTTCTGGATAACGTTATTACCGTGAAAATATCCCTGTATAAAAATTGCAACCAGTTTAAAAGACATAAGGGAATACTCCTAATTTCGCAAAAATTACCTCAATGTGTACTATTACAATGGTCATCTCGCGAGAATTTCCCCCGAAAAAATAACCACATTTACAGTATTTCTACACATTTTCCATTTTTACATTGATTTAGTTAATTACTGTTTACATAAAAGTATTTATCATGGACATGTAGGGCAGATTTATTGGGCAGTGCAGCTAGCCCTTCACTTGTTCTTAACACTTAATCTTCACTTTTATCACATAGTAAAAATTCCTAATTATTCCTAGCAAGTTTTGACTATTACCAGATTCGCTGATACTTTTCCTGATGCCTTCATCTGCTCCAGACGAGCTTTATACGCCCTCATAAGGAGCTCATTCTGTTTGTATGCCATCTCCAGGGGAGTTAAAGTCTTCTTCCTTTAATGAAAATATAAATCAATTCTACAGCAACTTCTTTAGCATGTTTAGAGAGAGTCTGAAACTACAGGCATTTGGATCTGAGCAAAAATAAAATATTGCCATATATCTCTAAAGTTCTGTTTTACTTTCACAAGCTGCAATCACTATATCAGTCGCGATTGGCGAGTGTGAGAGGGTACACAACTTTTTTGTGTACCAGTATGATTTCTACAACAAAAGTAGGTCATGGATTCAGAGAAATATATGGCAACATTTTATTTTTCCTCAGATCCAAGTGCCTGTGATCTAGGTAACATTTCTGTACCATGTTCCATCAAACTTAATACTATAAGAAGTTTTATGGCATAAGTAACTATATTAAAGGTCTTCATACATGTACATGTATAATCAAAGAATAGTAAGAATTTAAAATCTTAAAATAAAATTTATCAGAATTATACCAGGTCTGCCATTATTATTCATGTGCAATAATTAAACACATATAGTAATTTCTAAACACATGTTACAAGTTACAAGTGTCCATACTTTTTGTACATGATGGTATCAGATTCTTGTGGAAGAGGGGGCACAGGGTCTGACATCCTGACACCCCTCTGACTGGTAATGGAATGTTCCCCAGACGGAGTGGCTGGTTCTGATTTACATCCTGAGGAATGCATGGAATGATATTCACCAGAACTACTGGATGAAAAATTACAAAAGTTTACATCTGAGTAGTCAGGAGTTACTCCCCTTGACTGAGGACTCTTTGGCTTTCCCTCTCCAGATTTGCCTGAGAAAAAATATATGAAATATGAAAACATTCACTAGAAAATTATTCATTATTGATAAGCAGGATACTGTCTTTCTTAAATTCTCCAAGAAAAAGGGTGAACAAAGCAAACATTGCTTATTGCAGATTCAAAATAAAAGTCTTTTACAATAAATTCAAATTTAGGGTATTCAATGGGTAATGAGGGAAATTACCGTATATCAGGTAATTTTCTCGTCGGGAAATTTTGGCGAATAGGGGTCGAAATGGGCGTTCTAAATATTGGAACTTTTAATATTGGTGGATTGTTTAAAACAACCGCCAAAATTATAATGGTCAAATTCATGTAAGTATCAATGTTTTATGACCGCATACACGATAATAAAATGACTAGTAAAAAATGTTAGGTGCTTTATACATAGATATTATTAGAGACGATGTTCATTAATATCTTTGATTACTTTCGGTCACAACCCACAAGTCTATACGTCCAAAGCCTCGCACCCTTTTTACCCCTCAATACCCTGATCCCTCCCGTGTGTAATCTTTCAAAGGGGTCATTTTCTAGAGAAGTTAAAGTTCCTGTTTTTTACTAATTAGATAATTGGATTAACAAAGTGGTAGAAGCCAATTGTTTGGATGTTACTTGTTTGTTTGAAGGTAAACTATGATACCTCAATGTGTAATTACGACATGGTCAGCAGAGGTGCATATTTTATGGAGATGAAGCCATTACCCAGTAGAAAACGAACAATATCTTTTACAGCGGCGGATCTCCAGCTGAATAAATTTCGTCTTTTATAAATGAAAAATTTGGCGCTTTTAATTTTGGTGATTTTATTGCATTCGCCAACAAAGCCAAAATTTCCATCGCGCCAAAATTACCCGATATACGGTATGCCAAAAACATTGAGATTAGGACTATATTCATCATTTAATATTTTTTCTATGTCAAATATTTTAAAAACTTTTGTGCTAGTCTAGTAGATATTGAAATAAGCTCAAAATGCATCGAAGATGCAAAATGCCGAGTTGCAAAACTGGAATGTAAGTATGAATATGCAGACTAACATGAAATGTGTATGGTTTGTAACAACATTTTGTGGTCCTAAATGAAAATTTCTGGATCAAGAAATGGTCTTCTCTTTATTCTATATCAGCGTGTAATATATTTTCAAGGATACAGATTTTCAATCTCATCATACAGAATACTTTATGTATTTGTATGTACAATATGATTTAACAAAGCATACTCTAAAGATACAGAATAAGGTACAATTCATATCTTAAATCACGGGAAACATTTCTGGCAAGTTTCATGATTATAGGTGCAATACAGGCTCAAATATGGTTGGGAAAACATTTTCAATCATCTGAGTCCTGTGACCTTGATTTTTGACCTTTTTACCCAAAAATTAATGGCAAGTTTCATGATTATAGGTGCAATACAGGCTCAAAAATGGTCTGGAAACCATTTTCAGTTACCTAAGTCCTGTGACCTTGATCTTTGACCCTTTGACCCCTAAATCAAAAGTGGTCATTTTCTATTCACTGGAAACATTTCTGGCAAGTTACATGATTATAGGTGCAATACAGGCTCAAATTCAGTCGGGAAACCATTTTTAATCATCTTAGTCCTGTGACCTTGACCTTTGACCTTTTAACCCCAAAACTGATAGTGGTCATCCTTGATCCATGGGAAACATTTCTGGCAAGCTTCATGATTATAATTGCAATACAGGCTGAAATATTGTCCAGAAACCACTTTCAATCATCGGAGTCCTGTGACCTTGACCTTTGACCTTTTGACCCCAAAATCAATAGGGGTCATTCTTGATTCATGGGAATCATTATTGGCAAGTTTCATGACTTTAGGTGCAATACAGGCTAAAATATGGCCAGGAAACCATTTTCAATCAACAGAGTCCTGTGACCTTGACCTTTGACCTTTTGACCCATAAATCAATAGGCCTCATCCTTGATTCAAGGGAAACATTTCTGGCAAGTTTCATGATTATAGGTGCAATACAGGCTGAAATATGGTCCGGAGACCATTTTCAATCATCTGAGTCCTGTGACCTTGACCTTTGACCTTTTGACCCATAAATCAATAGGCCTCATCCTTGATTCAAGGGAAACATTTCTTGCAAGTTTCATGATTATAGGTGCAATACAGGCTGAAATATGATCCGGAAACCATTTTCAATCATCTGAGTCCTGTGACCTTGACCTTTGACCTTTTGACCCCAAAATCAATAGGGCTCATCCTTGACTAATGGTGAGTAAGTGTATGAAGTTTCATTGTTATAGCCTCTTTCGTAGTTGACTTATAGTCCGGAAACCAATTGTTGACGCCCTCCCGCCCGCCCGCCCAGACGCCCGCCCGCCCGTCTCACATCAAATTAAGAGCCGAGTTTTGCAACTCGGCTAATAAGAAATACATGTATTTTGAAAAGGGTTGTGTTTAGGAGTTATCTCCCCTTGATGAAAATTTATAAAAAAAATTATCTGCAGAAAAACTACTTGGTGAACTTTTGATTTTTCAGCCAAATTTGATGTTGAAATATATTAATAGAAATTTTTGACCATCGATATTTGATGCCCCTTCATTCTGTTGAAAATTTTAAGAAAAAATAACTTTTTTTCCCAAAGAGTTCAATGTAAACTGTAATAACTCTTAAAGTAACATTTTTTTCAATATCTAAATTGGTCAAATTAATTTGTACATAATTATAACTATGCTGTGATTCTAGGTCTCAGGATTCCATAAATTGGTGCCCTAATTACTACTCATTACCCATTGAATACTTTAATATTTAACCAAGAGGGAAATTAAGCTTGCATATAACCCCCCCGTTTACACTATGCTATGGAGGCCACGTTTCAAGCCATCGTGGACGAAACGTGATGACCGTATGACAACGTAGGGGAACGGGATCGACAAACGTAACTAGCCGTGGTTGCCGGGGCCGACGGGGCAAATGTTTAAACTGTCAAAACATTTGTCATGGCAGCCCATGGTGTGTATGGCCTACTTTAGAAACCGTAGCTAAACGGGTCGAACGCAACGCAACGTAACGTGACAGAACGTTACAGACCGTAACAAAACTTGGGACAGTGTCCGTAGTAGAACGGGAAGCAGAAGTATGACTCGGCAACTTACAATCCTTGTGAAGTTGAGTTACGGTCTGCCACGTTTATGTCCCGTTTAGCTGCGGCTGCTTTAGGGCAGATGTACGTTTTATCAAGGTGTGCCACGATGTCTCACGGCGAGCTAAGGAATGAGTTAGCCGTTTTGTCACGGTACGTCCCGGCTTGTTATGGTTTGTTTCAAGTTCTACTACGGTGTGGCACAGTACGCACGGTCAGACAAGAAGTATAACAAACCAAACCCTTTTTTGCAGCTTTTTGTGTCTCCTTTTCCCGGCAGTCACGGTTAATCGTAGTGGGCCTTGACAGAACTTGGTAGACGTGGCCAACTTGATTGGATCGTAACAAACCGTGACAGACCCTATCAGAATGTGACAGGTCATGAGGAAACGTACAAACGTCCGTAACAAGCCGTAGGTTGAAACGTAGTGCGCCGTCAGGTCTCCGGGATTCAGGAGCCGCGGCTCGTCACGGATACCTTGATAGACCGTGCGAAAACGTAACGAGACTTAACAGAACTTGAATACCAAGATGAAAACTGCCAAAAATCATACGGTGTGCTACATTTTTGGCCTCCGTGACTGCCGTGGTCGCCGGGAACATAGTGTAAACCTAGGGTAAGTTTAAATTATTCACTTTTTTCTCATTTTCTCCTTTGAATATAAATGATATACAAAAAATGTATTATTTTCTCACCTATTTGGTTGACAACTGCATTTACCCTTTCCATGCATTGTTGTCCCAGACGGACAAACTTAATGACCTCTTTGTCAACCATGACAATTCCATCTGAAATGTAAGTACATGTATATTTGATTAAAAGTAATAATGAGGAGCTGGATTTTTGGTGACTTTTACCTTACCCCGAGAACCTCTTTTAGTACCTTTTGGCTATAAAGTCACCTGCACCAATCAAGTCATCTTAAAGCCTTAATTTTATCAACCGTTAGTGCCTAAGGCCATGAAAAAGATCTCGGGTCATATCTTTAGTACTTCTGGTTACCACAAGAATATCTAACGTTACTATGTAAAGGTAACTATGAATCACTTGGAGTATGACAAGTTGACATATCATACTGACATAGTGACCTGATGCTAATGGATTTATGAATACATAAAATAGCTATCCAAGGAATGCTTGTGTCGCCTGCAAAGTGGCTTATTGTTAAAAAGTGGATCAAATATGTAGGTCAAGGTCACTTGGTTCAAAATTATTTGTATCAGTAGGAATGTCTTGTCAAACGAAATTCACATGTGAAATATTAATCCTCTTACTTACCAATAAAAAGATGCAGTCAATCTCAAATTTTCAGAAAGGAAGGTCAATCATCTTGGTCAAGGTCACAAGGTAAACATTTTTGGTTAAACAATTGAAAGAAGGACTTATCATACGAAATACATGAGTGAAATATTGCAGCTGTATCACTTACCAATCAAACCAATCTGAATTCTTTTGAAAAGTAGGTCAAATATCTAGGTCAAGGTCACTTAGTAAAAAACTATGGTAAATACACATGTAAAATATCAAAGCCATATCACTTACCAATCAAAAGATATAGCCAATCTTAATTTTTTTGTAAAGTAGGTCAAATATCTAGGTCATAAATTATGGTATGTGTAGAAAGGTCTTGACACAAAGAATACACATGTGAAATGTCAAAGCCATATCACTCACCAATCAAAAGATATAGCCAACTTTAATTCTTTTGAAACATAGGTAAAATATTTAGGTCAAGGTCACTAGGTAAAAAATTATAGTATGTGTAGAAAGGTCTCGTCACAAGGAATACACATGTGAAATATGAAAACCCTATCTATTACCAATCAAAATTATGGGGTATGACACCCAAAGTGTGACAGACAAACAGACAGATGGATGGACGGACTGACTGACGGACAGACAGACAGACAATGGACAAAGTGATCCCTAAGTGTCGCTATGCTTCGCAGGCGACACAAAAAGATGTAGACATTATGATAGTTATGTTAAGAAAAGTACATGTTCATCTGAAAGGTAAATGAGCAAAGTACAAAAACTGTGAGAATGCATACAGAAAATCACTGAAAATTTTTGTAAAATATCACAATGTAACAGACTGACCTTTTAAGGCATATCTTATATAACAGATATGAGAAAAACAATAACTGATTGAAATTCAAAAAGACATTCTTTTTTCTTTTAATCATAATAAATACTTACTATGGGATTTAACATTCTGTAAGAGCTTGGTTGTAATTCTCAAAATACATTCTATATACTTCACATATGCTTCCTGAAAAAGAATGAAATTAACAATTCAAATTCTCATCTTTAACTGAAGAACGAATTATGAAAAAACTATCAAAATCCTAAAATCTCTTGTCAAGACAAGACAAGACAACATTTATTGAAAGTCTGTTCATTTATGTTGACTTAAAATAAATATTGTTTTGTCTTGTCTAATTAATGAAAAGTTTTAAGGTCAAAGGCTTCAGAGTTTTGAAGGTACAAAATGTACCTTTTAAAATGTATAAAACTATATGGACTTTCTTTGGATTTGAATCATTGTCTCTGATTCTATTTTTGAAAAAAGTAAAATGTTTTACCTTAAGTAAAATGCATAAAAGATTAAGAAAGAAAAAGAAAAAATCTTGATTCCCACTATGTTGTTCTTGATTATTGATCAAATTATATGTAAAATAGTCTGGTGATTGTTAGAAAGCCAGCAAAAATTTGTCAGAGTTGGAATAAAATGGTCAGACAATAATACCATTTGAATCCTCTATTCCTGTCTTTTTCAGTTAATTGCCCTTGTTTATTGACAATTAAAGGTGTAATGCAAAGGTAAGCATGATTTGAAATTGATGTGTATATATATAATTTAATAAAATCTGGCGAGCGTAAGCAAGCAGTGATTTTTTTCAGTAATTTGGGAATGGGGTCGGGGCCCGTGCAATTGGGAAAATTAACGACCTTTGGGAATATTTAGGGAGGTACTAATTATGAAAGTAAAATGACAGTTTATACAGTCAAAAGATCAGAATTGAATGTTTAAACAAATAATTTCCTTTTAGACATGGTTTAATTTCTTATGCTTACAACAATATGGCAAAGAAATAGTAACTTTGCTACTTTTGCAAGAGTAAATTTGACTAATTTTGATGATAATTCCATCCATATCTGATTGGGAAATTTTAGAGCCACAGTTGGGAAAAAAAGATACCATTTTTCATTGGGAATGGGGCCGAATAACGGCCCCAAAAAGGGGCAAAAAAATCCCTGGCAAGCCTGGGAAAATTTTGAAATGTAAACCAAAAAAATTGATAAAAATGAAAGATTTTCCAAACAAATTCATGTAATTTTTCAAATATTATGACAACAAATTTTATGGGGAATCGGGACTTAATCTCATGAAATATGTATATATATTTATAAGCTTTATCAAACTATGCTTCAAAAATTCCAAGGGGGATCCGCGCTTGTAAAGGAACTGAAATCACTGTAGACTGAGAGTCTATAAAGACTTCAAAAGTCAATTTCACTCATTAAAGATGCCTGCATCTGATTGGATATTGATGATGTACTGTAAGCATAAAACCGAAAGTGCATGTGACATTATTAACATCAAACAAAAATAGACATGCTAATGTCATCAACTGCCAATCAGACGCAGGAATCTATATTGGATACCATAAATTCAGGTTGATTTAGAATGACAATGTCTGAAGGAACCTTTGAAAAATTGAAGAAATCTCTAGCTGTGGGTAAAACTTTTTCTGTAGGATGAAAGAACAATATAAAAGCTAGGGGTCCGTTGATACTCAATTTGGTGCTCTATTGTGAGTGCTGTTGAGATTATCGTCAGGATCTTCTTTAACTCATTTAAGTTGATGTATAGAACTTCGTAGAGGGAACCTCTAGCTGTGGGTAAAACTTTTTCTGTAGGATGAAAGAACAATATAAAAGCTAGGGGTCCGTTGATACTCAATTTGGTGCTCTATTGTGAGTGCTGTTGAGATTATCGTCAGGATCTTCTTTAACTCATTTAAGTTGATGTATAGAACTTCGTAATATTTTGAAAACATTGCGAGAAATAGCAATGGAAAATGATAACAAATGCGACGTCAGTTCAAAAAGATGGGTACCTTCGTGTTACAGTGGGGGTATAAGATAGAGTGGGAAAGGGCAATAATCAAGCGCCTGTGACTTTATTTAATTTTTTGCATGATAAACAGATAAAGTTGTCAAAATCGTGTTTATCTGTTTATCCAGTTTCGGAAGTGAGCCATGAAGACAATAGAATGATTATACGCTGTACAATCATTGTTCGCACAGAAACTTGTACAGTGACATCCCCCTCCCCACTAATTCTCATAACCCCTAGATTGGGGGGGGGGGGGCTCTAAACTGCTAATGTCGTAATGAAATAAGAAATGCTGCTTCAGTGTTCAGCTGTTTGGACATGTTGGACATAAACTAAGAGATAAACTGCTTGGAAGAAGCCAGTAGACGAACTAACATGAAGTTTACTCTCTCCGTCAAGTCTAAGTGCTTCTGAAACACTTTTCATCACTACTGAAGAGGAAAATTCCATTTTTATCTAGTCGCGAAAAGTTGCAGTTCCCCCTTTTTCGTCTGCAGTTTCCGGTGAGGAAATGTACGTAAGGGCATATCGATGCGATTTTAAATCGACTCCTCGATGTTTCGTCTTTAATAATAACCTCGCTGTTGATCAGAGGGATAATGTTAGATCAATGGTTGCTTTGATCGTTGCTTATATATCATGATCTGTACATAATAAAAAATCACAGACGACACAACAAAACGTCACTTCTCCGTTGCGCTGTAACTAACCTATAGCTTGTTTTTACCCTCTGGGCTGGCTATTCTTGATGTCGGATTGGTCACTGACATGACCGAATTTCTAGATTTATTACTGTATCCTATGAAAAAGTCGTGATTTTATTAGCTCCTATTTCAAATCTCATATCATAATGAGGTTTTATGAGCAAAGTGGTCATTCATCATTTCAGGTCTAAAGATACGAACGTTCGTATCCGGAGCCACTGCCTTTCTTTAATGAATTCAAGTAGTTTTGTTCTTGTTACAAACGTTAAACTGTTACTCTACTGTCCTTTTCACTAAATCAAGAGCACCCTGTTTTGGCGATTTATTCTGTCATCTGAAGAATTTTCCTTTTAATTATCGTTTCCGAGAATTGACCTCCTTTAGTCGTAAATGGGTGGAAATTAATTTCAACTTGTCCTATCAGCTGCCTTCAAACTGCAATATGAAAAATGTCTACGGGAAATTTCCATGTTAATTCCAAGCCGCCGCCATATTGTTCTCTGTGTCAACAATAGTAAACAGTGACATCAAAGTGTCCGACATCAAGCATTTTCAGTGATTTTACTATAGAAAATCCCTGTAGACTTTTTATTTTCCGTCCTATTTCTAACTAAATTGACGTATGTAGCCAAAACAATGGTATTTTTTGTTACGACTAAAAAAAAAAGTCAATTCAAAGCATCATTTAAGAACAGATAAATAGCTTCATCCAATGTTTTGATACAGCAACAATGCTGGCACGATACAATATGTATAAAAACCATACCTTCAAGGTCAAGATCAATCCTCAAGGTCAACTTCAGTACCAGAAATCAGTTTCACTAATCATCATGCTACCTCCATTTCTAAAGTGATACTTCATATAGTATTGGAGAATGTCCAATTCAAAATAATACTGTCAAAGTCCAGGTCAATAACTGAAGTCCAGCCATAATATTCTACCTCCATGTAAACCTTAATGTGAGTGATTTTTTTTGTAATGGTACTATTAAGTCTCACTTGATCAAAATTGATTTTAAAGGTCAAGGTCAGCCATTGAGGTCAAGGGCAGCATCTAAAATCAAGTCCATTCTGACTTAATAGTCAACTGTCAATTTTATAGTTTGTATAGTGTTATCACTTCAAGGTCAAACTTATGGGTCAAGGTAAAACCTCTAGGTCAATTTCAAACCTCTATGTCAAGGTCTATACCTGAAATCAAAGTCCAATATCTTTCAGTTTTAGTGAAATATTTCAAATAATATTAATTGTACAATTTAGTGTAATTCAGAATATCTTCAATGTCAAAGGTCAAATCTCAAGGTCAGATAAATGAAATCAGGTCCATTTGCTTAGGTATAAAAAGTTTAAATGTGATCATTCGTATAATTATTATTGGTACATTACTACATTAATGATTGTCAAATTCAAAATTGTACATTGTATATTCAAGGTCAAGGTTAAACCTCTAAGTTAAGGTTTATACATGAAAAATAAGTCAACGCATTAATTCATATCTTCATGCAAAGATTACATGTGTTATTTTATATCGTATTGGTATGATATAGTCTATATCATATAGACCATATCTATATAGTTTAACTCTACACTCTACATTACATTTTTCAAAGTCAAGGTATAAACCTCAAGGTCGAAGACAAAAGACAATGCCTGCATTCAGATCCTATTACTATGCTTTACTTCTATATCAAGTTTCAAAATGATACCCAATATAGTCCTTTCACATCAACCTACGTCTTGAAGTAGGGGAAGGAGAGAACCTGACAGAGCGAACTAATTTCTTACTCGACACGTCTTCTTCTTCTTCTTTTTTTTTTTTTAATTCAAACATCTTTTTTTAATTTTGAAAAAAAAAACAATATAAAAGAAATAAGGTGCGACAAAGACACCAAATATTGTCAATGTTTATGAAAAAAATTCAGGTACGAAACTTCACGACATCATCGGAACCAACATGGCGGACGAAGAGATCCTGATCAATGGGAAAGCGTTGCATGAGCTCCGTGTCGTCGATCTAAAGAAGGAATGTGAGAAAAATAAGCTGTCAAAGAATGGCAGCAAAAGGGAACTTATCGACAGACTTAAAGCGGTCTGTAATTTACCTACTTTCTACGTGAAATGTGTATCCGATTAATGTAGCGCGAATTGCCTCGGAACTCAGTTCTATCAAGGACTTATAAACAGAAGGATTGGAATCTCGTCTTTTCCCGTTAACATCTCGCGTGCCCTTTTGATATGCAAATTAGGCAACGAGATGTTAGGGTTGTGATATTCAAAACCATGAATGCCCTAAATATGTTAATTATGGCAACATAAAAACGACTTGAATAAGTAGAATAGATTATCCTGATTATTTTGGTACCAATATTTTGATATTACGTCTTGAAATAGTCGAGAAAATGGTAAATTAAATCGGGCCTATTTATATAGGTCATGTTGTTCTCGTAGTCGTAATGGCGAGGGCGAACTTGCGTCGAGATCCCTTATATCTGAGGCAGTTATATTATGGTCAAAAGACAATAATCGATGTCTAGACATGAAAAATAATTCTAGCAGATACAAAAATAGTCCAGCTTTATTTTAAAAACAACTTTTCTTCGATACTTTATAAAATAAAACAGAAAAAATGGTTTTTAGTTGGCTTGTTTACCTTCTTCGTTAAAGGCCGTGGGAAACAGGTGATCGTAAACACTCTTGTATTCTTAATTAATATTAGGTATCATGAAATGAAAATGGTACTAATGCACGCATTAGGATTTATTAATTATTTTGATAACAATATTCCTTGTGTTTATCGTGTTTTGTTTGAGAAAACGGGTCAGAGCATTGACCTGCCTACGCCTTTTGGGAAAATGGCCGCGCGTACCGACAAGTGAAAACACCCATTTTCGAAGCCCCGTAAAACAATGAAATTGTCGAATTAATTAAATAAAATTGGTCCTAATGCACACTTTAGGTTTTAGTCTTTATTTTGATAACAATATTTCTTATGTAAATCTTGTCTAGTTTGAGAAAATGGGTCAGAGCGTTGGGCTGTCTACCTCTTTCAGAAAATGGCCGCGCGTACCGACGAGTGAAAACACCCACTTTCGAAGCCCCGTAAAACTATAGAATTGTCGAATTAATTAAATAAAATTGGTCCTAATGCACACTTTAGGTTTTAGTCTTTATTTTGATAACAATATTTCATATGTAAATCTTGTCTAGTTTGAGGAAAAGGGTCAGAGCGTTGGGCTGTCTACCTCTTTCAGAAAATGGCTGCGCGTACCGACGAGTGAAAACACCCATTTTCGAAGCCCCGTAAAACTATAGAATTGTCGAATTAATTAAATAGAATTGGTCCTAATGCACACTTTAGGTTTTAGTCTTTATTTTGATAACTATATTTCATATGTAAATCTTGTCTAGTTTGAGGAAAAGGGTCAGAGCGTTGGGCTGTCTACCTCTTTCAGAAAATGGCCGCGTGACCGACGAGTGAAAACCTCTATTTTTGAACCTCCGGTCTACAATGAAATCGTCGAATAAATTAATCAAAAATGGTTCTAATGCACGCACTAGGTTCTCATTTTCGATTTGCCACCAATATTTTATGTGTAAGTCTAGTAATGACTGAGAAAATGGGACAGAGCATATGCCTATTTAACTCTCTTTGACGATATCTGGGTCATAACGGCGAATGTCAAGGCTCCGCTTTGAAGCTAGATATTATAGCAATATATCAATATATTTTGATAAAATTGGTATTTATTGAAACAGTAAGGTTTCATCTACATGTACATATCAATATTTTATATATTTATTGTGTGATGATTGAGAAAATCATGTTATTTGATCACCCTTCTCGGATAGAACTGGGCAATGTTTTGATCTCGTTCAGATCTCGTTACACGCGAGTTTTCGTTACTATTCTAAAGGCGGTGTAGAGAGTTGCGAATCCTTCTGTTTATAAGTCCTTGGTTCTATTGATTTGACGATCGAAGGGCTGCGAACGAAAACGGATCAACTCGCCAGTTATTGTACGCGCGGCTCACTTGGGAAACTGGATAAACGCGCGATTATGATTACTTTATCATGTAAAAATTTTAATGAAATGGATGACTTTCAATAGATCTACAGGTTGGGACTGTCCCCAAGATATCGATGCTATCATGTAAATGCGCGACTGTCCTTTAAAACAGTGTTAAATTCAGTCATGCAAATATGTATGTGAGATGCTCTCATCATGCTTTTTTTCTTGTTATCGTTTAACTCTGTGTCTTCGCAATAAATCAAGTTAAACAGCTTCCAATTTGATTTGACCAATTCCATATGGTCAAATTGCTTTGTGTGTTGTTAACAGCCTTTATCTAAACAAAATGATCAATAATTTAGATTTCTTATTCTTTATTTCAGTACATGTATTACAATGCAAAAAAAAGTAAAAGGATTCCATACATAATTAGTTATACATTTCAGAATCAAAGTTCCTAACAACTGATTGTTAAGATAGACTACATAAAGTGCTTCACAAGTACATGTACCTGAAAGCTTCGTTTTAAATGCATCACAATGAGATTCAGTTTGTATCACTAACAACTTCTTGTTAAGATAGCAATGTGTTTCGACTTTAGAACTACATGATAGGTAAACTTCTTGACAATCAGTTGTTAAAGTTTAGAAGCTAACAAGCATGTTTTCTTAACAACTGGCTGCTAAGAAATCTATCTTATTTCAGACAAGGAGTACTTTCCTAACAACTGGTTGCTAACTTGACAACTGTTTGTTAAGACACATTGTGCGATGACTTCCATTTCATACTTTAAATTTTAGTATTTTAGCATATTTGACAAGTAGATAAGTACGGAAACGTCCCAATGCCACATTCGGAAATTTTTATCTCCTAATTAGGAGATACTATCACCTAATTAGGAGATACTATCACCTAATTAGGAGATACTATCACCTTATTTGGATTTAGCTATCACCTAATCAGGACATACTATTACCTAATTAGGACATACTATCACCTAATTAGGACATACTATCATCTAATTAGGACATACTATCCAATGGGTACCAATTGTGCCCCACTCCTTGCCGACATTTTCCTTTACTCGTACGAAGCTGAATTCATTCAATCTTTGGTCTCTGAAGGGAAAAGATACTTAGCTTCTGATTTCAACTTCACTTACAGATACATAGACGATGTGTTGTCCATCAATAATCCAAAATTCGCGGATTACCTGAGCAGTATCTATCCTTCGGAGCTTGAAGTCAAAGAAACTACAGAGACAAATAATTCAGCATCCTATTTGGACATAATGTTGTCCTACGACACTGATGGTCACATGAACACCTCACTCTATGACAAACGTGACGACTTCAATTTCAGCATTACGAACTTTCCTTTTCTGAGTAGCAACATCCCTTCATCGCCTGCTTATGGCGTGTTCATATCTCAGTTGATACGCTATGCCAGAGCAAGTACCAAATATACGGATTTTGTTCTGAGAGCTAGGCGTCTTTCAGATAAGCTTCTCAGTCAGGGATATGTTTCTGACCGACTAACATCGTCACTGAGGAAGTTCTATGGTCGATATGGGGAACTCGTCATACACTATGATGTCCCACTATCCAGAATGGTGGATGATATTCTGTCATAGACCATTTGAACTATCCAACCAAAGATTGTACTCTATATCTTCCAAAATGGAAGTAACCGGATGTGACAGTTCTACCGAATTGAAGCGACGGGTGTTGCATGCAAGCAGGAGATGCTTACTCTTCCTGGGCACCTGGTCTCACTCTCATATCGGGAGTTCGCTTCTTTTCATATGGTGGAGGTTTTTGTTTTTGTTTGCTTTGGTTCCTGTTTTGTCCTGATTTTGTATGCCTTCGGTTTCTGATTTTCTGAATTATCGATTTTGTACTGTAGACAGGGATATGGTCATTATCCATATTTGTCATCATCTAATTAGGACTTATCTATCACCTAATTACAACTTAGCTATTACCTAACATGGACTTAGCTGTAATCTAACATGGACTTAGCTATAACCTAATTAGGACTAAGCTATTACCTAATTAGGTGATAGTTTGTCCTAATTAGTTGAAAGTATTTCCTAACTAGGTGACAAATAAGTCCAAATGAGGTGAAAGTACGTCCAATTTAGGTGATAGCTTAGTCCTAATTAGGTAATAGATAAGTCCTAATTAGGTGATACATAAGTCCTTATTAGGTGCAAGTATCTCCTAATTAGGTGATAGCTAAGTCCCAATTAGGTGATGTTATCTCCTACTAAGGTGATATTATTTCTAATTAGGTGATATTATCTCCTAATTAGGTGATATTATCTCCTAAATAGGTGATAGTATCTCATAATAAGGTGATAGTATCTCATAATTAGAAGAAAGCTTAATACAAATAAGGTGATAGTATCGCCTAATTAGATGACAGCTAAGTCCTAATTGGGTGTGAGTATCTCCTTATTAGGTGATAGTATGTCCTAATTAGATGAAAGTTAAGTCCTAAATAGGTGTAAGTATCCCCTAATAGGTGATAGCCAAGTCCTAATCAGGTGATATTATATCCTAATTATGTGATAGATGAAAGGTAAGTCCTAATTTGGAGATATTATCAGATAGTATCTCCTAATTAGATGATTGTATCTCCTAATTAGGAGAAAGTATCTCCTAATTAGGAGATAAAAGAATGCGAATGTGGTATTATGACGCTTCCGTATATGATTAATGACATTTATAGAACAAATAGAAAGAATTTCCTACATTGAGTTATGATACAAAAGATATATTGATGTAATATATATATATGATATTTTTTGAGTTATGATATGTAATACTTTTGATATTTTTGACAACCAGTTGTTAAGAATCGGCCAATTCAACATAATATCTGATGTAAGTAACTACTGGTTGTTAAGATGTGAGTAATGACAAATATGGAAAAAAAAAACATTCCTATTAAGAAGAACAAAATTGTTAATTGAGAAATCATCTAACCAAGTGCATCAAAACCAGGATAAAACCAGAACTAAGACAAAGAAACAGAAATAAAACACAATAATAAAATCTACCATATGAAGAGAAGTGAACTCCTAGCAGAGGACTGAGATAATGTGCACAGGAAGAGTGAGCAACACCCGCCACCTCAATTCGGTAGAAAGGTCACAATCGGTAACTCCCACAAAGGAAGACAAACGTATAAATTGGTAAGTCATGGCACAAAAGGTCGACGTCAGAATATCATTCATGACTCTGGACAATTTCCCTATATCGACTATAGAACTTCCTAAGTGTAAGTAATCTTGATATCTGAATCAGTGTTCTTTCGAAGCTCTAGAATACATGTCATGTACGCTTGCATACTTTTTGAATGTCCCGGTGAGCACTACATGTAAATGTAATTATGGTAAAACATCGAAGTATAATAATTACCAGACAATTTACTTACTGGTAAAATCAAGTTATGCACCAAAAAAGTTATGTATTTACGGCCATCGTTCACAGTTGTCTTTTAACTATACATTTACATGTGCTGCATGGATGCCATCTTCTTTATTTCATCATATAATAATTGAAATATTTGGAAATCCCTTTTCCTTACTCTATTCTGTCCAAAGCTAGTGTTTTGTACAATATCTTAAAAAAATGTTTCCAGTTCCTCATTATGATGTCTTGCCATCGTAATTTTCCTTACACACACGGATTTGTTAATGATCCTTGAGATCCATTATATATATATATATATCATTTCGTGAATTTCAGCTCATCTGATGTCCTATGTATCTTCATTTTTGGGCATCTTTCATTACTGCTGAGACACTATTTGTTGAAATGCCTATATAAATCACAAATACATCATTGAGGTATTTTTGTTTCATTATTCTTTAAAACTACTTGTTTGGTACTCCAGGTGTTTGTACCTTGACTCCTTTCTTTTTGCCTCCAATTATGTTCACACAAGATAAAATCATCCAGGTAATATTCAAGTTGATAAATCCAGTGCTTACAATGTGTAGATATTAAAGTACTCATTAAGGTACTATGTTCAATCCATTATTCTGAAAACTTTCGCAAAATTAAAACGGTCTCCCCAAAGAACTTGAAGTGAGCTGCAGATGTACTCCATAATCGTCTCTCCAGTTGTTGTTCTCCTGAAAAATTTAGTTTAATAATGATATATTGAAAATTAAAGCATCTGTTACAAAAGTGGTTGTAAATAAATATTTACCAAAATCTTCATGTTTTGTTATCGTGTACTCTTATATATTAAACATTATTCTCATGATATAAAGATACTTATACTACGGAAGCGTAGTAGTGCCAATTTGATAGTCTTTTTTTAATTTGTTTTTTACACATAAAAGTGTACATTTTACACTTCTACGTGTAAATCTTACACTTTTTTCTGTAAATTTTTACATATTTAAGTATAAATTTTTAACCTTTCCTGTAAATTATATACTTTTTTCTGTAAATTTTTCACTTTTTTCTGTACATATTTAACTGTAAATTTTCCATTTTTTTCTGTACATTTTAAAGAAAAAGGTGTAAATTCAACACTTTTATGTGTAAAAAATAAATTAAAAAAAGAGTATCAATCTGGCACTGATACGCTTCCGTATGATAGTGTAAAGAAGTAGATGATCATTTTTTGAAGCATCCTACACCAATTAGCAAACATAGTGTAATCAAAGATCACAAAGCTCATCTCATGGCAGCATTCTATCATGACAGCAAACAGAAAGGAGCCAAAGATTTGAAAACAAGTATTACTGAGAAGCAACAAAAATTATACCACACAAAATAGAAAAGGGAAGTAGAGCATTTCATTTATTGACCCAAATTTTGCATGAATTGGTTTACTCTATTGATACCCAAATCTCCCTAACATATGCACTCAAGATGAAATTAAAGATAATGACATACATTTGAATGTAGATTTGTGATCTACTCTTAAAGACGCATCACTTGTGCAAGTCTTAACTTCCTAACACTTAATAATAGAGAAATAAAACTTCTTAACATTGATTCCCAAATCTTCGTAACATGTGCACTCAAGCGGAAGATATAGGTCATGACCTACATTTGAACAAACATTTGTGATCTACTCTTAAAGACGCATCATCTGTGCAAATTTGAACTTCCTAGCACTTATAATAGAGAATAAAATTTCTTTACATACTAGTGCGGACGTTGACGCCGACGACAGGGTTATAGCATTAGCTCCCTCTCGCTTCGTGAGGTGAGCTTAAAAGTAAACGTCCAACTGTTTATTAACATTCAAAATGTTAGGTCATATTGATGACGATCTGGCTAAAATTGTATCATATAGAGTGGACAAAATTAATTTGAAAAGGATTCTGATAAATTCCAATACTTGACTTTTAATACTCTTGGCTTGTTAGCTTGACGCCATAAAACACCACCCATATTTCACTTTGACCTTTAAATTAGAGCATTCTTACGATTTCTTATAACACAAGAAACATCGAGACTTGGTATATTTTCTGTTGAATGTGATCTAAAAGTGTACCTAATGAATTTTGCTAAATCTTGTCAGTGACCTTAAACTTTGAACATCAAAGAGGAATAAAATTTCTCCTTATAAATTTCAAATTAATAAATTTTGATCAATGTATGTAGTAAAAAATCGGAAAACGCCCCCCCCTCCCGAATTTCTAAGGCATTGCATTGCTTTTGGGTAACATCAAGTATACTTCAATCTGATTAAAACCAGATCTCTACATGCTCCCCATTTTGTTACGTCGCGTAGAATACGTGATTTGTAATAAAAATAACAGCGTGAACACGGCCTGATTCAAGCATGTCACAGAGCTTAAGTTTTCAAAACCATAGGGTAGAATCCCCTCCAAGATGGCTTACCCCCCCCCCCCCTCAACATGAAAAAAAATTCTAGATCCGGAATGAGCCAGAATATTATAATAAAATAGAAATAGATAACAGAACAAAACACGGGATGGCCTCAGAACTTCGTACCACCTAATTTTCTATGGGGACCTGACCAGTGTGCCTTATCAGTTTATATCCCCATTGGGTAAACAATTTAGCGGCTTTTGATTTAGTTAATTCAAGTAATGACCAGTGTCCATCTTTAATTTATGGGAATGTCAATTTTCCATCTGCAAACGCATGATACTGACCAAGTGATGCTCTAAGAGGCGGTTCAAGCAATCTGTATTAGATAACAGGTAATTGAGAAATGTAAAGAAAATGAAAGTCGAGAGTCACTCTGTCAGTTTTCATTGTCTACACGTTAAATGTTTATGCCATACTCGCTATCACAGATATTCAAATTTATTATTTGAAGTTTGAAATTTAGTATTCTTTTTTTCTAGCTTATCTATTTCTTTTTGTAGGGGAGGGGGTCGTTAGTTCTTTCCCTCTCATATCTTCAATTTTGTCACCCCCCCCCCCTTAAAAACATAAGGGGTGTATCTCCATTTGCCTAGATCCTGATTACGTCTCTTAGCATACTGTTGAACATCTTTTTTCATTAATCTGTTAAAGTACAGCTGCCACGTAAAATGGGGGTTGCAATCCATCTGGCTCTATCCGCCTATGTGGACATTACTATCCAAATGAATACTTTTTAATTTACATAAAAAATTAAAAGAATTAAAGATAATATGGAATTAATCAATGTCAAGACAATATCGATATTATTTCATCTTAATTGAAATTTTGAAAAATGGTACATTAATTTGGAACAAAAAAGTTAGATTTTCAACTTCTGAATTACTGTTTTTAATTATCAACAAGATCCTATCCCATGCATCAGTGTTCAGACCTTATTATTAGCTAATTATTCATTTTTTGACAATTGATGAAATAAGTCTCCGCAATTTTTTTTAAGCTATCATCGGCTCTGATTGAAATTTCAATTTTATATATGAAGTCTGATTTGTCTTTTATGTATATATCTTGCAGTAGGAAACAATAATGATCGATTCTTTCCGCTAGTGTTCCGATTTGAGAAATTATAGGTCTTCAAGGTGGTATAATTAAAAGTTCATAACCTGCGCCTGGTCGGACATTTGTTACCAATTACTCATTTGATTTATGTACATGCATCTTCTGCAGCAGATACATTTATTACCTCCTTACACGATATGTCTGGCCACCTGTCAGGTACTTGTCTTTGTCAAGTACATTATTCATTTTTAGCTCACCTGAGCCAAAGGCTCAAGTGAGCTATTGTCATAGTGTGGCGTCCGGCGTCCGTCGTCCGTCGTCCGTCGTCCGTCCGTCGTAAACTTTTAACATTTTCAACTTCTTCTCAAGAACGGCTGAAGGGATTTTGATGAAACTTGGTATGCATGAAGTACTAAAGGTCCTCTACCAAGTTTGTTCATTTCGGCTCGATCCCTTCAGGGGTGGATCCAGGGCGGGGTCAAATAGGCCCCGGAGGGTACCCCTCTTCAAAAATCTTCTTCTCCAGTTCCACTGAATGGATTGAAAAACTAATTGTATCTATGTAATCTAGAAGGATGTATGATTCAAGTTTGTTCATTTCGTTAAAATCCGACAACTAATTTTTGACGCGTTTTTGACGTCTTTTCGGACTAAGTCAGAAATGCACATTTTTGCACTTTTTCTTTAAATAACTCAATAAGTGTTTGATTTTACACACTCATTTACTACATATTTATCATATTTAACTTACTTAATGCTTTGATATGTATTTTATGCTTAAATTTTATTTTTTTGATTTTTTATGAATTTTTTTCTTATGTAAAAAGGAAGGGGGGGGGGGGGGGTGATTTTCATACATTTTCTGCTTCTTTTCTATAACCACTCTTCAGATTGTCATGACAATTTGTAGGTATGAGGTACTCATGCATGGTACCCTACAAGTGAAAGAATTTTGTCCAGATATCCACTTTTGGATTTTTAAGGAATATTTTTTAAGATTGTACATAGGTATAATGTATGTTTTCCATGCCCAATGGACCCATGGGGAGTGGCTTCAAACCCCGGCGGGACCCCAACAAAATTTTTTTCCCTTTTTATTAGCTCACCTGAGCCAAAGGCTCAAGTGAGCTATTGTCATAGTGTGGCGTCCGGCGTCCGTCGTCCGTCGTCCGTCCGTCGTAAACTTTTAACATTTTCAACTTCTTCTCAAGAACGGCTGAAGGGATTTTGATGAAACTTGGTATGCATGAAGTACTAAAGGTCCTCTACCAAGTTTGTTCATTTCGGCTCGATCCCTTCAGGGGTGGATCCAGGGCGGGGTCAAATAGGCCCCGGAGGGTACCCCTCTTCAAAAATCTTCTTCTCCAGTTCCACTGAATGGATTGAAAAACTAATTGTATCTATGTAATCTAGAAGGATGTATGATTCAAGTTTGTTCATTTCGTTAAAATCCGACAACTAATTTTTGACGCGTTTTTGACGTCTTTTCGGACTAAGTCAGAAATGCACATTTTTGCACTTTTTCTTTAAATAACTCAATAAGTGTTTGATTTTACACACTCATTTACTACATATTTATCATATTTAACTTACTTAATGCTTTGATATGTATTTTATGCTTAAATTTTATTTTTTTGATTTTTTATGAATTTTTTTCTTATGTAAAAAGGAAGGGGGGGGGGGTGATTTTCATACATTTTCTGCTTCTTTTCTATAACCACTCTTCAGATTGTCATGACAATTTGTAGGTATGAGGTACTCATGCATGGTACCCTACAAGTGAAAGAATTTTGTCCAGATATCCACTTTTGGATTTTTAAGGAATATTTTTTAAGATTGTACATAGGTATAATGTATGTTTTCTTACCAAAAAAGAAAAGAATTTCTCAAATCGCACCGGGTTATACACATTGATACTACTTTTGAATGAAGAAATTTTATTTGAATCACAAAAAAAAATGCCGTAAAGATTAAAAGTACACAACTTTTTTAATATTTTTTCAAAGCCATGCACCTGGTTCCGGACCGGAATTATTCGAATTTTATTATCTGAGGACCCATTTTCACACGTATTCTTCCACACATGTAGATGCCTCACACACTTTAAAACTATATTCAAAATTTTATTTCATCTATCTAGTAAACAATCACGGGAAGACAATTCAAGATAAACATTGTGTGTATTTTCCACCAATTGTTGAAAATAATAAGAAAATAATCAGAACTATTTGACAGGACAATGACCTAGATATGCATTAATTCATCTTCGTCCCCAAGGCGCATCGTATTCCGCTAGGCGCTTCATTGCAATACAAACCGCATATATTTCAGGAGATACAGTGCAAACGGAATAGATTTTTATACTTGGAACACTTTCATAATCTGTATCTGTATGGGTACGTTGAATTACCAATACTGGCTTGTGATCAACGGAATGAGAGAGCGCATAAACTTACTTAATCGCGCTTCAGGCTGAATCTAAAGCCTTCCACAGTCCTTGACAGCACTTGATGGTTATCCAGTTCGTTCCACTCTGTGACTGTACGTATGAAGAATGAGTTCTTCCTGATGACGGAATTACATGTAGGTGTGTTAAAGCAGCGAGTATGGTTTGAGCTATGAACAACGTTCATAATGGTTATCATTCATGTACTTGGAACACTTGCATATACTTGTTATCATGTATAAAGTTTGCTCGAATTTCCTCTGTCTTAGACTCTCTTAGATGAAGTAATATACGGACTGATTTCTTGAAGAAACGTCTAATGAGTAATCTCTTCCTCTGGGTTTTGAGAATGCATAGGACATTTAATATCTGAAATTCTTGAAAATAATTCCGTTCAGAGTTCCTGAAATCTTCCAATGAAATGTTGGACCACAGAAGCTGCTGTTTTAATAGAGAAAATAAATTATTATTCACAACCTTAAGCCACTGTGTTCGTCATCTTGTATGTATAATATTTCTAAGAGGAACACAGAGGCCTGAGGTTGTGAATAATAAAACATTTTCTCTCATAAAATGACAGGATCCTGTGTTAAGACATTTGGGAATTTTTATCTGTTCAAATAATAGATACATAATGAGTTTTTATCAGACCAAATAACTTCTTGTCGGCAAATCCAATGCAACCGATACATTTCATGAACTCTCTCTGCTAACAACTTGTCCGTGTAACAGACCTATGATGAGGTAAAACAATTAGTTAACAGTAAATAACGATGTCGTAGGTCTGCTAGTTGGACAAGCTTAACAATTTCATGGGCCTTTTAATTTGTTTCAAACTGCGAAACCTTAGAGAAACCACTTGAGTTGTTGAACAGCGTATGCTGAAATGCGACGCTCCTTCTCGCCTGTTGAAATATGCATAGGCAAGAAGCGTCGCATTTCAGCATATTTACTTAAAATTATTTGTTCAAGTGGCTTCACTGGGTCATGAGATTTGATACAACATACACTGCTTTTTAGCTCTACTGGTCTCAGACCAGTCGAGCTTATGCGATACCCCGTCGTCCGTTCGTCTGTCCGTCTGTCCGTCTGTCCGTCCGTCCGTCCGTAAACAATTCTTGTGCTCGCAACTCCTCTGAAACCATAGGAGTTAGAAAGTTAATTCTTTTTGCATCCTACTTGGTATGTGGTCTAGTTGTGCACCTGACATTTGGTTTGAGCCCCTGACCCCCAGGGTCTTAGAAAATGGGCGTGGTTATGAAAATCTATGTAATCTTGTGCTCGCAACTCCTCTGACATTATAAATGATGGAGACTTAATTCTTTTTGCAATATGATGGGTCTGTGGTCTAGTTGTGCACCTGATATTTTGTTTGAGCCCCTGACCCCCAGGGTCTTAGAAAATGGGTGTGGTCATTTTCACCTATATAACTCTATGTAATCTTGTGCTCGCAACTCCTCTGACACTATTAATGATGGAGACTTAATTCTTTTTGCAATATGATGGGTCTGTGGTCTAGTTGTGCACCTGATATTTTGTTTGAGCCCCTGACCCCCAGGGTCTTAGAAAATGGGTGTGGTCATTTTTACCTATATAACTCTATGTAATCTTGTGCTCGCAACTCCTCTGACACTATAAATGAGGGAGACTTAATTCTTTTTGCAATATGATGGGTCTATGGTGTAGTTGTGCACCTGATATTTTGTTTGAGCCCCTGACCCCCAGGGTCTTAGAAAATGGGTGTGGTCATTTTCACCTATATAACTGTATGTAATCTTGTGCTCGCAACTCCTCTAACACTATAAATGATGGAGACATAATTCCTTTTGCAATATGATGGGTCTGTGGTCTAGTTGTGCACCTGATATTTTGTTTGAGCCCCTGACCCCCAGGGTCTTAGAAAATGGGTGTGGTCATTTTCACCTATATAACTCTATGTAATCTTGTGCTCGCAACTCCTCTGACACTATAAATGACGGAGACTTAATTCTTTTTGCAATATGATGGGTCTGTGGTGTAGTTGTGCACCTGATATTTTGTTTGAGCCCCTTACCCCCAGGGTCTTAGAAAATGGGTGTGGTCATTTTCACCTATATAACTCTATGTAATCTTGTGCTCGCAACTCCTCTAACACTATAAATGATTGAGACTTAATTCTTTTTGCAATATGATGGGTCTATGGTCTAGTTGTGCACCTGATATTTTGTTTGAGCCCCTGACCCCCAGGGTCTTAAAAAATGGGTGTGGTCATTTTCACCTATATAACTCTATGTAATCTTGTGCTCGCAACTCCTCTGACACTATAAATGATGGAGACATTTCCTTTTGCAATATGATGGGTCTGTGGTCTAGTTGTGCACCTAATATTTTGTTTGAGCCCCTGACCCCCAGGGTCTTAGAAAATGGGTGTGGTCATTTTCACCTATATACATGTAACTCTATGTAATCTTGTGCTCGCAACTCAACAGACACTATAATTGATGGAGACTTAATTCTTTTTGCAATATGATGGGTCTGTGGTCTAGTTGTGCACCTGATATTTTGTTTGAACCCTGACCCCCAGGGTCTTAGAAAATGGGTGTGGTCATTTTTACCTATATAACTCTATGTAATCTTGTGCTTGCAACTCCTCTTACACTATAAATGATGGAGACTTAAATCTTTTTGCAATATGATGGGTCTGTGGTCTAGTTGTGCACCTGATATTTTGTTTGAGCCCCTGACCCCCAGGGTCTTTGGAAATGGGTGTGGTCATTTTCACCTATATAACTCTATGTAATCTTATGCTCGCAACTCCTCTGACACTATAGATGATGGAGACTTATTTTTTTTGCAATGTGATGGGTCTGTGGTCTAGTTGTGCACCTGATATTTTGTTTGAGCCCCTGACCCCCAGGGTCTTAGAAAATGGGTGTGGTCATTTTTACCTATATAACTCTATGTAATCTTGTGCTCGCAACTCCTCTAACACTATAAATGATGGAGACATAATTCCTTTTGCAATATGATGGGTCTGTGGTCTAGTTGTGCACCTGATATTTTGTTTGAGCCCCTGACCCCCAGGGTCTTAGAAAATGGGTGTGGTCATTTTCACCTATATAACTCTATGTAATCTTGTGCTCGCAACTCCTCTGACACTATAAATGACGGAGACTTAATTCTTTTTGCAATATGATGGGTCTGTGGTGTAGTTGTGCACCTGATATTTTGTTTGAGCCCCTGA
The DNA here is from genome assembly GCA_028142955.1 of Pinctada fucata. NCBI lineage: Eukaryota > Metazoa > Mollusca > Bivalvia > Pterioida > Pteriidae > Pinctada > Pinctada fucata. The sequence continues at coordinate 45,058,565 of AP027113.1, read as the reverse complement.
CCCCCAGGGTCTTAGAAAATTGGTGTGGTCATTTTCACCTATATAACTCTAAGTAATCTTGTGCTCGCAACTCCTCTAACACTGTAAATGATTGAGACTTAATTCTTTTTGCAATATGATGGGTCTATGGTCTAGTTGTGCACCTGATATTTTGTTTGAGCCCCTGACCCCCAGGGTCTTAAAAAATGGGTGTGGTCATTTTCACCTATATAACTCTATGTAATCTTGTGCTCGCAACTCCTCTGACACTATAAATGATGGAGACATTTCCTTTTGCAATATGATGGGTCTGTGGTCTAGTTGTGCACCTAATATTTTGTTTGAGCCCCTGACCCCCAGGGTCTTAGAAAATGGGTGTGGTCATTTTCACCTATATACATGTAACTCTATGTAATCTTGTGCTCGCAACTCAACAGACACTATAATTGATGGAGACTTAATTCTTTTTGCAATATGATGGGTCTGTGGTCTAGTTGTGCACCTGATATTTTGTTTGAACCCTGACCCCCAGGGTCTTAGAAAATGGGTGTGGTCATTTTTACCTATATAACTCTATGTAATCTTGTGCTTGCAACTCCTCTTACACTATAAATGATGGAGACTTAAATCTTTTTGCAATATGATGGGTCTGTGGTCTAGTTGTGCACCTGATATTTTGTTTGAGCCCCTGACCCCCAGGGTCTTTGGAAATGGGTGTGGTCATTTTCACCTATATAACTCTATGTAATCTTATGCTCGCAACTCCTCTGACACTATAGATGATGGAGACTTATTTTTTTTGCAATGTGATGGGTCTGTGGTCTAGTTGTGCACCTGATATTTTGTTTGAGCCCCTGACCCCCAGGGTCTTAGAAAATGGGTGTGGTCATTTTCACCTATATAACTCTATGTAATCTTGTGCTTGAAACTCGTCTGACATTATAAATGATGGAGACTTTAATTCTTTTTGCAATATGATGGGTCTGTGGTCTAGTTTGCACCTGATATTTTGTTTGAGCCCCTGACCTCCAGGGTCTTAGATAATGTGTGTGGTCATTTTCACCTATATAATTCTATGTAATCTTGTGCTCGCAACTCCTCTGACACTATAAATAATGGAGACTTAATTCTTTTTGCAATATGATATGTCTGTGGTTTAGTTGTGATTCTAATATTTTATTTGAGCTCCTGACCCCCAGGGTCTTAGAAAATGGGTGTGGTCATTTTCTCCTATATTACTCTTTGAATCTTATTTTTGTGTCATTGAGCTAGCAGCCCCTGGCCACTAGGATATTGAAAAATGGTCATGGCATTCTTTTTTGAAATATCATATCTGGAATATTATGAATTCCATGAGTGATATTCTAGTTGCAGTTTAATGGATATGTTGTTTTGCTGTGCAATGCTCCTTATAATTTGTTAAAGCGCCTGCTTCCTTATAATGGTCTTTGGTTTAAAAGAAAGGAAATTGATCTTTTAAAACAAAACAACCAGGAGAGCTACAGTCTCGTCAGAGACTTCTGGTTTGGAAAACAAACTGGCACAATTTCTGCACAACTCACTTGAATTGATGAATATTGGATCAAAACGATTTTAACTGTACGTTTCATGTATTTGAGATGAAATCAATACTATTCAAAAGCATAATTCATAGATTTCAGTGAATAAAGGCAAAACCGAAAAATCTTTGTTTTTTATGCCCCTGGAATAAAAGATTCGGGAGCATAAAGTTTTTGGCCTGTCCGTCTGTCTGTTTGTCTGTCTGTTTTCCAAAAAACTTTAACATTGGGCATAACTTTTGAATGGAAGCTGGTGATAGAGGTTTCATATTTCACATGTGTATTTACCAAAATTTTTGACCTCATGACCATAACCTTGACCTTTCACGTACTTCTCAAAAACTTTAATATTGGGCATAACTATTGAATGGTTATAGTGATAGGGCTTTCATATTGTACATGTGTATTCCTTGTGACAAGATCTTTCCATTGATACCAATATTACGCTGACCCTGACCTCTCACATACTTAACAGAAAATGGTGTTTATACTAACAAAGATGCCGCCGGGGGCATTCTCGTTTCACAAACACAGGCTTTATAATTTCTGGCATGCTAGCTATCAATAATGAAAGGTTTTGTGTTCAATTTTAAATAAACTTAATTTGTGAAATCATTTCATTGTTTTATTCTTTTTCTGCTGCACATTTATGTGGAATTTTACAATATGATTTTATTTTTGATGTTGCATAATTGAACTATACTAGCTGGGCATATGACGTTGGACCACTTTATCCGTTTTTTTTTTCAAATCAGTAAAAAAGTTATTGTTTTGAAATGTGACTATTTTTTTCTTTTTTGTACCTTTAAAGGTTGTCTGAAAAAAAAAACACTTCTCTGCATCCGGCAAAAATCTTTTTAGAAAGGTTGTGGGCTAAAATCCTGGTACTGGCACTATCAGTATTCAATGTCAGTATGTCAGTTAGAGCGTGCATGGGTATCAGGTGAGCGTTGTGCCCCCTGGGGCTCTTGTTAGCTCACCTGAGCCAAAGGCTCAAGTGAGCTATTGTCATAGTGTGGCGTCCGGCGTCCGTCGTCCGTCGTCCGTCCGTCGTAAACTTTTAACATTTTCAACTTCTTCTCAAGAACGGCTGAAGGGATTTTGATGAAACTTGGTATGCATGAAGTACTAAAGGTCCTCTACCAAGTTTGTTCATTTCGGCTCGATCCCTTCAGGGGTGGATCCAGGGCGGGGTCAAATAGGCCCCGGAGGGTACCCCTCTTCAAAAATCTTCTTCTCCAGTTCCACTGAATGGATTGAAAAACTAATTGTATCTATGTAATCTAGAAGGATGTATGATTCAAGTTTGTTCATTTCGTTAAAATCCGACAACTAATTTTTGACGCGTTTTTGACGTCTTTTCGGACTAAGTCAGAAATGCACATTTTTGCACTTTTTCTTTAAATAACTCAATAAGTGTTTGATTTTACACACTCATTTACTACATATTTATCATATTTAACTTACTTAATGCTTTGATATGTATTTTATGCTTAAATTTTATTTTTTTGATTTTTTATGAATTTTTTTCTTATGTAAAAAGGAAGGGGGGGGGTGATTTTCATACATTTTCTGCTTCTTTTCTATAACCACTCTTCAGATTGTCATGACAATTTGTAGGTATGAGGTACTCATGCATGGTACCCTACAAGTGAAAGAATTTTGTCCAGATATCCACTTTTGGATTTTTAAGGAATATTTTTTAAGATTGTACATAGGTATAATGTATGTTTTCCATGCCCAATGGACCCATGGGGAGTGGCTTCAAACCCCGGCGGGACCCCAACAAAATTTTTTTCCCTTTTTATTAGCTCACCTGAGCCAAAGGCTCAAGTGAGCTATTGTCATAGTGTGGCGTCCGGCGTCCGTCGTCCGTCGTCCGTCGTCCGTCCGTCGTAAACTTTTAACATTTTCAACTTCTTCTCAAGAACGGCTGAAGGGATTTTGATGAAACTTGGTATGCATGAAGTACTAAAGGTCCTCTACCAAGTTTGTTCATTTCGGCTCGATCCCTTCAGGGGTGGATCCAGGGCGGGGTCAAATAGGCCCCGGAGGGTACCCCTCTTCAAAAATCTTCTTCTCCAGTTCCACTGAATGGATTGAAAAACTAATTGTATCTATGTAATCTAGAAGGATGTATGATTCAAGTTTGTTCATTTCGTTAAAATCCGACAACTAATTTTTGACGCGTTTTTGACGTCTTTTCGGACTAAGTCAGAAATGCACATTTTTGCACTTTTTCTTTAAATAACTCAATAAGTGTTTGATTTTACACACTCATTTACTACATATTTATCATATTTAACTTACTTAATGCTTTGATATGTATTTTATGCTTAAATTTTATTTTTTTGATTTTTTATGAATTTTTTTCTTATGTAAAAAGGAAGGGGGGGGGGTGATTTTCATACATTTTCTGCTTCTTTTCTATAACCACTCTTCAGATTGTCATGACAATTTGTAGGTATGAGGTACTCATGCATGGTACCCTACAAGTGAAAGAATTTTGTCCAGATATCCACTTTTGGATTTTTAAGGAATATTTTTTAAGATTGTACATAGGTATAATGTATGTTTTCCATGCCCAATGGACCCATGGGGAGTGGCTTCAAACCCCGGCGGGACCCCAACAAAATTTTTTTCCCTTTTTATTAGCTCACCTGAGCCAAAGGCTCAAGTGAGCTATTGTCATAGTGTGGCGTCCGGCGTCCGTCGTCCGTCGTCCGTCGTCCGTCCGTCGTAAACTTTTAACATTTTCAACTTCTTCTCAAGAACGGCTGAAGGGATTTTGATGAAACTTGGTATGCATGAAGTACTAAAGGTCCTCTACCAAGTTTGTTCATTTCGGCTCGATCCCTTCAGGGGTGGATCCAGGGCGGGGTCAAATAGGCCCCGGAGGGTACCCCTCTTCAAAAATCTTCTTCTCCAGTTCCACTGAATGGATTGAAAAACTAATTGTATCTATGTAATCTAGAAGGATGTATGATTCAAGTTTGTTCATTTCGTTAAAATCCGACAACTAATTTTTGACGCGTTTTTGACGTCTTTTCGGACTAAGTCAGAAATGCACATTTTTGCACTTTTTCTTTAAATAACTCAATAAGTGTTTGATTTTACACACTCATTTACTACATATTTATCATATTTAACTTACTTAATGCTTTGATATGTATTTTATGCTTAAATTTTATTTTTTTGATTTTTTATGAATTTTTTTCTTATGTAAAAAGGAAGGGGGGGGGGGGGTGATTTTCATACATTTTCTGCTTCTTTTCTATAACCACTCTTCAGATTGTCATGACAATTTGTAGGTATGAGGTACTCATGCATGGTACCCTACAAGTGAAAGAATTTTGTCCAGATATCCACTTTTGGATTTTTAAGGAATATTTTTTAAGATTGTACATAGGTATAATGTATGTTTTCCATGCCCAATGGACCCATGGGGAGTGGCTTCAAACCCCGGCGGGACCCCAACAAAATTTTTTTCCCTTTTTATTAGCTCACCTGAGCCAAAGGCTCAAGTGAGCTATTGTCATAGTGTGGCGTCCGGCGTCCGTCGTCCGTCGTCCGTCGTACGTCCTCCGTCCGTCGTAAACTTTTAACATTTTCAACTTCTTCTCAAGAACGGCTGAAGGGATTTTGATGAAACTTGGTATGCATGAAGTACTAAAGGTCCTCTACCAAGTTTGTTCATTTCGGCTCGATCCCTTCAGGGGTGGATCCAGGGCGGGGTCAAATAGGCCCCGGAGGGTACCCCTCTTCAAAAATCTTCTTCTCCAGTTCCACTGAATGGATTGAAAAACTAATTGTATCTATGTAATCTAGAAGGATGTATGATTCAAGTTTGTTCATTTCGTTAAAATCCGACAACTAATTTTTGACGCGTTTTTGACGTCTTTTCGGACTAAGTCAGAAATGCACATTTTTGCACTTTTTCTTTAAATAACTCAATAAGTGTTTGATTTTACACACTCATTTACTACATATTTATCATATTTAACTTACTTAATGCTTTGATATGTATTTTATGCTTAAATTTTATTTTTTTGATTTTTTATGAATTTTTTTCTTATGTAAAAAGGAAGGGGGGGGGGGGTGATTTTCATACATTTTCTGCTTCTTTTCTATAACCACTCTTCAGATTGTCATGACAATTTGTAGGTATGAGGTACTCATGCATGGTACCCTACAAGTGAAAGAATTTTGTCCAGATATCCACTTTTGGATTTTTAAGGAATATTTTTTAAGATTGTACATAGGTATAATGTATGTTTTCCATGCCCAATGGACCCATGGGGAGTGGCTTCAAACCCCGGCGGGACCCCAACAAAATTTTTTTCCCTTTTTATTAGCTCACCTGAGCCAAAGGCTCAAGTGAGCTATTGTCATAGTGTGGCGTCCGGCGTCCGTCGTCCGTCGTCCGTCCGTCGTAAACTTTTAACATTTTCAACTTCTTCTCAAGAACGGCTGAAGGGATTTTGATGAAACTTGGTATGCATGAAGTACTAAAGGTCCTCTACCAAGTTTGTTCATTTCGGCTCGATCCCTTCAGGGGTGGATCCAGGGCGGGGTCAAATAGGCCCCGGAGGGTACCCCTCTTCAAAAATCTTCTTCTCCAGTTCCACTGAATGGATTGAAAAACTAATTGTATCTATGTAATCTAGAAGGATGTATGATTCAAGTTTGTTCATTTCGTTAAAATCCGACAACTAATTTTTGACGCGTTTTTGACGTCTTTTCGGACTAAGTCAGAAATGCACATTTTTGCACTTTTTCTTTAAATAACTCAATAAGTGTTTGATTTTACACACTCATTTACTACATATTTATCATATTTAACTTACTTAATGCTTTGATATGTATTTTATGCTTAAATTTTATTTTTTTGATTTTTTATGAATTTTTTTCTTATGTAAAAAGGAAGGGGGGGGGGGGTGATTTTCATACATTTTCTGCTTCTTTTCTATAACCACTCTTCAGATTGTCATGACAATTTGTAGGTATGAGGTACTCATGCATGGTACCCTACAAGTGAAAGAATTTTGTCCAGATATCCACTTTTGGATTTTTAAGGAATATTTTTTAAGATTGTACATAGGTATAATGTATGTTTTCCATGCCCAATGGACCCATGGGGAGTGGCTTCAAACCCCGGCGGGACCCCAACAAAATTTTTTTCCCTTTTTATTAGCTCACCTGAGCCAAAGGCTCAAGTGAGCTATTGTCATAGTGTGGCGTCCGGCGTCCGTCGTCCGTCGTCCGTCCGTCGTAAACTTTTAACATTTTCAACTTCTTCTCAAGAACGGCTGAAGGGATTTTGATGAAACTTGGTATGCATGAAGTACTAAAGGTCCTCTACCAAGTTTGTTCATTTCGGCTCGATCCCTTCAGGGGTGGATCCAGGGCGGGGTCAAATAGGCCCCGGAGGGTACCCCTCTTCAAAAATCTTCTTCTCCAGTTCCACTGAATGGATTGAAAAACTAATTGTATCTATGTAATCTAGAAGGATGTATGATTCAAGTTTGTTCATTTCGTTAAAATCCGACAACTAATTTTTGACGCGTTTTTGACGTCTTTTCGGACTAAGTCAGAAATGCACATTTTTGCACTTTTTCTTTAAATAACTCAATAAGTGTTTGATTTTACACACTCATTTACTACATATTTATCATATTTAACTTACTTAATGCTTTGATATGTATTTTATGCTTAAATTTTATTTTTTTGATTTTTTATGAATTTTTTTCTTATGTAAAAAGGAAGGGGGGGGGGGTGATTTTCATACATTTTCTGCTTCTTTTCTATAACCACTCTTCAGATTGTCATGACAATTTGTAGGTATGAGGTACTCATGCATGGTACCCTACAAGTGAAAGAATTTTGTCCAGATATCCACTTTTGGATTTTTAAGGAATATTTTTTAAGATTGTACATAGGTATAATGTATGTTTTCTTACCAAAAAAGAAAAGAATTTCTCAAATCGCACCGGGTTATACACATTGATACTACTTTTGAATGAAGAAATTTTATTTGAATCACAAAAAAAAATGCCGTAAAGATTAAAAGTACACAACTTTTTTAATATTTTTTCAAAGCCATGCACCTGGTTCCGGACCGGAATTATTCGAATTTTATTATCTGAGGACCCATTTTCACACGTATTCTTCCACACATGTAGATGCCTCACACACTTTAAAACTATATTCAAAATTTTATTTCATCTATCTAGTAAACAATCACGGGAAGACAATTCAAGATAAACATTGTGTGTATTTTCCACCAATTGTTGAAAATAATAAGAAAATAATCAGAACTATTTGACAGGACAATGACCTAGATATGCATTAATTCATCTTCGTCCCCAAGGCGCATCGTATTCCGCTAGGCGCTTCATTGCAATACAAACCGCATATATTTCAGGAGATACAGTGCAAACGGAATAGATTTTTATACTTGGAACACTTTCATAATCTGTATCTGTATGGGTACGTTGAATTACCAATACTGGCTTGTGATCAACGGAATGAGAGAGCGCATAAACTTACTTAATCGCGCTTCAGGCTGAATCTAAAGCCTTCCACAGTCCTTGACAGCACTTGATGGTTATCCAGTTCGTTCCACTCTGTGACTGTACGTATGAAGAATGAGTTCTTCCTGATGACGGAATTACATGTAGGTGTGTTAAAGCAGCGAGTATGGTTTGAGCTATGAACAACGTTCATAATGGTTATCATTCATGTACTTGGAACACTTGCATATACTTGTTATCATGTATAAAGTTTGCTCGAATTTCCTCTGTCTTAGACTCTCTTAGATGAAGTAATATACGGACTGATTTCTTGAAGAAACGTCTAATGAGTAATCTCTTCCTCTGGGTTTTGAGAATGCATAGGACATTTAATATCTGAAATTCTTGAAAATAATTCCGTTCAGAGTTCCTGAAATCTTCCAATGAAATGTTGGACCACAGAAGCTGCTGTTTTAATAGAGAAAATAAATTATTATTCACAACCTTAAGCCACTGTGTTCGTCATCTTGTATGTATAATATTTCTAAGAGGAACACAGAGGCCTGAGGTTGTGAATAATAAAACATTTTCTCTCATAAAATGACAGGATCCTGTGTTAAGACATTTGGGAATTTTTATCTGTTCAAATAATAGATACATAATGAGTTTTTATCAGACCAAATAACTTCTTGTCGGCAAATCCAATGCAACCGATACATTTCATGAACTCTCTCTGCTAACAACTTGTCCGTGTAACAGACCTATGATGAGGTAAAACAATTAGTTAACAGTAAATAACGATGTCGTAGGTCTGCTAGTTGGACAAGCTTAACAATTTCATGGGCCTTTTAATTTGTTTCAAACTGCGAAACCTTAGAGAAACCACTTGAGTTGTTGAACAGCGTATGCTGAAATGCGACGCTCCTTCTCGCCTGTTGAAATATGCATAGGCAAGAAGCGTCGCATTTCAGCATATTTACTTAAAATTATTTGTTCAAGTGGCTTCACTGGGTCATGAGATTTGATACAACATACACTGCTTTTTAGCTCTACTGGTCTCAGACCAGTCGAGCTTATGCGATACCCCGTCGTCCGTCGTCCGTTCGTCTGTCCGTCTGTCCGTCTGTCCGTCCGTCCGTCCGTAAACAATTCTTGTGCTCGCAACTCCTCTGAAACCATAGGAGTTAGAAAGTTAATTCTTTTTGCATCCTACTTGGTATGTGGTCTAGTTGTGCACCTGACATTTGGTTTGAGCCCCTGACCCCCAGGGTCTTAGAAAATGGGCGTGGTTATGAAAATCTATGTAATCTTGTGCTCGCAACTCCTCTGACATTATAAATGATGGAGACTTAATTCTTTTTGCAATATGATGGGTCTGTGGTCTAGTTGTGCACCTGATATTTTGTTTGAGCCCCTGACCCCCAGGGTCTTAGAAAATGGGTGTGGTCATTTTCACCTATATAACTCTATGTAATCTTGTGCTCGCAACTCCTCTGACACTATTAATGATGGAGACTTAATTCTTTTTGCAATATGATGGGTCTGTGGTCTAGTTGTGCACCTGATATTTTGTTTGAGCCCCTGACCCCCAGGGTCTTAGAAAATGGGTGTGGTCATTTTTACCTATATAACTCTATGTAATCTTGTGCTCGCAACTCCTCTGACACTATAAATGAGGGAGACTTAATTCTTTTTGCAATATGATGGGTCTATGGTGTAGTTGTGCACCTGATATTTTGTTTGAGCCCCTGACCCCCAGGGTCTTAGAAAATGGGTGTGGTCATTTTCACCTATATAACTGTATGTAATCTTGTGCTCGCAACTCCTCTAACACTATAAATGATGGAGACATAATTCCTTTTGCAATATGATGGGTCTGTGGTCTAGTTGTGCACCTGATATTTTGTTTGAGCCCCTGACCCCCAGGGTCTTAGAAAATGGGTGTGGTCATTTTCACCTATATAACTCTATGTAATCTTGTGCTCGCAACTCCTCTGACACTATAAATGACGGAGACTTAATTCTTTTTGCAATATGATGGGTCTGTGGTGTAGTTGTGCACCTGATATTTTGTTTGAGCCCCTTACCCCCAGGGTCTTAGAAAATGGGTGTGGTCATTTTCACCTATATAACTCTATGTAATCTTGTGCTCGCAACTCCTCTAACACTATAAATGATTGAGACTTAATTCTTTTTGCAATATGATGGGTCTATGGTCTAGTTGTGCACCTGATATTTTGTTTGAGCCCCTGACCCCCAGGGTCTTAAAAAATGGGTGTGGTCATTTTCACCTATATAACTCTATGTAATCTTGTGCTCGCAACTCCTCTGACACTATAAATGATGGAGACATTTCCTTTTGCAATATGATGGGTCTGTGGTCTAGTTGTGCACCTAATATTTTGTTTGAGCCCCTGACCCCCAGGGTCTTAGAAAATGGGTGTGGTCATTTTCACCTATATACATGTAACTCTATGTAATCTTGTGCTCGCAACTCAACAGACACTATAATTGATGGAGACTTAATTCTTTTTGCAATATGATGGGTCTGTGGTCTAGTTGTGCACCTGATATTTTGTTTGAACCCTGACCCCCAGGGTCTTAGAAAATGGGTGTGGTCATTTTTACCTATATAACTCTATGTAATCTTGTGCTTGCAACTCCTCTTACACTATAAATGATGGAGACTTAAATCTTTTTGCAATATGATGGGTCTGTGGTCTAGTTGTGCACCTGATATTTTGTTTGAGCCCCTGACCCCCAGGGTCTTTGGAAATGGGTGTGGTCATTTTCACCTATATAACTCTATGTAATCTTATGCTCGCAACTCCTCTGACACTATAGATGATGGAGACTTATTTTTTTTGCAATGTGATGGGTCTGTGGTCTAGTTGTGCACCTGATATTTTGTTTGAGCCCCTGACCCCCAGGGTCTTAGAAAATGGGTGTGGTCATTTTTACCTATATAACTCTATGTAATCTTGTGCTCGCAACTCCTCTAACACTATAAATGATGGAGACATAATTCCTTTTGCAATATGATGGGTCTGTGGTCTAGTTGTGCACCTGATATTTTGTTTGAGCCCCTGACCCCCAGGGTCTTAGAAAATGGGTGTGGTCATTTTCACCTATATAACTCTATGTAATCTTGTGCTCGCAACTCCTCTGACACTATAAATGACGGAGACTTAATTCTTTTTGCAATATGATGGGTCTGTGGTGTAGTTGTGCACCTGATATTTTGTTTGAGCCCCTGACCCCCAGGGTCTTAGAAAATTGGTGTGGTCATTTTCACCTATATAACTCTAAGTAATCTTGTGCTCGCAACTCCTCTAACACTGTAAATGATTGAGACTTAATTCTTTTTGCAATATGATGGGTCTATGGTCTAGTTGTGCACCTGATATTTTGTTTGAGCCCCTGACCCCCAGGGTCTTAAAAAATGGGTGTGGTCATTTTCACCTATATAACTCTATGTAATCTTGTGCTCGCAACTCCTCTGACACTATAAATGATGGAGACATTTCCTTTTGCAATATGATGGGTCTGTGGTCTAGTTGTGCACCTAATATTTTGTTTGAGCCCCTGACCCCCAGGGTCTTAGAAAATGGGTGTGGTCATTTTCACCTATATACATGTAACTCTATGTAATCTTGTGCTCGCAACTCAACAGACACTATAATTGATGGAGACTTAATTCTTTTTGCAATATGATGGGTCTGTGGTCTAGTTGTGCACCTGATATTTTGTTTGAACCCTGACCCCCAGGGTCTTAGAAAATGGGTGTGGTCATTTTTACCTATATAACTCTATGTAATCTTGTGCTTGCAACTCCTCTTACACTATAAATGATGGAGACTTAAATCTTTTTGCAATATGATGGGTCTGTGGTCTAGTTGTGCACCTGATATTTTGTTTGAGCCCCTGACCCCCAGGGTCTTTGGAAATGGGTGTGGTCATTTTCACCTATATAACTCTATGTAATCTTATGCTCGCAACTCCTCTGACACTATAGATGATGGAGACTTATTTTTTTTGCAATGTGATGGGTCTGTGGTCTAGTTGTGCACCTGATATTTTGTTTGAGCCCCTGACCCCCAGGGTCTTAGAAAATGGGTGTGGTCATTTTCACCTATATAACTCTATGTAATCTTGTGCTTGAAACTCGTCTGACATTATAAATGATGGAGACTTTAATTCTTTTTGCAATATGATGGGTCTGTGGTCTAGTTTGCACCTGATATTTTGTTTGAGCCCCTGACCTCCAGGGTCTTAGATAATGTGTGTGGTCATTTTCACCTATATAATTCTATGTAATCTTGTGCTCGCAACTCCTCTGACACTATAAATAATGGAGACTTAATTCTTTTTGCAATATGATATGTCTGTGGTTTAGTTGTGATTCTAATATTTTATTTGAGCTCCTGACCCCCAGGGTCTTAGAAAATGGGTGTGGTCATTTTCTCCTATATTACTCTTTGAATCTTATTTTTGTGTCATTGAGCTAGCAGCCCCTGGCCACTAGGATATTGAAAAATGGTCATGGCATTCTTTTTTGAAATATCATATCTGGAATATTATGAATTCCATGAGTGATATTCTAGTTGCAGTTTAATGGATATGTTGTTTTGCTGTGCAATGCTCCTTATAATTTGTTAAAGCGCCTGCTTCCTTATAATGGTCTTTGGTTTAAAAGAAAGGAAATTGATCTTTTAAAACAAAACAACCAGGAGAGCTACAGTCTCGTCAGAGACTTCTGGTTTGGAAAACAAACTGGCACAATTTCTGCACAACTCACTTGAATTGATGAATATTGGATCAAAACGATTTTAACTGTACGTTTCATGTATTTGAGATGAAATCAATACTATTCAAAAGCATAATTCATAGATTTCAGTGAATAAAGGCAAAACCGAAAAATCTTTGTTTTTTATGCCCCTGGAATAAAAGATTCGGGAGCATAAAGTTTTTGGCCTGTCCGTCTGTCTGTTTGTCTGTCTGTTTTCCAAAAAACTTTAACATTGGGCATAACTTTTGAATGGAAGCTGGTGATAGAGGTTTCATATTTCACATGTGTATTTACCAAAATTTTTGACCTCATGACCATAACCTTGACCTTTCACGTACTTCTCAAAAACTTTAATATTGGGCATAACTATTGAATGGTTATAGTGATAGGGCTTTCATATTGTACATGTGTATTCCTTGTGACAAGATCTTTCCATTGATACCAATATTACGCTGACCCTGACCTCTCACATACTTAACAGAAAATGGTGTTTATACTAACAAAGATGCCGCCGGGGGCATTCTCGTTTCACAAACACAGGCTTTATAATTTCTGGCATGCTAGCTATCAATAATGAAAGGTTTTGTGTTCAATTTTAAATAAACTTAATTTGTGAAATCATTTCATTGTTTTATTCTTTTTCTGCTGCACATTTATGTGGAATTTTACAATATGATTTTATTTTTGATGTTGCATAATTGAACTATACTAGCTGGGCATATGACGTTGGACCACTTTATCCGTTTTTTTTTTCAAATCAGTAAAAAAGTTATTGTTTTGAAATGTGACTATTTTTTTCTTTTTTGTACCTTTAAAGGTTGTCTGAAAAAAAAAAACACTTCTCTGCATCCGGCAAAAATCTTTTTAGAAAGGTTGTGGGCTAAAATCCTGGTACTGGCACTATCAGTATTCAATGTCAGTATGTCAGTTAGAGCGTGCATGGGTATCAGGTGAGCGTTGTGCCCCCTGGGGCTCTTGTTATTTCACCAATTTTTGTTCGAATTGTCTATTTACGTATAAAAAATATTTCAGTTTTACCCAGGATCTTAGATCCAATTACGGCTTCTGGTGGATACATTATGCGTACGCGACATAACAAAATCGGAAGCATGTATAGATCTGGTTTTAATCAGATTGATGCATAATGCAAACGTTGCTTATGTCTGACAAATAAGATTTTTTTCTCATTAAAATGAACGTAATACATGCCCTCTCCGGATGGAATGTACCCCTAGTAGAAACAATGGATAACGATAATATCTTTTTAAATATCATCTGATGTGTAAAAATAAAACTTATGTAGGTGGTGCAACTTATGTCATGTCTTGATGCATGTTTGATAGATGTGCGTGTATCATGACTATCAGGCAGACAAGCAGATGTATTCAAAAGGGAGGGGGTGTTCAGAACTATGAAGGACGCAAAAAAGATAATACAATGTACATGGACGTTATTCTTATTTCTCACACCAATGCAAGAGTCCTTGATTAATCATGACATGAAATTAAAAAGTTGGAATATATTTATCAGATAATCATAAATGTATGAATTCATTTTGAGTCTCCTGAAGTCACTCGAGTACATGTATATAAAATTGTTGTATAATATGAAATTCATACATATAATGTAAGCGTTCAGTAAAAGCTGGCAAGCGGTAGCGACCAGCTAGAATTATATTTTTTTTAAATTCTTGCAAAAAATACACAAGAGAGACCTATAAAGGAGGGATCCTCATGACTTCTTCATACCCTCCCCGCTTCCTCTTGATCTTTCCTCTTTTTGTCAACTTTGTAAGCGGCCTTATCAGTGAGCCCTATTACATGTAATTTATATCTGCAGTGGGTAAATCAAGTTATTCAACTGCCCAGCGTTCACCGTGTGAGAATGAACCTTTGATTAATGGGATGTAATCCTTATCATGCGTATCTATCTGCAAACCCAAGAGGTCAAGTAAGTTCCACTTCTTCAGACAACGCGAAACTTATAATCGAAATGTATTGAGTTGATTCACAATCTATTTGGATTGAATGTTCGAAAACGAAACGGACATGGTCGTGATTCGTTTCTGTTAAATAAAAATTGGATTTTTGGCTACAAAAAAATTCGACTCGGCGACGTTTTTCTTGAGCCGGTTGGGGCGAGGGGAAAGAAACAATTGTTAAATTATGGCCTTAAGAGAAAATGAATGATAGAGAAAATGAATGATTGAAATGTTTTTATATGGCAACATACAATTTATGAGATATTTATCGATGAGTGTTTCAGAATAAAACATGACAAGGTATATATAATTGTAATTCAGTGATTTAGAATTCGGAAGATTACGTATGGATTGCAAAAATGATTTTGTCATCGTTATAATACTTGCAATATACGTTATTTACAAGAATTTCATTGTTAGCAATACGCCGTTTCCTAGATGTCGAAACTCCCACGTAAGAGGGCGCAGAAAGGTTACCGCGACTAAATTTATGGCATATTTTGATTAAATTAATATCAATCTATATAAATGCCGTCCTAAATCGGAGAATTTAAAATTAATACGATGATGTGATGTTCATAGGATTGTTAAATGTCCATAAAATTCAAGCATTTAAAAGGCCTATATCCCACACGGATGATGCGGAGGGAATAAAAGGGGCCGGGAGGTCCCGGGAGAGAATCTGGAGGAGTCGCTCTATTATTGATATACATTTAGTATTATGCTATAAGTTTATTTTCGCCTTACTCTGATATACTGAACAAAGAATATGACCAATATGAATAAGATCATCCCGGCAAGCTTAGTAGAAAGCTAATCGCGCCCGGGTGCTGCGGCCATCAACCCTTCCCCGGGCTATGCTCGATTTGTAGTTTCACAAAAAAGTAAAATCTCTTATCAAACTTATAAAAAGAAAACTCTTACTAATTTCCAATGCACTGTGTTTTGAATTAATATCTAAAATAGTCTAATAGTGATAAACGGATAAAAAAGATATCGCCGCGGACACAGATCGAAGCCGTATGATCTAAAGGGCTCAGCCATGCTTTCGGCGAAATAAATATTTTATCTCTTCAATTTAGTTGGAACAATCAACAATGATTCTAACAATATTTTTAAAACGGCGTAGAAATTGGCCATTTGCCGCGGATATTTATACTTCAGATATCCCCCAACCTCCCGTCCCCCCCCCCCCCCCCCCCCCCCCCCCCCCCCCCAAGTTTCCAGGATCTTTCAGTTAAAGTTCAAATTTCAAGTTGGCTAAATATATTTACATGAAACGGATTGAATGCATTGACTATTTTCTTTTTTGATTGAATGAATATTAGATATCCGAAAATAAATATCTGTTTTCTTTTCTTCTTTTTTTTTTCGTTTGTTTAATGTGTATACGATATACTATTTCTACAAGGAAAAATCATGTTTAGTTCCATTTCAGTAGAATAATGTATGTAGCTTTGAATTAATATAAAATATACAAAATTAATAGATAAAAAATACGTGGTTTGTATTGCTATACAAATAAAGACGGGAAATTGACTTGCATGAAGAATGCTTGATGCACCTTTGATATGCCAATATTTAGTTGCAACATCGTCAATAGCATCATTTCGGGTTCATCCGTCTCATTTCTCAAACCGTCCCCACTCGGAGTTTTACTTTCGACTTTCTCCTTTTGTTGACCACATTAACTTCCGGTTTCGTTGTTTACGTTAACGATATGGCATGAAAAGGTGCATACGATGCCATCAAGATATTTCTGCGCTGCAGAGAGGTGTTATTCAGATACTTTAAAGAAGGGAAAGTATGGTTATATGGAAGATGTCCGCTTTTTCCCTTTCCCCACGAAGAAAAAGAACCCTAAAGCCAGGAAGAAATGGCTAGACCTCCTTCGTCGAAAGGATTATGAACCTTCTCGTAAGCATCGCGTGTGTTCCCTCCACTTTGTTGACGGTGAGCCTACAACAGAAAACCCTTACCCGACCCTCTTTGCATACAATGACTTTAAAAGTGATAAAAATTCGAGGCAAACTACTAGATGTCAACAGCAAAGAATAACAGATTCACAGAGCACTGGGGGTGCTATTACAGACTCGGACACTAATACTGACTTTTCCTCAGTAAGAATTTATCTTGCCTAATTAATTATTATGATAATAATTATTATAAAAGATTATTTTGAAATGATGACTAGCAAAACTTTCACTCTATTTAAACAACAATATACATGAATTATAAATACATATATCTTAATCAATATGAAGTCTGACACTGTTTATTAATCTCCCATGGGTCAAATATCCCCTTCAGAGTCAAACATCTATTTTTGATCTTGGAAGGGGAGGGGAATTTGACCCCCCAAAGGATTAGTGAACAATGTGTCCAGAAAAAAATGCATAAGTGTTTGACTCTCATCAAGGGCTTATTTGATCCACAGGGATTAATGATGTGTTGGACTCCTGTGATAATTAATGGATACAATTTTTGTTTTATTCACTCCAAGAAATCTTACACTACTTAGTCATTCATGTCCATTAATTATTTGTATAGTAGGTGATTTATTTATAAAATGGGACAATGTACTTCTACTTCTATATATATATTAACTGCAGTTGGAATCCACTTTGCGGATATATTGCATGCAGCATTTGCCAGCACACACAGGTCTAAAATCTAGAAAAATTTTAAAGTTAAAAGGATAAAAACAGATTAATAGAATTCATATCAATTTTAGGTTGAGCAATCAGAAGATGCAGTTGAACTCTCTGGTATGGATGTAGCATGCGAAGTTGAAGTTGGATCCCAAAATTATGAAGACCATAAGAATTATGGAGATCATTTTTATCCACGTAAGTCAGAGGTCTTTTTTATCCACGTTAGTCACAAAATGAATTTGTATAATATATTGGTAAATAACAATTTTCAACACTCTGGATTGAGACTATATATATGTGCACATGAAATTTATAGTAGTATATTATGCAAAGGGCTATATGTGTAGTAACTGTATACTGTCTACTATATCACTTTGAGACTATTGCCAAATCTCCGTCATTGCACTGGCATCATACATTATGACTTCATAATCAAAATAACCTGTAAAAGTATGTTTGATGGGCCATAATTTGATTCTGATAACAAAATAAAACAGTTTGCCAGGATAATGTGATGTCAGACATTAGGTTAATTCAGCAATAAAACATTTTATTACAAAAAGAAGTCCTATTTGATATGCATGTAGTATGATACACATGTAACAATAACAATAACACAACTTTTTTAGATCCTCAACCAAGTGACCACAACTATAGCTTTTGTGAAAAAGGGAAAGAAAAATCCCATATTGATCATGATTGCCAGACTGACATCACTATGGAAGACATGGACAACCTGTTTGAGGCCAAGTCAAAGCTTCAGAACCCAGATTCCCTCTTACGAGAGCTATTTGTAAACAAAGTTACCAGAGATGACAGGACGGTGAAGCAGTATACAGGAGCACCCTCAAAGCCAATGCTAAATGGGTTATTTGGTAATTAAATTTTCAATTACACACGTATACACGATTGTATTTATAAAATGGCAGTGAGTTTCTGTATATAATGATTTAATTATCAACGAAAAATGATTCACATGTTCAAGACAAACATACAGTACCATTAAATTAACTACTATAAATACTTGACAATATGATTTGCACAATTGTCTATAGCACTTAACTCTTGTATATGTGTACTATGATTCACATAAGAGCCACATTGTCTCCACAAATTATTGATATTTATATTGTTCTGAATTTTTTTTTTATTGTTATATAGAGGAAATAGGCTTTCTAAAAGAACTAATATTATCTCAAATTCTATGACAAAATTTCTTGTAAAAAAGCAGTGTAATTTTGTGTTAAAGTTGGTGGCTAATTGAAAGTTTCACAAATCTGTATGTAATTATCTTATTTGTAGATATTCTTAATAGCAGCTCTCCAAATATCAAGTACTGGTCTGGCCAGGGTAGCACTTCTACTGAGGAGTACCAGAGAAATCCAGACATGAAGAAAAGTGGTCCCCAGAGAAAACTTAGCAGATATGAGGAATTCATTCTCACACTTGTACGTCTTAGACTGGCCATGTTTACGTTCTTTCTCGCAGACATTTTTGGTGTGTCCGAATCTAGAGTGTCACAAACAGTTATAACATGAGTAAATTTGATGTACCAAGTATTTGGTCCTATGATAAGGTATCCATCAGCTCAAGATGTGAAGAAGTTTATGCCAAAGAGCTTCAAGCTTACTTTCCCAAATACAAGATGCATTATAGATTGTACTGAATTCTTCATTCATAAACCAAGGTCTCCAACAGCGCAAAGCCAAACGTTCAGCTCATACAAACAGCATAACACTTTCAAAGCTTTGATAGGAATAAGTCCCACTGGAGCTATAATATTTGTGTCAAAACTATGGGGTGGTAACACATCTGATCGTTACATTACGAAGGAGAGTGGCTTCTTAGACTTAATACAGCCTGGTGATGAGATAATGGCTGATAGAAGGTTTCTGATCAGGGACTTGCTTCTTGAGCGACATGCAAAATTGATCATACCACCATTTACCCAGAAATGTGCAACGGGAAAAGGCAAGCGACTGTCAGCGAATGATGTGATAAAGACCCGCAACATTGCCAGATTGAGGATTCATGTTGAAAGAGCAATTGAACGCATAAAAAATTTCCATATCTTGTCAGATACCATGCCATTAAACCTTAAAGCCATTGCAAATCAAATGCTGACTGTATGTGCTTTTCTTTGCAATCTGCAAGGTCCACTGGTAAAGAAATAAAGTCTATCATTGTTACAAATATGGAGACAGACGTCTATCATTGTTACAAATATGGAGACAGAATAGTGTTATTGATAATTTATTCTGTTATATTTATTTATTCAGTGAATGTTCAATATTGATTAAATAAAATTGTATTTATTATTAAATCTCTATAAACTGTTAATTGTATTTGTCAAATCATTAGATCACCATATGACATGTAAGAATCAGAACATAAAATGCATATTCATATCAATGATTGAAATGAATTGCTTATGATAACTAAAGCATCAAACATTAAATGGTCTGTCATACATATACTCAATATTGTACCTCACCTTGTTGGAGATCCCCTCCCTTCTTCTTGAGAACATTATTATAGATACATGTATATACATACATTACAAAATTCATCATTAAACTGAGATCCATATACATGAATATGAATAATATTGTGTGAGATTCAGAATAAATCAAGTTTGAATACTTTGTCATCTATGCAGAAGGTATATATGATGACTCTTATGGCCTTGGTCTAATAATTGTCAAATTTGACAATTCACACTAATATAAAATAATATTAATAAGACCAGTGTCTATTTAAGTGTTAGAAGTAGCTATTAGTAATTGGCAATATAACATGGCTTCCTTTTACAATGAATTCATAATGTATCTCTCAAAAAATTTCCTAGATTTTTGTGTAATTTCAAGAAATAATTCATCATCATAGAGGATCCTATCAACAGCATGACCTCTTTTAGTGAACAAAACAAAATCACACCAATTTCTCTTACAAACACCAAGTTGTGCCTGAATTTGAATGTACCATGAGGAGCTTGTTTTGAGTCTCATCTCATTGTTCTCATCAGCATACACATGATAATGACTGTCCTCACATATCTGAATTGGAGTTTTATTCTGGTGACTAAATGAACATTTTATTTCAAGAAGTCCTTTCCCACAGCACTTACACGAAACAAGGCCATCTGGAGAGGCTCCTAGAAATGGGTTTTCATGATCAATGAAAAGACCACCCTGAGTAATATTCACACCTTTGTGGCTTCTTACATACTCATTCACATACAATTGCCTAGCTATTGGTTCATGAGTCTTACCAAACTGTAGAGCAGCAGAACTTATTCTGGCAGAAGTACCTAGTATCTGTTTAGATAAGTAATTTTCATTATTATCAGTGTATCTAAATGAAATAACAGATGGAATCAGTGATGCAGTGATCCGTCCTCGTCTATGTAAGAACCATGCAGGGTTGTCACTCTGACCTCGAGTTTCTTCCTCAATTTGCCTGATAGTATGATGATCGAATATCGTCTTTATAGCTTCAATAGGAGGTCTGTCACTATCCTTCACTGCATCTGCTAAGGTTGGTAACCCTGAATCTCCATCACTCTCATCAGACTCGGTACGAAGTGTCTGTAGAAGAAGGGCATTGGTTCCTTAAACAAAAATATAAGCATGATAAAATTTAAGTACAAGCAATGTTTATACTTTCAATAGATTCATTTTAAACAGTTTCATATGAATTCGTGCATGCATGTTTTGGCATTACCTTTACACAGGTCCTTCAGTTTTTTTGCTGTTTCTTTTTCCTTTATGCCAGTAACACAAGGTTTACAGTGATTTGAAGATGGTGTAATGGCCAGAGCCAAGGTAGGATCTTTCCTCGTGTCAATGCTGTCTATTTCCATGGGTTGTGACTCCCTTCTAGGTTTGTCCCATGTACACTGCACATCAGTACCAACCTCTGTGCTTCTGTCCTTGTGCCGAACGCAAAAACTCTGCAGCCCAAACAAAAGAGCAACACAATGTTTGCATGTTCCATTGTCCCTGCAATTTAAATATTAACCTTTGCACAGGATTTAGGTAGAAAGATTTTTTTTTCATATTTTCAAGTAAATTAATGTAATTAAAAAGTGAACTGAGTCTTTAGTAATCTGAAAATTGCATAACTGAAAAATTATTATACATGTTGTACTTACTGGATTTGTGAACAACCGTTTTGCCAAAACTTGGAACACAATAGAAAATGAGGAACACTAAACTGAAAAACATATTCATGAATCAAAACAAACATATAAACATGTGAAATTGTTCATGCACATCACATCTAATATTAATAATATGTTTCCTTTGTATTCAGAATGTGAAGTAAGTTTTTGTATTAGTAGGAAATGTAGTAAGTCTCAACTTTAAATGCAAATTTTACTAGAAAAATAATACAAACAGTCAAACTAATAAATGAACAAACGGAAGAAAAATTAAAAAAAAAAAGGACTTACACCACACATGAACAGCCACCAGAGGAAATTTCTCCAGAATCCTTCAAAAGTAACCAGACATTATATGGTGCAGCAGATTGTCTCGTCTCTGGTACACAGGTAGCATGTACATATATATAATGGTCCTGCTGTATTCCCGACAACTGCACATTATCGATGTGTCTCCCCAAGAAAAGCCTATGACCATTGTCATTTTTATAATTCTTAAGCCTTTCATCATCCCATTTGCATGAATTCATCAAGTACAAGAATATATCACAAAAATCTATGTCTGGCAAGTTTGATAAAGAAGTTGCCCAATCAATGATGGTTGAAATATCGTCTACAACAACTTTTTCTTCACCATTCAATACTGTTCTTCTGTTGATGTCCATGTCTTGGAAGTCATTATTTGAGGAGATTACCTCCAATTGAAGTTCGTTTGCCAGCTCGCACAGACGAACAATCTCGTTTTTGCGTCTCAGACTTACAGAAATGCCCCTTTCCTTAAGATAGTTGGATAAATCGGGGACCTTCCAGGAGCGAAAGTCGTATGAACTATTCATTTCGAATGTTTCAACTCAAAAACAAGCCAAACCGGAAGTGAACGTAGTCAACAACGCTGTAATGGCGCGCGTAATATTCGAGACGGAACGGTAATACGGATGAACCCGAAAGTCTGCTATTATGCACTTAATATTTATATGTTTTTAATATAATTTTAATTCCTAATTCCTAAGAAGATGATTTCTGTATAAAACCAACCTCAAAAACCCATGATCGATTGCGCAAAACGAAGTGCGACAGAGCGCGCATGGGTTACCGATGTATAAAATCTCAAACCCCCCCCCTTATCCAATCTTAAAAGATGATCCAATGGTGACGGAGAGAGGTGTTTCTTTAGCTGACGTCTTCAGATATCTCTCATTTACCATATTATTTTTTGGTCCAATCAAATTAATATAAGAGGCCGGGGGGGGGGGAGTACACTTGAACCGCGGGACCCTCTTTATTCATTTTTGTTTGTTTATTTATAAAATTCGTTACATACATCCATATTTATTTATTTATTTATATTTCTATTTCTGATTAAATCTAGCACTTTCTTTTCCGTTTAAATCCATCTATGGATGGTAAGTAATAAGTCGTGGGCGGATCCAGGAATTAAAAAAAAACCCGGATAAGGAGGATGACCCCGTATCAACTTGTTCTATCTAACACTCACATTTTTTAAATATTTCTCTTGGCTTTAATCAAATCAATAAGAACTAATTTCTTTCAAATACAATCTAAAACTTAGGGACTCAGCCCCCCCCCCCCCCTTTTTTTTAAGGTACGTTGTCCCTGAAAATTTATTAATTTTATCAAATTTTATAATGCAAAATCTTTCTTTTCATATGAAAGTTTACATTCTCATTTGTATAAATTCATTTTGAATTTGGGGTGCGCAGCTCTAATTCATTTCACTGGCGCCACCTACAATGTATTGCGTTTTTACAATAGAGGTTTATGAAGATTTGATTATACAAATTCGACAATATTATGGTCGTTACTGCATATTTTCAAATAAAACTTTGTATAGCTACTTTTTTCCTCAATCAAGACCCTTTGGAATACATTTTACGTTTTCAACGAAATCTATTTTCAGGGACACTGTATCCTTAAAGCCCGAATTGACCGGTGAGTAAGCCATCAAGAGTATATGGGGCATTGGGCGGTTCTTATCTCACAGCGTCGATGAAAATAGCAAACAGCTTGCTGCGGCAGAGCGGTGCACGTGTAATTGTAGCAGACGAATCTTTTACACACAATTCATGATTTACTTATTCAAGTCTTGAGTCAAAGTACAATATATTAAATGTATAATATTATTAAACTCGTAGCCGTCTTATAAATGTCATTTATGATTTTATGTCTAGAAAGACAGCTTTTGATCAGTTTTACACATATACATGCATGAACTACATGGAAATGTTCATATCTATGAAGGAAGCTGGAAATTAGGATTGGGCAGGAGAGGCTGCAAAGGGTCATCTCGTCATGAGTATCGCTATGATGTAGAATTAAGATTATTTTTTTTCCATTTTGTTTTAACATGTTTTGGAATTGTAAATCTACACTTTCCTTTGAAAAAAATTACAAGGAATATGAACATTTCATAAATCTGTGCGTCCCTAAGTAAACCTCTCGTTTTTGGCGGGTACGTTTGCGCGGATCTGCATAAATTAGAGTAGACAATGGCCGGCGTTATACAGTATGTTTCTCCTAAGTGAAGATCGTGAAAATCTGGTTTAATAAAGTAAAATTACACATTGTGAAAAGTGTATTAGTTGTGTCACTGAACATAAAACGGATCTATTTGACTATATATACCTTGGGACTTTCCACATATTGCAGCAACGATATAAGAATGTTTACGAATGGATGCACAAATAGCAGTGAAAACGACAGAGAAATTATTTTACTGAAAAAGTACGTGTATACATATTTTTCTGCAAATAAAAATTTTCGCATAAACACGACAAAGGCATATTGGATTATACTTTTAAAATTAGTCACGTTGTCCCTGAAAACTCATAACATACATTATTAATGAGTTTTTGGATTCAATGTTTTCATCTAATGAAAAAAAAATGTGAAGAAATGAGGTAAGAATTGTTTACGTGTGTAAGCGCGCATGTTGCATGTTCAGAATCTAGTATAATAGAAAACGCGCTATCGGTATGACTCAGCATCCGGTATAAACATCCCCCCCCCCAATTTACCATGTTTACAACTCGCACATTTCTTTTCAACGTTTCCACTGTCACTGACGAAGCATCATGATATTTTATTGCACATATGTTACATTTTATAACTGTAAATGATCTGCTACAATAATCAACAAATTAAGAGACTTACCGAGTTCTCTGCAGACATTGTTTCCTTGTTTGAATTTCTGCTGTTTACAATACTTTTCCTTTTCTTTATTTATTCATTTATTTTTTTTTTTTTCGGTTTTGTGCTTGCCGTTTTGACGAAAGGAAAACGTTTCGAATATCACAACTCATCCTCCATTAGTGCCATGTCCATTGCTCATTCAAATTCAAAGATGAAATTTCATTAGCTTACCATGACTTCCGGTTACCATTTCCAGCCAATCATTTCAAAGCAATTTCTTCTGAACCAAAATGTCTAAAACGGAAAGCAGCTCGGATCGATGCAGGGAGGAGGTAAGAAATATTCTACATCTTTATGATTGAATTGAAATAATAATGACAATGGAGTATTGCGGTGATTTCTTTTTTGATTGATAGCGCTTTGAATCCGGCTTAAATCATTCACTATTGATTGTAATTGATGCTTGTGTGGGGAATATCTTTAGATTTCACGTGTGATGTTTTAAGACAAGTAAAACATTTTTCGGGATGATATTTTTTTAACATTGAAAATGATATTTATAATCTATAATAGTAGGTCTTTCGATACATTCGTAGACGGAGTTATAATGTTATCGTCAGACATTTTGTTTAAAATCCAATTTATTCCCAAAGAGTGTGTATTCTTATCGTGCAAAATTCAAAACAATTGGCCAATAATTAAAGACTTACGGTGTATATCGTGCATTTATTTTTAATACATTAGAATCATCCTAACAAAATGTTACAACCTTTATATGAATTAGAAAGTTTCATCGTGTCATACTTTGAGTTTTGTGTTTCTAACTACCTTTAATTTATTTTTGAAAATCATCATATACTTTTCATCTAACTGTTTTGGAGTTTCGAATTAAATAAATCTGTTCCAGCAGGAAATCGGTATTTTTATACACGTTAAGAAGCCCTTCTGTGAACGTCTATTTATGGGCGGAGATATACAAAACGTATAACGAATCTTAGTTATATACGTTATTGGTTGCTAAATATGTTTACGTAACGGTTACTGCAGCCGCTTTATTGCTTGCTAAATACTTTTTTCCGGATTTTTTTGCAGTCAGAACCCCATTTTCGCAATATGTAATTGAAAATACTTTTTTTTTCTTATATATTCATTTATTAATTTCATTCATTTATTTATATATGCAGAAATTTTAGTTTAGTAAAAGGAATATTATCTATGCGTAATGCAAATAACGATGATGGAAAAAATAGTTTCACGAACAGCATGTGAAATAGATCTCCGCTTCACCCATGGGACGATAACGGAGAGGAACTTCAATATGCCACTTAGGGAATACGTGCATTATAAATCTTTAACACAAGGGTGATTTAGCGGGAATCTGAAGAAACCACGATCGACAATTTTCGATATATCAATGATTGATTTTCCTCGTAATCGCGATACTGTGTCATGGCAAGATTGTTAAAGAAATGAATTTTACGCATAATCATAGAATACGAATGCGGAAGGGGGATGTTATAAAATGGATTCATATGAATAAGGAAGACTTGAGCAACAACAACAAAAAAAATAGCCTGAGAGGGGATATCAAATATTATTATGTACTTAGCGAAGTGAAATAGATTTATTAAAAAACGGTTTACGATAATACAAGGATACTAGCATGACTAGGGCGAAATGAAATATATTTATGAAAACATTGAGCGAAGTTAGGTAAGATATTACGATTTTTTTTTTGCAGTATCCACATAATATTACATGTATCATTTAAACTTTGCAATAATGTAGTATTCATCAGGTAGAGGTCGGGCAATATGGGAAAGGGGGGGGGGGATGACGTAGCCCCGTATTCCTGCACAATGTCTTCTCTATCTATGATACATCTCTATGATACATTCATTAGGCTCGTTTAAAAGCCTTATAAATAAGGAAATTAGATATGAACATTCAAAATCCTTCACTGCAGATTAAAACAAAAGCATTATTTATTATAACCTCGTGATAGCATGTAAAAGAAGTAAGTAATTTTAAATTCATATTCTAAATGGAATATTATCAGGATTTGTAATCATGGTAATAGTTTGGTCATATACAGAATTTGCTATGTTGCTCTTTGTAACTGAAAATGTACACGTACAATTCTACAATGTTTGATAGAAGTACAAGTACATTGATTGGTAAAGTGAAAAATATGATGAAGCATATAGTCTTACTGTCTTGTCAGAACTCGTCAGAGTTTTCCTTACGTATCATTTTTCTTTTGAAACAGAATCTTCCTTGCCTGGATGAATAGTACATGTACAGGAGAAAATAAATGAATTACGACACACTTTAAGGTAAGATACATGTGACACAATTTTGAGTGTAGCAGCAAAAAATTATATGGCAATGTATGATGTCATAATTGCATTTAATTAGATGTTGGATTCAAAATGTTTTCATTAGAATCAAGACCAAAGCCTATAGATGGAAAGGAATTTGATATTTCACATGTTGATTACTCATGACCAATTTAAAGCTTTCATGCCAAGACTTTTGACCTTTTACCTACATGTACTTTAAGAAATTAACCTAGGATATACATGTATTTCATGAGCTGTAAGAGATAGAGCCTAGATTTTTGGCCGAATTGCGAAGCAAAATCTGGTCTATGAAACGGCGAGGTCCGTCCGTCTGTCTGTCTGTCTGTCTGTCCGTCCGTCCGTCCGTACGTCCGTCGACATTTTGGTTAAAGTATTGCGTTTAAGTCCGTTGAGAGAAAAATATTTGGAGGAGCAAATTGAAACTTGACTTTGACCTACTTTTGAATTTTTATATTTCACATATAGATTCCTCATGACCAGAACTTTAATTTGATATCATGACTTTTGACCTAGAGACCTTGACATTGACCTTCTTTTAAACTATAAGAGGTAGAATTTTGATATTTCAATTGTAAAATCCTCATGACCAGACCTTTCATCTTATATAATGACTTTTGATCTAATGACCTTGACATTGACCTTTGACCTACTTTACAGAAAAAAATGTAGAATTTACAGTTAAATATGTTATATTTACAGAAACAAGTGTCAAATTTACAGACAAAAGTGCATAATTTACAGGAAAAGTGTAAAATTTACACTTGACCATGTAAATTTTACAGGAAAAAGCGTAAAATTTACACATAAAAGTGTAAAATGTACACTTTTATATGTAAAAAAAATTCAAATTAAAAAAGAGAATCAACATGGCAATAATACGCTTCCGTACTATTAGTATCTTTATATAATGAGAATAATGTTAAATATATGAGTATGCGATAACAAAACATGAAGATTTTACTTAATATTCATTGACAACCAATTTGCAACAGATGCTTTAATTTTCAATATATTATGATTAAACTAAATGTTTCAGGAGAACAACAACTGGAGAGACGATTATGGAGTACATCTGGAGTTCACTTCAAATTCTTTGAGGAGACCGTTTGAATTTTGCGAAATTCTTCAGAATAATGGATTGAACATAGAACCTTAATGAGTACTTAAATATCTACAAATTGTAAGCACTGGATTTATCAACTAAATATTACCTGGATGATTTTATCTTGTGTGAACATAATTGGAGGCAAAAAGAAAGGAGTTAAGGTACCAAACAAGTAGTTCTAAAGAATAATGTAACAATAATACATTCATGATGTATTCGTGATTGATATAGGCATTTCAACAAATAGTGTCTCAGCAGTAATGAAAGGGGCCCAAAAGTGAAGACACATAGAACATCAGATGAGCTGAAATTCACAAAATAATATATATATATATATATATATATATATAAAATGGATGCCAAGAACCATTAAAAAATTCGTGTGTGTGAGGAAAATTACGATGGCAATGAGTTAAAGAAGATCCTGACGATAATCTCAACAGCACTCACAATAGAGCACCAAATTGAGCATCGACGGACCCCTAGC
Source organism: Pinctada fucata (assembly GCA_028142955.1). Lineage (NCBI taxonomy): Eukaryota > Metazoa > Mollusca > Bivalvia > Pterioida > Pteriidae > Pinctada > Pinctada fucata. The sequence continues at coordinate 45,029,824 of AP027113.1, read as the reverse complement.
AAGCTAGAGGTGGGATCAGGTGCCCGGGAGGAGTAAGCATCCCCTGTTGGCTAGCCGCACCCGCCGTCGATGTTCATGCACGAATTCAAAATGAAAATATATAAAATGCATGCGCTGTCTAAGGCCGTCTATATAGAAAGTGCTATGGCGACAATGTCAGGGAAAAATATTCAAAACAGCAAGACATCATAATGAGGAATTGGAAACATTTCTTTAACATATTGTACAGGACACTTGCTATGGAGAGAATATAGTAAGGAGAAGGGAATCAGTGTTACATATCATAACTCAATGTAGGAGATTCTTTGTATTTGTTTTATTAATGTCATAAATTATCTCCGGAGGTGTCCTAATGCCATATTCTAAATTTTTACTCCTAATAAGGAGATATTATCACCTAATAAGGACTGAACTTTCATCTAATTAGGACAAACTGTCACCTCATAAGGAGATACTATCACCTAATTAGGATATACTATTACCTAATGAGATGATACTATATCCTTATTAGGACTTAGCTATCATCTAATTAGGAGATACTAACTCCTAATTAGGACTTAGCTATCACCTAATTAGGACATAGTTATTACCTAATTTGGATATACTCTCACCTAATTAGGACTTAGCTATCTCCTAATTAGGAAATGCTATTACCTTATTAGGAGATAATATCATCTTATTAGGAGATAATATCACCTAATCACCTAATAAAGATATACTATCACCTAATAAGGACTTAACTATCACCCTATTAAGAGATACAAACACCTAGTAAGGACTTAGCTATCATCTAATTAGGAGGTACTTTCACCTTATAAGGACTTAACTATCACCTAATAAGGACAAACTATCACCTAATTAGGAGATGCTATCACCTTATTTGGACTTAGCTATCACCTAATTAGGACTAAGCTATCACCTGATAAGGACTTATGTACCTCCTAATTAGGCAATACTATCACCTTATAAGGAGAAACTCTCACATTATAAGGAGATAACATCACCCTATTAGGAGATATTATCACCATGTTTGGACTTAGCTATCACCTAATAAGGAGATACTTTCACCTAATTAGGACTTAGCTATCACCTTATTAGGACATACTATCACCTAATTAGGAGATACTTTCATCTTATTTGGACTTAGCTATCACCTAATTTGAACTATGCTATCACCTAATTTGGACCAAGCTATCACCTAATTTGGACTTAGCTATCACCTAATTAGGTGACAGCTAAGTCCTTATAAGATAGTCCTAAATAGGTGATATCTAAGTCCTAATTAGGTGCTAGTATCTCCTAATTAGGTGATAGTATTTCCTTATTAGGTGATAGTATCTCCTAATTAGGTGATATTATGTCTGAATTAGGTGATAGTATGTCTTAATTAGGTGATAGTATGTCCTAATTAGCTGATAGCTAAGTCCTTATTAGGTGATAGTATCTCCTAATTAGGAGATAAAGAAATTCAAAATGTGACATTAGGACACTTACATACTTATCTACCGGTCAAATATGCTAAATTACTAAAATGTGTACTGAAAATGCAAATTTAAAGTATGAAATGAAAGTCATTGCACAATTTGTCTTAACAAACAGTTGTCAAGTTAGCAACCAGTTGTTAGGAAAGTACACCTTGTCTGAAATAAGATAGATTTCTAAACAACCAGTTGTTAAGAAAATATCGCTTGTTAGCTTCTTAACTTTAACAACTGATTGTCAAGAGGTTTATCTCATGTACCTATCATGTAGTTCTATAGTCGAAACACATTGCTATCTTAACAACCAGTTGTTAGTGATACAAATTGACTCTCATTGTGATGCATTTAAAATGAAGCTTTTAGGTACATGTACTTGTGAAGCACTGAATGTAGTCTATCTTGACAACCAGTTGTTAGGAACTTTGATTCTGAAATTTATAACTGATTTTGTATGGAATCCTTTTTCTTTGTTTTTACAGTGTAATACATGTGTGCTGAAATAAAAGATTAGAAATCTAAATCATTGATAAATTTGTTAGATAAAGGCTGTTAACAACACTCAAAGCAATTTGACCATATGGAATTGGTCAAATCAAATTGGAAGCTGTTGTTAATAGACAACTAATACGTTCATATCTTTGTACGAAAATGGTGAAATATTCCTATTCCATACGAGCATTTTCCGCGAAAAAGACTTCACATCACATGTGGGTTAGAAATCCAGTACTTGCAACGATGCATATTGTAAATGTGTTGATTTTTCATCAAATTTACCTGTTGTTTCTTACTTTTCCCTCTTATCTACCATAAGAACTTTCATTTCACGTGACCTTGACTTTGATCTTGCAGCAGCCAAAACTAAAATGACCAACGAACAATGCCAAAGCTATTTTTGTTACGGAGGCCCAAACCTACAATGCTTCAACACCTAGATAAGAGCTCTTCTTTTTATAGAAAGACGAGTTAATGTGATTTTTATACGCCCGTCATTTGACGGGTCGTATTATGGTATGGCGAAGTCTGTCCGTCTGTCTGTCCGTCCATCCGTCCGCCTATGGAACGCAATAACTTGAATATGCGTCAAGGGATTTTCACGAAATTCATACATTATGATTGGACTGTGGAGAGGAAGCTGCCTTTCGATTTTCAGGTTCATCCGATTTGTTGTTACAGAGTTATGGGACTTAGATTTTTAAAATACAGTGAAAATATACTAAAATAGTTAAAAATTATTTAAAAATCTATTTCTTGTCGAAATGTTTTGAAATTTTGTATACTTAAGGTAGAAAGGATGCTCTTTGACATATGTAACTGGTTTTTAATTTTTTGGTCGCATAACCGAGATATTTGTAATGGGAGGGGGGGAGGCTTATATGCACATACACTGTACATGTTAAGCTAAGGGCAAAATATAGGTGCATGGAACGCAATAACTTGAATATGCGTCAACAGATTTACATGATATTTCTACATTGTGATCAGACTTTGAAGAAGAAGCCGCTTTTCGATTTTCAGGGTCATCCAATTTGTTGCTACGGAGTCATGAGACTTAGACATTTTAGATACAATGTAAAACTATATTAAAATAGTTAAAAATTCTTTAAAAATCTATTTCTGGTCAAAATGTTTTGAAATTTTGTATACTTCAAGTAGAAAGGATGTTCTTTCACATATATAACGGGTTCTTAAATTTTTGTCACATTATCCAGAAATTATGTGTAATGGGAGGGGGGGGGGGGTTATATGCACATACATGTTAAGCTAAGGGCAAATTATAGGTGCATGGAACGCAATAACTTGAATATGCGTTGACAGATTTTCATGATATTTGTACATTGTGATCAGATTTTGAAGAGGAAGCCGCCTTTCGATTTTCAGGTTCATCCGATTTGTCCTTATGGAGTTATGGGACTAAGATATTTTGGTGTTGTGAAAAAAATCCCAACGGGCGTGAGCGTAGGCTGTATTACTCAAATTTTTATGAAATATTTACACTCGGTAATTTCCGTAAATTTACACGTGCATTTGCGATTCGAAAATTAAGTTTAACCATCAAAGAAAATAATTTCATTAATTAATTTCTTTCGAGATTTCAATATTGTGTAATCTTTGACTACTTTCTGTTTGCTGCCATGATAAAATTCTGCCATGAGGTGAGCTTTGTAATCAATGATTACACTATGTTTTAAATGAGGGCGTAGATAACACCTCCGGCGTCTTTTTCCGTACAGCATTGACAACTTAATTGAATCTAACAATCGCAGCTTGCAACTTATAAGTTTGCAACTTGATGTGCCATTCAAATGGTCAATTATTATTTTTAGGCTTTGTTCAATTTCCTTATCATCGAAAATTCGCAAGCTTTTTTTTCGGCAAAAGAAGATTGATTTCGGAAGAAAGTGATGAATGGTCAACAATACTAGTTGTCTAGATTGCAATGTTGATTACAAGGGACGTATTTAACTTATATATATACATGTATGTTCCTGTTATAACATAGGAATTCATATTGCTCACATCTTGAGTGAATTAAACAGTGCAACATTCTTAAAATTAAAGGCCTCTTTTTCAGTAAAACAATTTAAATGAATTTTACATATGAAATTCAGCTAAACTTTGTGCATCATTTTTTTTAGCCAGTGGAATAAACACCAGTTGATTAACAAATTTACCATCATAAAAAAATACAAGTTGTACACACATTATTAATGAATTTATTAATCAGCACTTCATTTCAAGATATTGGGATTCACCAAAATTTCAATGGGATTCACCAAAATTTCCTGGGATTCACCATTTTCAAAAATGGTGAGTCCCAGGACACACCATCTCAAATTCCTACTGAGAACCCTGACTTAATGCAAAATCGAAATTTTTAGTGTGAAAATATAGAAGATTGCTAAGAACATGGGCATTAAAATTGGTAAGGATACATGTATGAAGAAATATCACTGGCTTGCTATACAATATGGCCGACTAAGGGAGGTAATTTTTGCCCTGTGACGTCATAGGAAAATCATTTATGACTTGTACGATAGTCCGTGATTGCAAATGAATATAGACAAAACAAGTTACGGTATAGATGGGCCATTTCCTATGATAGTTTTCCTGTGACGTCATGACATTATCCATAGTCTCAGTGTTAAACTCGGCGATGTCATGTGAAAATTAACAATGCTCCATCTGAAGGGTAATTTGTCTGTATAATATGATTGCATAAACACACGGCAATATAACATATTCCAAAATTTACCACAAAGTGAGAACTGTTCAATGATATCAATTTTATCTATATTTTTGCGATGCAAAGTAATCAAAGTTGCGTTTAACCAGTTTCCGAACTGAGCTGCACGGACTGTAGCTGTATATCTTAGGTGTAGTGTGCCTTTGATGATAGCAGCATTGAGCTGCTATATAGGAATTCTTTCAATAATACGCAAACCACCATGCTATATTTTGTCATGAATGATTTTATAGATCCACTGATAGTCCAGTGCATTCAATGACTCGGCTGTTTGGTTACTCCTTTAACTCATTCAGTAATGCACTGGACAGCTTACATGTATTTCGCAACCTTGGATCGATTGAGTAAACTGCTATCGCGATAAATTTAAAATTACTTCATGGCATTTATAAAGTGTGTGGTAAAAATAGCTTTTCAAGCCAATTCTAAAACTTTTAATTTGCTCTACAATGAGCGGATTAAATCTCAGATCATTTCAGTTAGATGACCACAAAATTTATGTTTGGGTCACAATAGGTAAAATGAGGCTTGGTGTGATTAATCATTAACTCACTACCTTAATTTCAACTACATGTTTACACCAGCTTTATGTAGGTTTTTTCCTGCAGGGCATTTAACTGCTCATCAAAGGACATTTTAAGAATATTAATTTATATATTTGTTACTGTTGCAGCATTTACAGTTTGAAAAACTTC
>AP027113.1:44666904-45019404 GCA_028142955.1 Pinctada fucata | reverse complement strand
TATAAAAACCTATAAGGACCATGCAAGCTACAGAAAAAATTGGAATAAAAGTTCATAAGACAATTCCAGGCTAAACTCAAGGGTTTATAGGCAGACAACAAGCACTTGAATAAACAATGAAAATTAACAAATGAATGAAGTCACAGTTACGTCACTAACAATCGCAAATCCCTGAAGATTCCCAGAAGTGATGAAAAGGTTATGAGAACATTATGCTATAAAAATTGAGATGTTTTACAAAATGAATGTTAAAATTTATTATATTTCCACAGTTCGTTTTCGTATTCATACATGTATTTACAAGTATTAAAGCATATGTAACATGTATAAAAACTTTAAAAAAAACAAACAAACTATGAAGAATATATTATATCTGATCATTGTACTATTTAATTTTTTTGGTTTTCATGTTGTTTTGAAGATGATGTCTCAGACTCAAAAGCAGAGAGAAAGGGAAGGTCAAGATCAAGATCATCATCAACAGATTCATCAACCACAAGGTCAAGTTCAACAGAGAGCTCAAGGTCAAGGTCACCTGAGAAGAAGAGTAAACCAGATGAGGACAAAGCAGAACAAAAACCCACAAGAAGCAGGTCCTCTTCAAGAGAGTCAGACAGGTCAAGGTCAAAGAAGAAAAAAGCAGAAGAGAAAAAAGATTCTCGTTCAAGGTTTGTTTTCATATAAATTGATTTTTTTCTTACATTTTTGTTAATCCTTATACCTGTTAAGTGTGGCGTGACAGAATTTACTTGAAGTTTGATTTTGTACTTTGGTAAAAGAAAATGTTAATTCCTCCTTCATGTCGTTGTCAAAATCATCTCTTCATTTTATATTAAGTCAGTCAGTATAGATTAGGGCACAATAATTTTGCATTATTTTTATGAGATCTCTGTCTTTTAAGTTCGAGGTCAAGTTCTTCTTCATCTAAATCATCTAAGTCATCCAGCAGTAGATCAAGGTCAAGGTCAAAGACACCTGATAGAGAAGCCAAGCGTTTCCAAAGTCGATCACGTTCCACATCTCCTGTAAGGCCAGGAAGTGCAGTAATACCTGTAAGCCATTGTTTATTCATTTTGTTCAGATAAAAATAAAAGAAATGTGAATTTACATGCAGTTGAAATTGAGATACATGTGTTACTTTTTTAAAGGCGGCGTTTTTCAACTGGATGGTCATTGATATGCATACCTGAGTGGCGTAGGCTTTGTAGGTGTGACATAATTGCTTTGATGATAGTGGCGTTCTCTTAAGTGATATTCCTAAAGTTTCAATGGGTGCGTAACATCAAAGCCATGCCGACGGGTAAACTTGATTATGCTAATGAGATACCCCAATATCATCTGTTTTAAGCAGTCAGTCAAAAATTGAGAAGGGATATACTGGATTAAATGGGCCAATCAGATGGAGATTAGAGATGTTAACCCTATAGTGGTCAGTGAGGAAATGACAGAAAATTTACCTGTCTTCTTTTATAGTCCCCATCCGGCCTTTAATAGATTTCTTACAATCTTGTCTGGTTTTACAGGTTAATATTGAGGAACCAGTGACTAAACCAGTAGTTACAACAGAAGAATCTGAAGTCAGGTATTTAGTGACAAAATTATTTTGATTTCATCAAGAATAATGTATGCTTAAGAATAATTGTTCATACACTGCCATTCATAAATTAGTATACACCATTTCTGTTCATGTTGCAGTAAGAATATGTATAGTTTCGAATCCATTGCTGTATAATTCTGAAAATGAACCTTATAGAAATCGATTGTAAAAAACTTGACCAAAATATTAGCATTTTTTGAAATTTTCTTTTTTTTTTTTTATATATATAAAAATGACAATTTTTGAAAAAAAATTGTGCTGATGAAAAAAGTATCTTTTTACATTTTTGTTATCACTATTTAAAATTATGTGAAGCCAATAATTATGATTCTTTCAAGTTCAGAATTGAAAAATTAGGATACATTTATAAAGAATTTAGAATGATTTCCTTGTTTGTATAGTTATTTATGGATGGCAGTGTATTTGAATACATGTACGTGTATATGGTAGCAGAAAATAAAATGAGATGTACAAGTATTTGACTTATCTGAATTATTGAAATTCATTTAATTTAAGGCATACTTATACAGTAATCAAATAATTCTTAAGAATTTTGTTCCTTTTTCTTCATAATTGGAATAGTCAATAAGAGATTTTCCCCTTTATTGTAGTGAGGCCCCCATGGAAGTAGATGATAAAAGTCAAGACGATTCTGTACCTCCGGAGGAGAAAACCTCGGAAATAGGAGAAAATCAGGTATGTATAACAAAGGGCAATAACTCCGTCTGGAAAAGGAGCATTCACATATCACCTGTATTTACTGCCTTATCATAGATGTAAATAAATTAGATAATAGGGTCCAATGAAGATTTTAGACATGAATGGGCAATAGAAGATAACTATGAGAGATTCAATGTGACATGAAGTTCAACTGCAATTTATATGAAACCTATTGAATGAATGAAATGGCTTGATTTTTGTTTGTTTGTTTTTTTTTTTACCAGAAATCTTTAACTTGTAGATTTTGTCTATCTGATTATAATTTCCTTGAGTTTTTTAGACTTATTTTATGACATTTGTTCTGGTGTAATACACTACAACTTTTTCATGTGATATTTTACTTGCAATGGGGCACACAATGCGTATCTACATATTTCAGTTTGTATATGAACATGGGTTTAGTTTTCACTTAATTGAAAAACTTAGGGGCTTCAGCTTTCTTTTTCTCCATTTGTTGCTTTCTTTCCAAATGGTATCAACATTTCAGAAAAATTCAATTATAATTCCGAATATCTTTTTCCTTTAAAAAAAAAATACATGTGTTACCATGGTTACTATTGGCAAGATTCAATCTCAGTAGCAAATCTACTTTCCTAAGCCATTTCATTCATCTTTGGAAATATACTTAAAATTCTGTACAATGATAATGCTCCTTTTCTTAAATTCTGAAATATAAGATTTTATACTGCATAGTACTGTGGGAGAAGAGAAGCTTTTGGCTGACCTGGACTCACTTGGAAACATTCAAACGACCAGGGTTAGTGGATAGATATAAACGACAAATTGCCCATCCCCCAATCCCCATGAAAGCGAGACATGAGTAGGATTTCCTCCAAACCGTTGCACTTAAGCACTGAATCGTCTAACTAGGATTTTGCCCAAGCGTTAAACAAGCTAATTGACAACCAGCAACCAAGTTTGGACTTAATCGCTAATGTTGGAGTGATTGCCGTAAAATCATTTGCTACTTGAATATGCCAGGACTGTCTACCATGTTTCGAAAGTTCAAAGGAAATAGCTTACATCGTGGACATTCTGCAAATGAACTGAAGTAATGAGTTCTGGATTTACATTTACATCATCAGTGACCGATGATTGAGGATCGTGGTGGTTAATGAGCAACCATCACATGGATTTGACATTTGATGAAGAAAAATATTCGGACAATCGAAATTGTTATTGTTCAAGAACAGCCATTGCGTATGGTACTTAGCAGCTTGGAACTATAATGAATAGACTAGGATGCATTTGTGGATTTCGGGGAAAAAACAGAAACAGAACACTTTGACTAAAATGTGGTGGTTAATAAGCAACTATCACATTCAGGAGAGTGGAACTTACAGAGATGTGAAGCAGTTGTATGCACTAGGCAAACTTCACTGTTTATGGATTATTTAAAGGCAGTGACAATGTTTGTTGAGGAATTTATACCATTCTGGAACTGTCAATATATATCGATAAGATTCAACTGAAAACGTTAGAAGGATATCCCCCCAAAAGTCACCATCAAATATGCTGACATTGCAATAATCTAGCCGCTGCCTTCAACTGTTGAAATCTAATGGACCTGCACCTTGAGAACCTTTTTTTGGGCCGATAATCGTTAAGTTCGATAAATTCGTCATTTCCAAAGACCTCTCCCAGATGATGTTATCAGTAGTTACTCTAGCACGTCCTCGAGGAATCCAAAGCTTCTACAAGACCCTGATTGCTGTGGTATTCAGTATTTTGTCAACGTCTTTAATTTTTAAAATGCATTCTATTTCAGCTGATGAATCCTTACATTTTATCACTTACATGTACAATCAAGATTATAGATTTATTTCTTAATATCTTTAAAAGACTGAAAACTTTGTTTGATAACTGAATTTTCACAATAGATACTTCATGTTATAAACATTTCATTTGACTGATATTTTCTTCATCGATCTTGAATCTTTGACCCTTAGCATTAAAAATGTTAAAAAAAAAAAGCCAAATGAAACTTTAAATGCATGTAAATGCACATTCCTCGAAAATACTCTACCATGAAAACAAGGTAGGTTTTAGATTCAATTGTTAATTTCAAATTCTTCATGAAATAAGAGTATTAACCAAATATACTTACAGGATTCTAAAGAAGAAGATAAACTGTCAAAATCAGCTCGTAGAATTTCCCTCACAGGTAAAACTACTGAAAGAAATAAACTATTTTCCATGTTTTCAGGGCAAAAAATTACAACACTCTTGAATCGTCATCTACGTGTATGTACATGCAATTAATTTAGCAATGTTTATACATATAATGTGTAAATACAATGTACATGTATATGTGTATAAATGAGGTTATTCCCTAAGGTAAAAGTCTGTTTATACAAAATATTTTGTTGAGCCACTAGTATATGTATTGATTGAGAGTCAATCGTTTTTAGGAAGAGAGAAAGAAAAAGAACCAGAACCCAAATCAGAGGACACAGAGAAGGAGGAAATCAAGGAGAAACCTGTGAGGAAGAGGAAGTGGGGATCGGCAAAGTCCAGGACCGAGAGTGCTGGGGCCACGGCACCTAAACGTCTCTCTAGCATAAACATATCTACAGACTCCCTGAAGGTTTGATGCATAAGGATAAGCATGATATTAAAACTGAAGTACATTATTGAGTCATTAGTTTTAGATTTGGAAAGTGGCTAATGTTTAACGTCTTCAAATTCATTAGCATCATTTTAGAGCAGATAAATTTACAGCATATACCAGACATTTACATTTCGGGTATTTAACCCTTGTCAGTGATCGTCAATCTAAACAATGTAATATGGCCAAAATCGGTGAAAATTATGTCTTAAATATACCGAAAGACGTAGCAAGATGGCTGGGATATGATGCTACAGGACCCAGGTTTTGGAAATTTGAGAAAATTTTGTAAACAAATTTTCAAATGCTTTTGAAGAAACGACCAACCGAAATTGATCGAACTTGGCTACATGTGCCCTCACAGACTCCTTGTCCACCAGCAGTGACACTCACGAAGTGGTACAAATGTTTAACATCTTCAAATTCATTAGCATCATTTTATAGCAGATAAATTTACAGCATGGACCAGACATGCATGTTTCGGTATTTAACCCTTGTCAGTGATCCTCAGTCTAAACAATGTAATATGGCCAAAATCGGTGAAAATTATGTTCTAAATATACCGAAAGACGTAGCAAGATGGCTGGGATATGATGCTACACTTATATATAAGTCACTTTCAACAAAAATATATGATTGAAATATATAGAATATAATTCAAGAAAATATATCAAACGTAAAAAATGTTTAAACCTGTATAGGCATTGTGAGTAAATACATGTAGAAAACAAATGTTAAAACTAGCCTATCAAATTTCCAATCCATATCCATTTACTATAAATCATGTGTCGAGATTGATCATAACTATACATGTATATACCTGTATTATTAGGAACTAGTACCAGATATGAAGGATCTTAAGACGGAACCTGTTCTTGACTTCGGTAACGAGGAAGAGAAGATGTTTGACAATGAGGGTGATACTCGGGATGTTAGAGATGTCCGCGACGTCAGAGATGTGGAAATCAAGCGTACTATTGTAAGATTTCATACATGTACATATACCTATAGAATTCTTTTATTATTTTTGAAAAGTTAATATACCGTCTGAATGTGTGCTGTACGGTGACGGTGACGGTGGCATTCATATTTTACATATTTGTTTGTATGGTCACAAGGGTACATATATTTGTTATGAGTAGAAATGGAAAATATATGTATGTGTTTATTCAGGTTGTGAAAGAAGATGAAGAGATGAAGGAGGAAGGTGAGCGCTCAGAGGGAGAGATTGAGGAAGGAGAGGAGGAGGACAGTGGTAAAGAGGAAGGCGAGGAGGAGGCAGAGAGGTCTGAGGAGAGTGGGGAGGAGGAGGGAGAGGCAGACAGTGACAAGGAGGAGGGGGAAAACAAGGAAAATATACGGAAAGTAGAAAAGAAGGACAGTCCCAAACCTAAAGCTAAGGAGGATACCAAACGTAAAGTGGAAGAAAAACAGAAAGCTAAAACTGAAGTAAAGGAGAAAGTAGTTAAAAGTACGATTATTAGTTTTTTCATTTCTGATTTTACTAGAACAGTATTCAATATGTATAATACATGTATATACATTGTATATTGTATTTTCTTTACTGTGATATTTAGTCTTCTGAATTTCCAATGTATATTTTTTATCAACTTAGATGTAATACATGTATTTATTGAGAAATTCTATGAATCTTTCTTTGAATTGAAATGCATGTAGAAGATAATCAGAAGTCAAAGACTTGTGTTCTTCACTTGCATATAAACTTGTACTTCTTATACATGTATGTGTCAACACTATTACATTGTATGTACATGTACATTACACGTGTGATGAAATTCATGCATTTTAGATTACAGTTTGTTTGACCACACTCATTTCACTTGAAATCTAACAAAGAGTATTCTAATTATAGAATCAGAGCCAATCATTGTACGTAGGATCAGTAGCCAGAAGCCTGTGTTAGAGACAGAGGAACCTACGGCTGCTAGACGCACTCCATCCCCGCCCCGACGACCTAAATCCAACATACTCCATGTCAGAAATCTAGTACGACCGTTCACACTCGGACAGCTACAAGAACTACTGAAAAGAACGGGCACTATAGATACGGAGGCTTTCTGGATTGACAAGATCAAATCACACTGTATAGTTTCTGTGAGTAAAATTAGTGTTTAGGAATTTGTTTGCATACATTTTCCTATATTTTGAATTTCGAGTTTTTAATCAAAACATACATTGTAAATGAATGTGTATATATAAAGGCTCTGTCACACAGCCATTTGTGTATAAATTACAAATAATTTAGGAATGAACTTTAAAATCTGGACTTATACTCGGGAATACGTGGAAAGAGTTGGTTGTTATACGTGAAATTTTGATAGATGAATCTCGCAAGAATGACGCAGAAACTACGCATAAACTACGCATGAAACACAAATAATTGCACAAAGAACACGTATATCTTAGGAAAAACCAATTTTGTGTGTAGTTCTTAGCAGTATACACAATATATGAGTGATGCATTTACAATATATGTGTGTTTTATGAATGAAATGTTTGTTAAACATTCGCAGACATACGTTGAACGGACATGAAAATCGCCAACTTAGCATGAAATCTCATATTCATTGCGCACACATGCGTATGAATTATGGATGAATTGCTTAAGAACCGTGTAAAAACTACATTAGTTACGCATAGATTGCGTTAATCCAAAAGGTAAAAAAATTTTGTTGAGCTCAAAACTGTTTTCGCATATGTCCGCGTACTCTCATCCCAGACACCACTCGCTGCACATAGCGACAAATGAAATGCAAATGAAACTTGCTTGAAATTTATTAAATACTTATGAATTATGTACATTTGCTCATAAATTACGTATCACCATGAATCTCTACGTTTGCCCCAAATGTTTGACGTACATGTAGTTTATGCATAATTCATTTGCAAGTGCTGTGTGACAGGTCCATAACTAGCATGTGTACATATATATTGAGCCTATTATCAAATTCAATGTACGTTATGCATTTGAAATATACATTTAAAGATTTAAGTGTAATTGATTTGAGGAGAATGACCAGAAGTGAAAGACTTTTCTCTTTGAAACCTAAAGTACTTTATCTATTCACATACCAAATATTGGAATGATAAAATACATGGTGTGTTTATTTACATATCAACAGTATGAGAACGAGGATCAAGCTGAGGCTACCAGAAAAGCCCTGCATGGTACTGTGTGGCCGTCATCTAATCCTAAAATCCTAGTTGTTGATTTCTCGGACAAAGAACAGGTATGGAAAACAGATTGTCTGTCCTTCATTTGTAGGCTTTTCTAGCATGAGAGTTATACTTTACATGTGCATTTGTTTTACATTCATGAAATTTTAGAGAAGGTTTTCTTTGCTCTGCTAGTCTGCTTTACTATTGGTTATTTAAGACTTATTTTGTCAACATGGAGCTCTGTTTGTATCAAAAGATGTTATATACCTCATGTCATTTGTCTTAGCTATGTTATCGATAATTTGCAAAATAGAATACATTGAGACTTTTTATGAGGAAAGTCAAGTTGAAACAAAAACCTATCATGGGATTTTTTGTCTTCTCTACATACAGAGTTACTTCCCATTAGGAACGGTATCTGACGTAAACGCATTTTGATGTAGCGAAATTCTTGTTGAAGCATATTTTCCACAAGTTTATTCTGGTTTCCATAGAATTTGATGACGTAACAATTAGTTCACGTCAGATATTATCCAAATGGAAAGTAGTCCTGTATACTCAAAAGATGGAATGTGGATGTGTGTTCAACTGATTATTCAAAAACTTAGTTTAGTGACACTAATTTGTATTTTTCAGCTTGAGTTTTTCAAAAACAAGGATTCCCAACCAAGTAGACAACAACAAATAGCTCAGGCTCAGAAAGAGAGAAAGGAAAAGGAGGAAGAGATGAGGAAACAAAGAGAGGCAAGGAGGGAGGCTAGACAGAAGGAATTAGAGGAAAGACGGAAGGAAAGAGAGAAGAAATCTCCGCCAATCAGGGAATGGGACAAACACAAGTTACGTCAGTCTCAGGAACCAGAGGATCCCAGGGACAGAGGTCGTGGAAGGTCACCGTCCCCAGGGAGGGGGGATAGGAGGAGACGTGATAGAAGCAGGGATAGGGATGTCAGAGATAGGAGGGCTGATAGGAGAACAGGTATGTACATTACATGTATGTATGTGTAGGATAGTATATCTATAGGATCCCAGGGACAGAGGTCGTGGAAGGTCAACGTCCCCAGGGAGAAAAATGAAGTGTCCCATCTCTGCTGCTAAGGTTCATAATGAGATATAAGGGCATTTGATGCATAGAGAGTTATCCAATGGTTGAATTGAATTGTAGTGTACAAGGTTTAGACAAAATTTTATCACTATACATAGATGTAATTGATACTTTTTTAATGACAATAATGAAATGTAATTGATACTTTTTTAATGACAATAATGAAATGAATTATTGTCCCCCGCTTTTGCAAAAGCGTGGGGACATTTTAAAACCTGTTTATCCTTCTGTCTGTCAGTCACAAAAAATTTAACCTTTGGTATAAATTTAAATGGTTATGACTGTGACCTTGACCTTGGAATTGGGCCTACTTTTAAAAAAACCTTAACCTTGGACATAACTTTTGAATGGTAATTGATAGGGCTTTCATATTTCACATATGTATTCCTTGTAACAAGACCTTTCCATGGATACCAAAATGTTTGACCTTGTGGTCTTGACCTTGAAGTTTGACTTGTACTTCAAAAAAATTTTAACCTTTGGCATAATTTGCGATAGAACTTTCATATTTCACATGCGAAGTTCTTGTGACAAGACCTTTCTGTGGATACCAAAAGTTTTAACATTTTGACCATGATCTTGGAGTTCAACCTATCTTTACATTTTGTATTGGGATTATACTTTAATGTCCTGTTCACTAATCCCAGAGCACCCTGTTTTCCCGGTTTTCTCTAAAATATTATAATGTCATCTTCCAAAAAGATATCAATTTTATAGTACTCCTTTAGTCGTAACAGAAAATACCATTCTTTTGGCTGTGAGTCAGCTAAGTTAGAAATAGGACGGAAAATAAAAAGTCTACGGGGATTTTCTATAGTAAAATCGCTGAAAATGTGTGACGTCGGAGAGTTTGATGTCACTGTTTACTATTGTTGACACGGAGAACAATATGGCGGCTGCTTGAAATTAACATGGGAATATCCCATAGACATTTTATTTTTTCATATTGCGGTTTGAAGGCAGCTGATAGGGAAAGTTGAAGTTAATTTCCAGTTAGGACTAAAGGAGGTCAATTCTTGAAAACAATAATTTATAGCAGAATTCTTCAGACGACAGAATAAATCGCCCAAACAGGGTGCTCTGGAATTAGTGAACAGGACAGTATATATACTATGAAAAGTTAGGGATGGGGGATCTGTAAGCATTTCTTTAAAGACAAACACCCGAAAGAGGGGGACCACAATTCCTTTAATTTGAATTTTGATTATTTACAGACAAAAAGGCGGATGATGAACCCCCAGCCAAGCTGTTAGATGACTTGTTTAAGAAAACAAAGGCTCTCCCTTGTATATACTGGTTACCCAATACTGAAGAACAGGTACATGTACATTTACAATTAAGTCCTCTTTATAAATAAATAGTATATATGTGTATACATGTATACCCGTGTATGTTTACTTGAATGATACCTGAATAACTTTCTCATGTAGAATTATTGAATATGTAGAATCATTTGCTGTGTATTTACCTTTGCTACGAACCTTGAATTGCAAAAGTTTGTCCCATTGAATTTGAATTCCTAATGCCTAGCTCAATATAATCAATTTAGATCCACAAATCATTGTACATGTAAAAACTTAATTTTTATTGGACCAAAAAAAAAAAAATGATTCTACTTACATGTACATGTATGTGATAGTAGAAAATATATATTGTACTTACTTTGATATAGAATGTGTTATTGATTGTCTTTCAGATTGTTGAAAGAGAGAAAGTAAGGAAGGAAAGAGAAGCAGCACTGCAGAAAAGAGAAAAAGAAATAGAAGAAAGAAGAGCTAAGGCAATGGTAGATATCCAAGCTTAAGAGCAATGAATCCTGTCAATGAATCAGGAACAATGATTTTAGCCAAATTACGCTAAATAATTTAGCATTTCATACTATTCATGATATATGTTGTAGCCAGGATTTTGTTTTACAATAAATGCTCCTGGTTGAAAATATGATTTTTAATTGCAGATTTATATTAATAGATGTACTTCAGTTTATATGTCTAGTTTAACATACATCATAACATGTAGCTTTCATGCAAGTTACCCTACTAGTAGTATACAGGCAAAATTTCATTTTGGCCTTTTTGCCCAGTGTCATGCGGACAAATTTAAAATGGGATTACAAGTATACATAAAGGATTTCTGAACAAAATGTGAAAGTGGACGATTTTACTGGGCGAATCAGTGTCCTATCTACATTGGGAGAAAATAAGACTGGAAGAAATCAAAACTGTATACAGTATTCAGAAATCTGTCTTATCTATTTTATAATCATCATTACTTCGAATCTACATGTAACTTTAATTTTTCAATTTTCTAATTTCTAATTTCTAAATTTAAAAGTCCATCTAATTTAAGAATGCAAGTAGATATCATTGCATACAAAACTTTATATTCCATCTTGTAAAACTGTAGTTTTTCCATTTAAAGGAGGAGAGGCGCCGCAGTCCGCGACGTGGTAACGAAGGATTTGGGGGAAGGTCACGTGACAGGCGACCAAGTAGAGGAAGAAGTCCAAGTCCACGAAGGAGGAGTCGTAGTATAAGTCCGCGTAGACGTAGGCGATGAAGCGTTGTTACATACGTAAATTTACCGATAATTTTATTGTTTTGATGTCTGTTGTAGCTACTGTAGGTACACCAATTTATTTTTGTTAGATTTACGTTTGTATCGTACACAGTGGGAAGTTTACAATGCATCACCACACTATCATTGATCACTGTATCGTTAGAGGTTTACTTCATCATGAGTCTTAATCTAACATGTGCATGAAGTTTTATGTCATACGATCCTTTACATATAAATGATATATTTTGTTAAAAATGGATCATACATACATACATGTATCCATTTTGCCACAGCTTGGATTTTGACAGTAAGGTGTATCACAGATTTTTATTCTCAAAATAGTGAAAGAAATAGCGAAAAAGTTTCCTGAAAACTAATTTCTTCCTTTATATACATGTACATGTAATGAAAAATGGATGACAACATAACACATTTATATGATGGATGACAACATAACACATTTAAATCTCCTTTTCTATGGTGAGATTGCATATGAAATCTAGTAGATTAAATTCAGTTAGAAGTGAAAAAAAATTCATCGTGTTTATTTACATCATGTTGATATACATGTACCATTGGATAAAGATTTTTAAAGTGTTGTCGTGTTTGGCGTACTTTTGACCAAATTTGGCACTATTAACATTCTTCAGCTGGTAGGGTATTGTACTATGTTTTGAAATACACAGAATATTGTTCAAACATTTCATTTTTTCAAACAGTTTGTTGGGAGCTGAAGATATAAAATAGTTTTTGTTGGTGGAGATTCTTGACTTACATGTAAATTTCCATACAAACCTTAAATGGCAGCCATTTTACTGCATTTTTCATTTCCATATTGTATTTTGCTCATTTAACATTCACAGAGATCATGTGTCATTTCATATATGTATATTGTATAGTTATTTTTGTGTGCACATCGGGGATTTATTCGGTCATGATGCAATTTGTAAATAAATCAGTGAGACAAGTCAAATATACATTCTCTGTCACAAAGAAATTCTTTGATAGAACTAAATCCATAATTTTTCTTCACTGCTACATGTTTTGCTTTCAAATAACTTGAACCGTGATAGGTGTAGGGAAACCTTCTTGAATATTTTTTAGGAGTAAACGAGATTTTACTGTCTTTGTCGAATACTAAAAATACATGTAGATATACATGTACGTGTTAGATAGTTACATGATATGTGTAAGATATCATCATAGGACATGTGCAGTCTATTTATAAATGAAAAAATGAGGAAAATAAATTATAAGAACAAGTACATTAATGGTGTTTTTTACTGGTCTTCATCATGCAGTTTGAAACAGTCTATAAGGATTGAAAAATGTTCTCTGTTTCCCATAACATGGCCTTTTTATGTCAGTATTTTGAATCACTGCATTTTATATCATGATTTATATTAAACTTCAATGCAAACATTTTCTGAATTTGTTGACTTAACAAATTATTAAAAAGGGGAAAAAAAAGGCTTTGCATCTATGAAGTACAGATGACTAGTTGGCCTATTGGAATCAGATTTTCTTAAATCTCAAAACATATTGATACATACATGTACATGTATATTGCAATGATTAAAACAAAAGAAACTTAACGAAGGAAAGGCTTATGTTTACCTCTTCAAATTTGTGATAAGCATGAGGAGATTGAGAAATGGCATGATGATGATCAAGGTCACCCTCAAAGTCAAGGTCACAATTTTGGATCAAACATACAACAAACTATAATAGTACCTGCTTAGGAACAATCATGATTTATCTTTAAAACATTGTTTCCGTGTGACATCAGTAAAGTCATGGTAACCATTCAGTCCTTGTCAAATGGTTATACATCCTTTACTAGTGCTAAGATTTTACTCTGTCTGACATTAGCTCAGCTATATATACTGTGATTGAATAAGCTGCTGATATATTCTGTGCAGAATTTGACCCAAAAATTCATTGGGACCTTATAAAATGGTGTCACGACCTTGATCCAAGGTCATGCAAGCTATATCAGGGCTTTTGTTTGAATATCAATGAGTTGCCTTTTATGCTACAGGTATATTTGATAAGATGGATGAATCGTCTTTGATTTGATTTAGTGAAAGATGTTTTTTAACTTAAGTGCCTTATAAACACAATAAGATCCACAAGGTGCTTTACACAAGCACTTTACAAATATGAAATAAACATACATTATATAAACTAGCATAAACATGTGAGTATATGCCAGAAGGGTGGCATTGGTTGCAATCTTGTTTACATCAGAAATAAAGATGCAAAACAAAATATCCAGTACTTTAGCCCTTGCTTTAGTAGTTTATCAATCTTAAATGGTGACCAAGGTTGTGTGTCAAAATTTTTTGCTAAAATGGTTGGACTTGTCACATGGAGGTATCGCAAGCAAGCCGTTGATCATCTGTGTCCCGTTTGACAAGTCCTCTATGTCACATTCAAGGAAAAAGTTTAATAAAATAAGTTTTTAATATGCTTGTCCATTTGTCATTCCACAACAAACACTTTTTAAGTGGTTCCTCATGGAAACTTTAAAGAACTTAATCAGCCTACCCAAACTAAGTTTGGATATATGGATACTTACAAGGAGGGCAAGACACCTCAATAGGTCTACTGTCCTGTTCACTAAATTAATCCAGAGCACCTTGTTTTGGCGATTTATTCTGTCGTCTGAAGAATTTTTGCAATAAATTATTGTTTCCGAGAATTGACCTCCTTTAGTCGTTAAACTGGAATGGATTAAAGGAGTACTATAAAATTGATATCTTTTTAGAAGATGACATCATATTTTAGAGAAAACCAGGAAAACAGGGTGCTCTGGAATTAATGAAAGGACAGTTACAGGTCGAGGTTGGTAGTGTGAAATAAATTTCAAACTCTGTTTTTTTTTTTAATGAAGACCAACAGTATTCTTTAATCTATCCAACCTAAACTTGGACACATGTATCAGTTGGTCAACATTTTGGGGTCAGAAAGTCAAAGGACAAGGTCATTGTTTGGAGAAATAATTTTTTTCTACGTCTATAAATGAAATATATATCACTTTTAAAATCTATCAAAGACATATTTTCATGACTGATAGATCTGCATGTAACCGTATAATGTTATACATGTATTCCCTTTCCTATGTGTACTGTGCCCCCTTCCCTTTTCCCTAGAGCCAGTAGAGGGAAGATAGCACGAGTTATCTAACTTCGGCAGAAAAAATGTAACCTTTGACCTCAAATCGGATCAGATTAAATCAGTAATCAATGTTGTGATTAATTACCCATAAACAATTCAATGTAAATTCGTTTAGGTAAGTCTTAATCTATATCATAGTTATTACGATATTTCATGACATCCACTCGGCTTGTAAAGGGGGCGTTTTAAAATATGCTGTGTTTCGAATTTACTCTGATCGTATCTAAGATCGAACATCTGCTCCTGGGTGTTGAATCTCTTTGCTCAGCTGTTTTTAATCGCAGCTTACTTCAGAAATCGGAAAATTGAAGTTTTGTCTCATTTGTCGGAATATAATAGAGGATAGATCTCGAACTCGGAGTCTAATTTCAATGGAAACTGAAGAGCTTCTTTACTTTTTGTCTAAGCGCAACTGTTGAGGTTGCGCTTAGACATGTTAGACAAAAAGTAAAGAAGCTCCTCAGTTTCCATTGAAATTGCTCAAGAGTTGTAACTAACAGTATCTGTGCGACCAAATGTCGTGCGACCAAACATACAACAAAATTTACGACTAAGCGAGATCTATTCAATGATATAGATTTGATTTTAAATTTTCCATAACAAAGTAATCAAAATTGCGCTTATTGAGTTTCCGAAGTGAGCCGCACGGACAGTAGGCCTAAATACTTGTGATTATATGGGTCTTTCTGTCATATGCTAGGCAATTTTTGTGTCGCCTGCGAAGCACAGCGACATGTAGGGATCACTTTGTCCGTTGTCCGTCTGTCTGTCCGTCTGTCTGTCTGTCACACTTTGGGTGTCACACCCCATAACTTTTCATTGGTAAGTGATAGGGCTTTGATATTTCACACGTGTATTCCTTGTGACAAGACCTTTCTACACATACCAAAATTTTTGACCTCGTGACCTTGACCTAGATATTTGACCTACTTTTCAAAAAATCTAAGATTGGCTATATCTCTTGATTCGTAAGTGATAGGGCTTTGATAATTCACTTGTTTAATCTTTGTGACAAGACCTTTTTACGCATACCATAGTTTTTGACCTCGTGACCTTGACCTAGATATTTGACCTACTTTTCAAAAAATCTAAGATTGGCTATATCTCTTGATTCGTAAGTGATAGGGCTTTGATATTTCACTTGTGTTATCTTTGTGACAAGACCTTTCTACGCAAACCATAATTTTTGACCTCGTGACCTTGACCTAGATATTTGACCTACTTTTCAAAAAATCTAAAATTGGCTATATCTTTAGATTGGTAAGTGATAGGGCTTTGATATTTCACATGTGTATTCCCTGTGACAAGCCTTTCTATACATACTATAATTTTTGACCTTGTGACCTTGACCTAAATATTTGACCTACTTTGCAAAAAATCTTAGATTGGCTATATCTTTTGATTGGTGAGTGATAGGCTTTGATATTTCACATTTGTATTCCTTATGAAAAGACCTTTCTAAACATTCCATAATTTTTTACCTAGTGACCTTGCCCTTGATATTTGACCTTATTTCAATAAAAAAAAATTCACTTCGCAGGCGACACAAGCATTCCTTGGATTGCTATTTTTTTATGTTACAGTGGGATCATGCTATATTGATATTCAACATGTTCTTCTTTGTTCGAGTCTAATACACCATGTCAAGTACATATTCATCCTTATAATTTCGGGGTCTGAACTGATTGTAAATAATGATTTGGATTCCACCAGTAATGAAGTTACCATGCAGAAAGCATATAAATCTGTAGGGATTTTTGGCCGCATTGCAAAGCAATTCCAGTCTATAGATTGATGATGTCCATCTCAGTCTGTCCGTCCGTTCATCTGTCTGTCTGTCTGTCGTCAACATTTTGTTTAAAGTCTCTGGTTGAAGCAAAATCTAAGGAACTGTTTGCAGTAGAAACTTTATATTATACATGTAGGTTGCCCATGACAAGACCTTTCAATTTATGCCGTAACATATTTGACTGAATACTATATATCAGAGGGAATTATATAAAATAGAAATTGTCAGATGTGAAAAATTATCACAAAAATGCGTATTCTCTATTTTATTGTCAGCTTAACAGAGAATGAGTGGACAAATAAATGTTGACCAGCCACCAGAGTCTGACCAGGCTGAGGCGAGGGAGCTTCAAGAAGACATCCCTGCCGCTGGAGACGTTAGGGTGGAGGAGGGGCTCAGGAGGAGGATCCAAGGACAGGGTGTCAGTGAAATACAAAACAGGGGCATCAACGATCAAACACGAGAAGATGTGTTTTATCCCAGCGATGACAACTTTGGATTGTTTGAGCAAGTATGAAGAAATTTCTTATGTTTGATAGGAAAATTGTATTTGATGATGTTTATAATCAATCTATGGATTGAAAAATGATACTGTGTACAATAGCACATCTTCATGAGCCAATGGTATTGATATGCTGTGCTTCTACAGTATTTGAGGCCCGGCATAAAAGCATATCCAATCCATCATGGCTGGCAAAGATGACAATATCATGAAATATTAGAAAGTATCTTATTTGATCTATTAGCACTTAAAATTTCAACTAAAATTGCATTTAGAAAAAGGAAAAAGAGATGTTTAAAACTCTTAATGTCTAATGTTGAACAACATTTTTTCTATTCTAGGGTAGAGACTATGAACCAGTGTATGTTACACATAAATACACTCAGGAAGAACGTAAGACGCTCAATTCCTTTGATAGTGTAGATTATCTCCCTTCCCATAGTGAAGTGTACCGCTCATGGCTCAAAAAACAACAGCCAGTCACGTGAGTTAAACCATTCTTTGAGGAATACATTGATCTATGTTGACATTGCTGAAAATTTTATCATTTCAGTAATCATCATATCTACTAAACTACTATCATCAGGTTCGAATTTAACTTTAATAAGGAGGGTATAATTGCAAAGAGTATTGTATTTATAATGTCAAATTGGCTTTAATTCATTTGTAACAGAAGAGGTGAAAATTGAAGAATATGTGACTTGACCAAGAATTAAACACAATGCTCTTTTGACAGACTCTATCACTAACTGAAACACAAGTTTTTGTAAAACAAAAGCCAATATTATTTCAGCATGAATGCAAAATCCACTTTATTTATTGAATTTTATGCAAAATGGATATTGAAGAAATTTCTCAATTCTTAGATTTAAAGATTTAACCCTTTATCAAGGAAGCATAGAACTCTTCATTTCCATGTATTTTCTATGTACAGTTTGTTTATATTTTTATAGATATAACCTTGGACGATGGTTCATCATGGGTTTGATAGGGTTCTTTGTGGGTATTATAGGGTTCTATGTTCAGTTTATACATGTATATATTTTTTATAGGTATAACCTTGGACGATGGTTCATCATGGGGTTGATAGGTTTCTTTGTGGGTATTATAGGATTCTATGTACAGTTTGTATATATTTTTTATAGATATAACCTTGGACGATGGTTTATCATGGGTTTGATAGGGTTCTTTGTGGGTATTGTAGGGTTCTATGTTCAGTTTATACATGTATATATTTTTTATAGGTATAACCTTGGACGATGGTTCATCATGGGGTTGATAGGTTTCTTTGTGGGTATTATAGGATTCTATGTACAGTTTGTATATATTTTTTATAGATATAACCTTGGACGATGGTTTATCGTGGGTTTGATAGGGTTCTTTGTGGGTATTATAGGGTTCTATGTTCAGTTTATACATGTATATATTTTTTATAGGTATAACCTTGGACGATGGTTCATCATGGGGTTGATTGGGTTCTTTGTGGGTATTATAGGATTCTTACTACATGATCTGATAGAGGAAATAGCCAAACTCAAGTGGCATCTAGCTCAGTCATCTATAGAGGTAAGATTATTTTAATGTCAAATATTTGTACATGTACATGTACATGTATATACACTTTGCGTAATGTAAAAAACTGAGTTCTTTATGGGTTTCATGTACATGTAACATAATTAAGATTGTTTGCTTTTAGAACAGTACTTGGTTAATAAGTTTGTTAATAATGATGAATATGATTGATAAAAATGTAAAATGTACTTGAAGCAGTTTAAAGTAAGTTGATGTGACTGACTAGATGGAACTTTCAGAAAAGCCTTTTTCAGAAATATTCTCTACCATCCTGTGAAATTGTAATCAGTAAAAGAAACAGATTAAACAATTTACAGTGAAATGATGAATGAAAGAAAGTTGTAATGAAGCATTTTGATACATTACTTATTCAACATAGGTTGACTGAAGATAGCTTGAGGAAGTAAATGTATACCTTTTGTATTTGTAGACTGGTGACTTTGCAGCAGCATGTGTGATAGCAACAGCATACAGTATTGCATTTATTCTATTCAGTGCATTTATAGTTGTAGTAAGTATCCTCTTCTTTATAAAGAGGTCAGAGGTCAAGTGCTCAAGGTCAGGCTCAAAAGTCAAATCCTCAAGGTCAGAAATAAAGGCCAGGTACGCAAGGTCAATAGTATTATCAAATGAAACGTCTTGCGCCATGGTACAAGTAAAAAGTAGAAAATCTATTGGTCAGACAAAAGCTTGGCAGAGGTTAATCTTTCCATTGGTGTGTTGAAAATATTGAATGTTAGAAAAAAATGACACTAGCTTTCTTTTTCTGACAATGCTAATCACAAAATTTTTATTCAGTTCAATATATTCTTACATGAAATTGAAATTTATTACTAGTAACTTGTATTTTTCATTTCATGCAATTGGTTCTTTGTAATTGAAAAACATGTACTTTAGTAATGACACACTTTTCTTTCTTAGTTTTTACGTCCCAGTGCTGGAGGATCAGGTATTCCTGAGGTTACAGGTTTCCTTAACGGCACTCTTGTACGACATATATTCAATGTGAAGACACTGATTGTGAAGTTTTTCTCGTGTGTAGCTGCCGTAGGCGGTGGTTTACCTGTAGGACCAGAGGGACCTATGATACACATGGGGTCAGTACAAAATTACGTCTTTTCCATATATACAGAGCTTTTTCCAATTTGGCTTGGTATCTGATGTAAATGAATTCTGATATATTGAATTCTTATGGAAACATCACATTTGAAGCATGTTATTCCTGACTTTTACATCGGTTTCCATGGAATTTGATGATAAATTTACCTCAGATACCATCTCAAACGGGAAGTAAGTAGAAAAAAAATTCTATAACAATCATAATCAGCCAAAGCTTGTAATTCAAAATGATATTTGAATACTATAGATGGATTTTCCAAATTATTTACAATGTCTTTTTCTTATAATGTCTTTTACACTTCACTTTTCAGTGGATTGGTTGGTGCAGGGCTCAGTCAGTTCAAGTCAGAGACTCTAGGATTTAACCTTCCTGTGTTTGAGAGGTTTAGAACCTCAGAGGACAGGTATGTATGAAGTGTACCTCAAGGTCAATTATTTCAGCTATCGTTACTTGACCACTCAAAGTACAACTTACAATTGGCTGATCCAAACAAATGTTGACTTACAAATTGAACTGGTCAGAATTTAGGTAAATGTTAATCATTTCATAAGTGTATGAAATAGAAAACTTAAAATTTAAAAATCTTGAAATTCTTCCAATAACAATATAAACATTATGCATGTTTTACAGGCGTAACTTCATATCAGCGGGTGCGGCAGCAGGTGTGGCCTCTGCCTTTGGTTCCCCTGTAGGGGGCCTCCTGTTCTCTATGGAGGAGGTATCGTCATTCTGGACCACGACTCTGTCATGGCAGATCTTTTTCTGTTGTATGGTGTCCACATTCACCACCGATCTCTTCAACTCTGCTTTTGAAGGATTCCATTACAGCGGAAGTTTTGGACAGTTTAAAACAAATAGATACATCCTATTTAATGTAAGTATTGTACATTGTATCTGAAAAAAGGATTGCTTTGGGTTCTATCCTTGACAGTACCACTATATAGTGTTCTAAATTAACCAAACTCTCGAATTCAGTGTTAAAAGATGATTGAGTAAAATGCATTTAGTTTTCTCAGAAACTGATTCTAGAATTTCTGTTTTTCAAAGAGTTTAAAAATTTAATTATTCTGAGGAAAGTGTAAAATTCTGTGAACATTTTACAAAATCAGATAACTTTTTTACCATGAGAATTATGCCTTTTGTCATGTTTGTTGAGAGCAATTGTCTGTCTGTGGAATAAGAAATTTTGATTGTGATGCAAGTCTTTTTATTCAGAAAATAATATTTACATGTAAATTTCCCTAATCTTATCCAAGCATTCTAAATAAAAAAAAAACTTTGAAACATTCATGTTAATCCTATTTCAGGTTAACAAAGGAATAGACGTGAACATTTTAATGTTCATACCGACAGTGATAATTGGTTTGATTGGTGGGCTCCTAGGGGCCGGCTTTACAATCTTACATCTCAAAATAACGAGGACAAGAAAACGATTATTGTCCAAAATCCAGAGTGAGTGGGTCCAGAAGATGATTAAGATATTTGAACCTGCTGTAATAATTGTGAGTAATAAAAGCATTGAGTGTTTTTAGCCACACATACGTACATGTTCATATTCGTGAAGTAGAATATTTTCCTCTTGTGAAGAAATAAGTATTACATTTAGCATGGTAGTCTCACCACCAGAGAGACATTTCTAATTAATTACCTACTGATTATTGTACAACTGTGTGAATGAGATAAGAATTTTCCAAAATCAGTCACAAATTTAAAAAATATTGTACGTACATGTATGTATAATATTGTTTTAATTAAGAGTGCACTATGCCATTTATTGATATTCTATTTCATCAGGTGATAGTTACTATCCTGTCTATATTCCTGCCCAAGGCGTTCAGTTGTACAGAATTCACCTGTATAGAAGGTACTACAGGACAAACTAGGTCAGTATTTTAAAGTCTCTCATGTTTGAAATTCTTTTGGACAACTTCTTTTCCTCTTATAGCCAAAGTAACCTTATAGAAAAATGTACATGTACATGCAATTTTGACCACATATTTGAATCTTTTCGGTACAAAATGTTTTCTCCTCTTGACCTTGACTTATGACTTACGGTTCATAGATTTTGCTTTTAACATAATTTATAGATGGTAGAGGTCTGATTTGAAGTTATCAATTCTGAATTAAAAAGTTTTGACATCTTGACCTTGAAACTTGATCTTAGCCTTATATGGGAAGTAAACTGTTTGTAACTTGATCTTAGCCTTCTGTGAACGTGGAAATTTTTGCATAGGGGTAATTTTCGTGTTTTTCGCGAATCGAGGGATTTAGTGAAAATTTCCCCCACGCGAAAATATCCCCGCTGCATTCTTCATGTTCTTACAATGGGAAAAACATTTTTATCGCAAATATTTCCCCCCAGCGAAACATCTTGATGATATAATCGATAAATTTTCCCTCAGCATAAATAACCATGTTTACAGAATGTTTGTCTTTTTGGGAGAAGAATTAACATAAGCTCTAAGCTTCTTTTCTGATCCCACATACTTGTACTTTTGTAATTGTGATGGAATAAATATGTTTAAACCAAACTGTTTGAAGAAGCACAATGTTTCATTACACATATTTTATTTATTCTAGCATCAACTGTTATAATGACACAAGGAACCCCCTACATGTAGAGCCCTCAGTGAAGCACTACACATGTACCAGGGGATCTGTGTGGAAACTAAACAACACGACTATGGTTACAAACTCTACATATAATGAGAGTAAGTACTGATTATATATTAGAGGCTTTTTATCTGATACTCGGGTCGGAACCTAAGAGTTACTGTTCTAGTTATAAATTTTCTCTGCTGCATATAAAGTACCAATCATATTTTTTGTTCCTGGTTTGACCTAGATGTTGGAGAATGTGCATAATTACTAGGGTCAGACTCCAGGAACTGGGGATTGATCGGATTCAAACTGACTAGTCACGATACAAATTCTAGATCAATGCGCCCATATATTGTAGTAGGAAGAAGTTATAACTCTTTTATAGTCTGATAGACTTTTGTACTTGTAGAAATACATGTAAATTAGCCTTAGAAATACATGTAACTTTTAAATAAAGCAAAATGAGCTTTTAAATAAGGCAAATTTCAGAAGCAAAATGAGCTTTTAAATAAAGCAAATTTCAGAATTAATTTTAGAGTATTTTTTTTTAATTGTAGAACAGTAATTGATTTAAGCTTTCATACAGTTGATAAACTTAATTTGTTATTATACCTTCAGAACTCTAGTGAAAGAATATTTTAACAATTATCTCCCGTTAAGATCTATAATAATGTAAACACTACAGCCAAATGCTGCTGTTATTCATATGTACACGTACATGTAGAATTATAAGTCTAAAATGTTACGTTTTGTATTTAAAATTTATCTAGTGGCCACCTTGATGTTTGGTACATTAGAGAACGCTGTCAAGCACCTGTTCTCCCGTGATACACATTACCAGTTTGGATTCAGTTCCCTATTTACGATGCTGGCCATAAATTTCTTCTTCATTTGTTGGTCCACAGGCACAGCAGTGGCAAGTGGGGCACTTGTACCTATGTTGTAAGTTTATTGTTTATAGGTATGTTTTCTTGACAAGATTTTGTATAGAAAATCTCAAAGGAATGGAAATTCAAATCCTTCAGATTTTACGAGGATGCATAAAGATTTGGATTGGTGCCAGGTACTGTAACTCTTGCTTAATTTCTGATCAAGAAAATAATGTATGCAGATAAAATAACATTTTATTGAAGGTTTTGGTTTCCAAAATTGGATAAATTTTAACATTTAATAAAAGATGTTAAATGTTGTGCGTATCATTACAGATTGGTAGGAGGATTATATGGAAGGATTGTAGGACTGTTGATGACCCATATGTTTGGTCCTCACAGTGAGGATTTTGGCTATTGGGCATGGATGGATCCAGGGGCGTTTGCTCTTATTGGGGCAGCTTCATTCTTTGGAGGGGTGACGAGGCTTGCTTTAGCGGTTACTGTTATAATGGTATGTACCATCTTCTTTACTTTAGCATAATTAAGCATTTTTTCTTCCATATACATGTACATGTACAAGCCATCAATCACATCCTGCACTACCCTAATGTCTTATATGGTGTCTGTTATGGTAGCTTAGTGGGTTGGTGACTTCTTCATTATAAATTGTCTACTATTATCTACTGAATATAATTTATATCTGTTAAGGAGATTTATTATATTTTATAACAGATGGAGCTAACCAATGACGTACAGGCGTTATTGCCAGTAATGGTGTCTGTGATGATAGCCAAGTGGGTCGGTGACTTCTTCACTCATCCTATATACCACGCTCTACTGGAGTTAAAATGTATACCTATACTTGACCCCGAGCCAAGGGTCAGAATAGATAAAACTCAGTAAGTCAGTATAATTTGTCTGTTGTACTACATTTGATGCTCATTTCTATGAATTGCACATGTATCAGTGGCATCATTTGATATTTATCATACCTTTTCAAGGGATTTTGCAAAAAAGATTTATAATCAAATTAGGTCACCAGGTATTGTTATAAATTCATCCGCAGATAATTTGAAAGGGTCAGTTAAATCAAGAGACAAATCCCAATTCAAATATATGTGGTAAAAATACATTAATTTTAGATTTTAAGCTCACCTCGACAAAGTAGAGGGGGGCTTATGCTATCGCCCCGTTGTTGTCTGTGTCCACACTATAGGTTAAGCAAAACAGGACAGGTCCATTCCCGCCAAACTATAAGTCCTACATCAACCAAACTTGCATGGATGATGCATCTAAGGATGCTTACAACAATGCATGGTATATATGGAGGCTACATCTGACCCACATTTCATGCTTGAGTGAGTAGGTTAGGTAAATGGGACAGGTCCATTCCTACCTTACTATAAGTCCTAGTTCATCCAAAGTTGTGTAGTTGATGCATCTAAGGATGCTTACAACAATACATGATACGGAGGCTGCATCTGACCTACATTTCATGCTTGAGTGAGGTTTAGTGAAATGGGACAGGTCCATTCCTGCCTTTCTTTAAGTCCTACATCAACCAAACTTGTGTTGATGATGCATCTAAGGATGCTTAATGCAATGCATGGTACAGATGCTGCATCTGACCTACATTTCATGCTTGTGTGACAAGGTTTAGTAAAATGGGACAGGCCCATTCCTGCCTTTCTATAAGTCCTACATCAACCAAACTTGAATGGATGATGCATCTAAGGATGCTTAATCATGTGTTAATGCAGTTCATGGTACAGATGCTGCATCTGACCCACATTCTATGCTTGAGCAATCAGGTTAAGTATTGTGTGGATGATGTATCTGAGGATGCTTACTGCAATGCACTGTACAGATGCTGCATCTGACCTATATTTCACGCTTGATTGACCAGGTATGGTAAACTTAGAATCTTTATTACCAGACTTCTTTGAATTTTTTATCAACCAAACTTATGTGGATGATACATCTGGAAATACTTTGTGCAATGGATGTACAGATGCTGGCCATGGGACAATGATGACGTCGAGGTGAACGCTGTCATCTCTGATGACCCTATGTTTATACATGTACATTCATGTATTTATCTCCTATACACATTATAACAGATATATACATGTATGTATTCAGTAATCAAATTCATGTTACAATTTGTTGACTCTTCATTTCTTTCAGACTCAATTTAGAGTTATATTGTGCCAAGGATGTGATGTCATCGCCTGTTATAACCATCCATACCAAGGAGTCTGTGGCCGTATTAGCTCAACTGTTAGCGGACACTACGTACGGGGGATTCCCAGTCATAAAGAAAAACAAGAGTGGGGAGGAGTGTTTCTTTGGTCTGATTACTAGGTTTGTTTATACCATCATATGAACTGGTTTTAAAAAGGTACTCTTTTAAAAAATTCTTTTCATTTGAAAACACTGAAGAAAGACAATACATCACCGCCAAGGATCATGTAATTCTCAAATTTCACTATGTTTGAAATAATTTTTTCAATGCATTTTAAAAAACAAAATATAGAAAGTTAAGGTTGATATGTAAAAAGTACATTTTAAGAGAAGATCCTTATAAATTATCTGCTATGAATGTAAAATGATTTTCAAATACAGAGTAAGTGGAGTCTGTAAAACCTGCGAGTTTATTTGATTGTATGGTTCTTTTATTTCCTCAGAATGGAGCTGCTAATTTTGTTGAACACGGAGGTGATGTTTGATGATAATCAGAATCACGATGATTCAGGGGACGACACTCCGTCTGGTCCGTCATGGATCGAGTATGAACAGGTTCGTAAACAGCTGCAGGACAATCTACATGAATTTTATCTATTGAGTAATTTACGCTATTTTCATTTACACCTGAGAAAAGGACTGGCGACTGAAAAGTTGAAAAGTATGTATGAATTCTATAAGATTTTACTATAATTAATCTATGTAACTTTGTATTTACAGCTGAATGTGTCCAAAATTAAGAATCCTCATCAGGTGACGGAGCGGCTTCATAAACTGACTACAGAGAGGAAGTATAAAACTCTATATCTTGATTTGGTGAGTAAACATCCATAACTCTATATTCATTATCCTCATCCAAGCTCATTGTTAAAAAAAAATAACAAGAATACTACAAACATCTCGATATAGTTATTTTATCTGTTTTTGACCAATGACCTTGACTATTGGGTTTCTTTCTCTTGCAGACAGACTGAATTACAAATGTATGTTGTCCAAAATTCATATCTGGAGTTATTCCACTTGACTAGTCTTAATATTCGGTCAAATCTTTTCTCTGCTCAAATTTTATATTATTTTAGTTTTCTTATGCTATGTATTTTTATATTACAGAGTCGTTACATCAATCAGTCCGCCATGTCCATACCAAAGAAATTCTCTCTCCAGAGGACGTACATTATTTTCCGTACCTTGGGTTTACGGCATTTAACTGTAGTTGACAGGGAAAACATTGTACGAGGAATAATTACGCGTAAAGACTTGATGGGATTCAGTATGCAGGAAAGGCTCCAGGAAAAGATTTCCGCGGAGATGTCAGATTTCTCAGCCAGGAGAAGCTCCGTTTCATCGCAGAATGAGCCGATTTGAAAAAAGCTTTATTACCTGTAAAAATGCTCGTACGGTACAATCCATGACTTGCCATGTATAGAATTTAAAATTTGTTAAGTTTGTTTTGTTTATGAGTTTATATATTTATAACTGTTGCTGTGTTCAATATAGCCAATGTTGACAACTGTTTCAGCTGACCAAATGAAGAAACTGTAAAAGTAGAAGTACATGATTTTAAGCTTTTAGTATATCCTTTCAATTTGTGTTTTATGAATTATGAAATTGGTTGTGAACAATGACATTTGATTTGTACAAGTTTTCCAACTTTGTCATATTTCAGATTAATTCAAAAGCAGGAAAATTTCATGTGTTACTAAATGCTTTAACACTTCAGCAGTTTTTTTTTTATATCAAACTTTTTATCAGACTTATTTCTTAACTTTAAAAACTAGTTATTGGGAGTACAGATATTTAAGATTTAATAAAATATAAACTTTTCTATATAAAAAAAATGTATTATTATGTATAACTTGGTGCTGTGATGTTTGCTGTGATATTTCAATACATTTGTATTTTACAACTTACATATTCATTATACATGTATAGTAAACTCATTTATCATAGGATTATGTCTCAAATTATCATGGAGTTACAAATACTTTTCCAGTTTATTTTTATATAATAATACATTTATTACAAAGTTTTATGTACAGAGTATGCATGGATTAGTATGAAATACATGTTCATGTTTAAGGTACGTTCACTACATTTTAGATCTCTCTCTTTTGAAATGCTGATCTTTTTTCACAGATTAGGTCAACTTCAGTTTTATGAAACATGTACTTGAAATACATTTCTTTTCTTGGAACTTGATATATTATTTTCAAATTCATCTTTTCAACTGCACATTAATTGTCATGGACAAAGTATATGCCTTAAAATTTCTCTGTATATCATGATACAACATTTATTACATTCCATTGTCTGAATTTTTGTAACATTCTGTATTCTGTATTTGTAAAGTATATTTGTCAAGGCTATTAAAACAGAATTGTTACTATCAATATCTTGTATATGAATGTGTGCCTTACAAGAAAACAAAGCTTTAATACTTTTAAAGTGACTTTTAAATGATTGATGTATATTATTGTTTGGTACATGTATGCATCTAATAAATTGTTTTGCAATGCAGCGATACAATTTTTATTCATAACTTTATATAATAAAACAGTTATGTTAAAGTATAAATGGTTAATTTTACGTTGTGCACCTTTCCCATTACCAGCTGTCATTTACACAGCTAACCTCGGACTTTTTTGTATGCAAAGGTCATTTCAAGGTCAAACTTCTTTAAATAATGCTGCAAGCTAAGCGTAAAAGTGTGTAAAAATCAGAACTCTTCAACAGTACTTTCTGTATGTATTCTTTAATCTGTATCTCAAGATAAGCTACATAACAATAGCTAAGACAACTCATATACATACATGTATATATTGGTACATCTAATATATAATTTGTAAAATCATTTCATTAAAAGGGATATAACAAGAAAATATTGCACTCTAAAACAAACATTCAACAATTATTTCTGACATTCTTTGTGAATTGAAATTGTATGATAGGGGAAAAAGTTGACTTTTCATTCATATATATATATTTTATTTTGGTAAAAGTTACAGTATGTATGTATGTATTTAACAATTTAAAAGTCTTGGTATCCATAATGTATACAGTATAAAGAGAAGTGTTTGGTAAAAAGACTATAGATAAGCTAAAAGTATAGACATTAACAATACTCTAATACATTTACTTGTGGGAAACAAATTCTTTTAAAATATGGAGGACTTATATTTGGTAGGCAGGCAAAAACAAACTATTAAAACAAACATATTCTCTAAACTACTTTTAGTATACACAACAACACCGTAAAAAATCTAAATAGAATCAACCTGGTATATTTCAACAACCTTCATGATGAAAAAATTTATGTACACAGCACACAATATTCAATTAATTGAAAGACATTAAGTAGCCCATTGTTTGAGCTATAGCACCTTTACGCAAAAATGTATTTGTTGATATGCAATAAAAAGATTTTTTAATGAAAATTTTGGATTATAAACATGATAAAGACAAAAACAACAATAAGGCCATACCAAATTAATTTAATGTTCTTTGGATTTCCCGCACCATATTTTTCAAAATTCAAAAAATAATATTATAAAAATAAAATGCTCGCCCGCACCATTAAAATTTTGGTTTAATATTTTTTAAGAGTCGGTTCTGATTTCTGCAAATCTTAAAGCTTCTAGAAGTCTCAAATTGTGCAAAATTTGAAGAAAATGATACTTCTTGTGTTTAAAAAATGTTGGGAGCAAATTTGTTGTCCCATGTACATGACACTGAAAGTCAAGGAGGGGGAAATGTTCGAAAATCGTTTCCGTACTGCTACAAAATGTATGTGCCAGGCTTTCTAGTCACCAGATTTCTATGGGGATACCTTTTTGAGTACGGAAAACATCAGAAATGAATTACTCGGGTAAACTATATCAAAAATAAAATTATTACATTCGCTCCCACCTTAAAAACTGCAAAACCTAAAAAAAAAATAAAAAAATTACATTTTCGCCCGCTCGCACCCTTTTTTTCACAACAAAATCCGAAGAACATTTAATTAATTTGGTATGGCCTAAGCAAGTATGGACATTGATAAAGTTTTGCTAACACTTCAAATTCACGATATCATCATCAGAAATCAATAAGGGACTGGTTTTCTTAATTGACGTTCAAGCGTAATTTTATATGTGAAAATGGTTTTTGTGTAAAATGTGTTCTTCATGGCCTAGGTTGCTTTCAGTATAACCAATCTGCATGTTCCTGCTATTGTTCATGTAATATACTTATTAAAATCATCAGGTCTATAGTAAAAGTACAGTGTGAATTGTCAGTTCAGACAAGGGTCACAAAATACCTAGAATAGATACAAAACTACAGAATGCATGTACATATTCTTATGTTACATGTATTCTAAAAAAGATAAGCCAAATATATCTACTCAGAAAAATTGAGGCAAAATGCAAAAATGATATGTTTATATGGTAAATTCTCTTTATACAAATGTATTATAATTGGAAAAGGGTATAAAGTATTTGTCTATTTTATGATTCAGAACATTTGGATAAGGGAACATATCTTCGCTATCTGTTAGTTTCTCCTATAAACCTTTAATTAGAATCTGTTTATACTTCACACAATAATATTTATTCAGGATTTGCACATAAAGGGGATCGAGTATTCCAGGTCACATCTGATTTAAGTTTCGAATCACTAAATGAATACTACATGAAAAATAAGAATTATTATCACAGTATCATATAGCTAAACAATTCTATCTAAGCAACAGGAAATCTAAGATGAGAGCAGCCCTGGTTTCTTAAATTTGGTAGAATTTTGTAGATTTCCTCTACAACTTCCTTTGTTAGCGTAGTGTACACCATTAGCTTCTTCAGCTTTGTACATTTCGTAACAACCTGTACCAAGGCGGTGCCGATGTCCTCTGAGTACTTACTATTGTCCGTGGTGATCACCAGCGACTCTAACGATCTCCTGTACAGTCGACTCACGCGCAGCAAGTGGTCATTCATCTCTGCATAATTTTCAATGCTGAGATTTTTTACAGGTATTCCCCATGTTAAGAATTTAGACATACTGTCAAGTGCCAAAGTATGATCAAACAGAAATGTAATGCTTATATTTGGTGATTTTGCCACTAACTGCTGCCAGGCCTCACCGGTTAACGGCAATGTAAAACGGGTTTCTGCTTTACAGCTCAAAGTTAAGCTCTCTATGGGGGTGCGATCTTCTTCAGCTAACGCTATCAAAGCATCATCAGACATACTACTATAATACACCTCGAGATGTCTCAGTTTACGGCACAGTTCAGCCATGCATATGAGACAGGTTGGACTCACTCTATTTACCAGTAAATTATTCATGATTTTCAGACTCTGTAAAGATTTAGAATGATGGATAGCCAGAACATTGATAATGTTATCATCAAATGGTACTGAAAGGCCACTGAGGTCTACAGAAGTAATATTTGAACACTGCCGACTCAAAACTTCAGGATTAGCACCAAATAGTTTTCTCATTGCATTTATGAATTCAGTTCCTGCATAGAAAAGAGGGTTTTCACCAGTGAATGAAATCTTGACAGATGACAGCCTTCTGTCTTCAGTACTAGCTAGTTCGTCTATAATGCTACATGCGATTTCCCGGTTCTTACGAATGGTTTGGTTAACTTTGATTTCAATTTCCCTAAAGAAACTTCCATACTGTTGTGCGAGAAAAGTTAATTCTTGATAATCGGGTGCCTCCTCTTCCTTTGTAATGTTGAATGTCATACTTGTCCAAACTATAGGATGTTGGGCAGCCAAAGACCAAAGTTTACATACTTGAGCAGCATTTAGTCTGTCCTTGACATTTAAATAAGATAATATTGTGGCTACAACGTACTCTGGTAGTTCTCCCCAACTGGTCTTTGTACTGGCTGCCATATGTCTGCAAGAGATTAATGATCATAATTATTTACATATTAAGAATTATCTCAAAAGTGCTTGATCAAAGAGAATTCACTTAAATTAAGGCTCAAAGGTTACACATGTATATCATGTAACACCCTATTTTCAAAACTGGACCTCGGTTTTATGAATGTACCCCCTTCCCCTTCCATATCATGAAAAACACACAAAAGTATTCCCAAAGTAAACCACTAGTGCTGTAGTGGCTCTTGTTATAAAGAGGCTTCCACCACAGGCACTTGTTTATAGTGATCGACCACGCCCCCTTTTCACATGCACTCAGTGATAGGGGCACGAGTATTGGGGAAGGATGTGGTCTCTCAACAAGTGCCTGTGCCCCCCCCCCCCCCCCCCTCATTCCCTAATAACTCCTAAATGAAAGACATTATGGCTCACTCACTTCTCGGGCCTCACTGACAGTGGTGACAGTCATGCAGTCATTTCTATATTTATAATGACATATTTCATTTACACGCTATCAAATATTATTAATATTAATCTTAGGAAATCGTGAAGGTATTAAATGCAAGAAATATAGTTGATATAAAATAACGAAGTACTGTACTTCAATGACAATCACTAACTTTTCCATTCTGAGTCTTTCTGTCCCTTTTCTTTTGTTTACATTCCACAATTTGACAGTTCCTCGCATGAAGTTAGCTCTTGAGCCCGAAATGAAAATTATGTTTTTAAACACTCAGAGATCGTCTAGAAAATACCACCAAATACCATCACAGATGTTTGTACATTATTAATTTTTAACCTTTGATGTCAGGAGGAATATCAGGGGCGACATATTATGTATTGATGCCCGAGGGGGTCATTCAGTTACTACATAATTGGTAATCCATACACTGATCATTATGAAATAGTTTGCAAGAAAGTGGTAACTGAGCTAGAAGGAACTGAATATCACAGATTGAGAATCCATTTAATTTTGAACAGTTTATATTATGAATGTATCGGAATAATTTATATATATTGAAATATTGCTTTTTTAACTACATGCAGCAGCACCCACGCCAGTGCATGTTCATGCACCTCACATCAAAATAGGAAAATCGAACGATGTGCCAAATTCTGATGGGGCGTTTCAATGTTTCACAGCTGAATACGTCGCATACCTCGTTAAAAATATCATCATCATCATCATCATAGATCTACGATCAAACGGTGAGATTTGTCCAGGGACCGTATATATATCAATTAATGTATGAGAAGCGTATTTTCTTTCAAAGGGCAATATCCTATAAAAGTATAGGTCAAATAACAATAGTCGGACTTTGATTATATAAATTAATATATATATACGTTCCTGATCTGTCTTTTTGAAATCATGACTGCATGGTACTATTATACATGTATTATTTCGATACAACTTGAGTGTTGAGCTTTGAACAGAGTAAGATTTGATTACAGGAGAAATGGCTCTGTAGAAACTTTGCCGTGAAAATGTAGGGGGCTATAAGTTCCCTGCTTCATCCATCTGTCCATCCGTCCGTCCGTGACGCTAAGATTATCCATCAGCCTTTTTTCTGTCAACTTTTCATACATTGAATAAAACTTGAGTTAAGGGGTAGACAGGGTGAAAGGGAGGCGGGAAGGAAGGAGGGAATGGTGCAAAAAATGGAGGGAGGGGGGAGAGGAGGGAGGAAAGGGAAGGGTGTAAAGGAGGGGTGGGAGGAGGGAGGAAAGGGGTGGGAGGCGGGAAGAGGTACCTCGATCCCTGTCCGCCCCCCCCCCCCCCCCCCCCATGATTGTGGGTGATCTTTTTCACAAGAATTTGTGTCTTTTGAAGAAAATGCCTTCTATACTTATAAATGTACTTCTGTGTCACAGTGTTCAATACAGATCAAAGTCCGACTTTTGTTATTTGACCTATACTTTTATAGGATATTGCCCTTTGAAAGAAAATACGCTTCTCATACATTTCTCACAGATATTTTGGCGCCAACTGTGAAGGACAATTATATTCTTTATACTTGATTTTTTCTTCTAATCGGAAAACTGCAGTGAAATGATGACGTTCTTGAGTATTCATGTGAGACTGACAACATGGACAATGTCAAGGATTAGGACAAATTTAAGAACTCAAGTTTACTTACTTGATTTTAGGACTGGTTCTTCCTTCTTAGATATCACTATATATCTGAAATTAAAACAAACATGCTTTTTATGGTTTGGACCTATTATTAATATCGTTCACCTGATCACATTTTTGTGAATTTCAGTCCAATGTTATGCAGATCTAGAGTTTTTAGAGGAGATGGATTGTATAAAATTCATTTTGACAATTGCGGTTAAGAAATTTGTTGAATGTGTTTCAGCCAAGCAGATTTCATAACGGCCAGCGAATACCAAATGCTCTGAACTGAGGGGGTGGACAGGGTGAAAGGGAGGGGAGCGAAGGGTGAAAGGGAGAGGGAGCAGGAGGGAGGAAGGGACGGCAAGGGGAGGGAGGGGGAGAGGGGTACCCCTGTCCACCCCCTGAACTGGGTGTGATGCAATATATTTGGTTTAAATGTAATAATTGTCATGTTTAATCATGTAAATTAAGCACCGATTCAAAAATGTACGTACCCGGGAACATAACCCTTTGATACATAAAGGAAACTGGGGGTCACATTCCGAGCATGGCGGACCTGACTTGTAGGGTGTTTCACGTAAATTATACCTGGAAAGAGAATCATAGTTTTATTACTCACAAACAATGATATGATTAAAACAGAAATTCTACATACAGACAAAAGCAGTCGAATATTTTTGTCAAAATTAACAATTACACACAAAGAGATGGAAAATATGTCAGTACAATCAGTTAGATTTTCGTTATTGTTTTCATACAAATTGCTGGTATTCTATTTGGTACTAATTGTGCTTCTTTCCGTCTGACATTTCTGTTTACTCATATGAAGCTAAATTTATGATCATTCATTGCAGTTTTTGATATCTCAGGCATAAAAAGTAATTAGCCCTTTGCTTTGGCGTCACATTTAAATATATAAATGATCTCCTATCCATACCTCTTGATAATCTATGTCAGTATTTTAGAAGTCAAAGAGAACACAAAGATCGACTTTTTCAAGTATTTGGATCATGATGTCGTACGGTATGAATGGTCACTAAAGCACCAAACTTTATACGTGAAACACGACGATGTAAAATCCGTATCACGAACTTTCCTATTTTAGAGCAAGCTCAAGTAACATCAACTTTGTTCTGATGGCAAGACATCTCTCAGAGAAACTTGAGAAAAATGTTAAATTTATTATTGCCTAACAACGTCAATATAGGAAGTTTTAGACAAGGGTCGTACATAATTTTCTAGAATGTTGCATAGTATTCTAAGTTTTTAAGCACTCTAACTAATGAATCAATGAATGGACTAAAGTTAGATTGTAACTCTGGTCCAAAGTCGGAGAAAATTATGCATGGATACCCAATATTTCTTTTCGTATTATTGCATATATTGGGTTCCTTGCGCCGAAGACCACCTGTGCGTTGTACGTACTTACAAAGTACTTACAAGGTGCTTGTCGTACTTCTTGATGAATCCATAGACAGCACGTACGCAGACAGGACGCAGCGAAAGTAAACTGTTATGCCCTGTCTGCGTGTTTCCAAATCCGTAAGGAGACCATACGGGACACGTGCAGATAACGCACAGACACCGTACTGATATCAAGCTTTGCCTACGTTTTTGCACGCACAGAACACGTGCTTGCACGTGCGGTGGGTTGTGACCACTGCTCAAGGGAGAATATAAGCTCTCGCGACCAGAGGTACGAGCTACCTTAAGCGCCGTGGTCACAACCCGCCGTACGTGCACGTACGTGCTGTCTGCATGCAAAAACGTAGGCAAACCTTGGGTATCCGTGCGTTATCAGTGCGTGTCCCGAACGTCATCCTTGCGGATTTGGGAACACGCAGACAGGTCGTAGCAGTTTTAGTGCATACAGTACTTTCGCTGCGTCCTGTCTGCGTGCTGTCTAAGAATTCAACAAGAAGTACGACACGCACGTTGCAAGTACGTGCAACGCACCTTCGACGCAAGGAAGTGAGGACTTCGTGCGTTAGCAGTACGTGTCAATTCGACATCCTTACAATAACATAGAAGACGTACGGAGAAAGTACGTGGTAAGCAAGTTGCACGCAAGTCGTAAGTACGTGCAACGCACTTACATTTTTTTGCGCTAAATATGATGCATGTAACCATCCATAATAATCGTGCGTGCGACGTTCGTGACGCACTCCTTCCGTACTCTTGCCACTTCCTTCCTTGCGTCTTCAGAAAAACGTAGCGCGCGTAGCCTCCACAAACACGCACGACCTTAAAGCACGCACGGCGGGTTGTGACCGGGGCTTTAATCTGGACACAAAATAGATATACAGGTATATGACATGTAAGCAGGGGATGCTTAATCTCCTCGGGCACATGATCTTACTCCTAGCTAGAATTTTACTTCTGTTCACATTGTAAACTATTTCGGATGTGTTTCATTTTTGTTTTGTTTAATTTTTGCTTTGCTTTATTTTTACTTTGCTTTGCTTTACGTTGCTTTGCTGTGCGGTGCCGTGCTTTGCTTTATTATCTATTTTGCTAGAATTTGTATCATTCTCTTGAAATTTTGCATGCTTAAAAGTAGGATTAGATCATCAGCAGAGGGTGATGATCAGGATTTGGAATGTCTATAGTTTATACTCACCCTTCTCCGTAGTTACAGACCAGGATATGGGCTTTGGAAAAATACTTGTGTTTGACCTTGGGACAAAATGCTGTACCACAGCCCATAGCATATGATGCATCTCTAACGGCCTATATATAGTAGAAAAGTTCATTTCTATAATATCTATAAATAAGGCTAAAAGCATATTTCATTTTTTAGAAATTGCTTTGCTAGTGGTAAATAATATCAACAGGTTGTCATGGATTTCATTGCTTGTGTTTAAAGGAAGAAATCAGGCTAATGAAATTGGATTACTTGTTTGTAGTGACCACATCCACATATACATCGTCTTGGATTGTAGAAGTCGTAGTCCAACTTTTCGTTGTCCCATTTAGTCACTGCCTTCTCTACATCCAACGGAGCTAGAATTGGTTTAAATTTATTTTTATTTCTTCATTGTGCAATACATTTCTTCCAAATGATTCTTATATTGAAACCAAAGCATGAATTTTGAAACTATTCACTATTTCTTAACCGCCAATGATTAATCTTGGCATCTTCAAATAGTCGTACGCCCGGGGCCCCCTGAAATGAAAATACTAGTGATTTTTTACACTTATTCTTCACACAAGGCTACAACAGAGCACAAACAAAGAAAGGGCATCATGTAAAACAACCACATCAGCAATCAAAAGGCACAATGTAAAGAAACACGTACACGAACAAATAATAGGCACAATGTAAAACAGCCACACGAAGAAGTTGCCGAACAGAACAGAACAAAAGAGCATCCTCACATCACGAGAACCAACAGACAGCATAGACATCATATAAATACATGAAGTATACCATTCTGCACGAGATGCCGTCTTTGGACGACCATTTGCCACATTTACAAAAAATGGTGTGCTTATCAGAATAACGTGGGTAGGACCCTCCTTGGACGCTCAGTTGTATAAACAAAACTTTTCATTAAACAAAATGTTTTTCATTAAAAAACAGATGTCTCCCCCTCCCTCTAAGTTACTTTGACCTTTGACCAAAATGCAATATGATGTGAAACCTTTGAGTCATGGGCAACATCATACTAAAGTGAAAGTGATTCATTACATTGTTTGAGGTAAAGGCCAAACATGATTGGCATATACAATTTCATTATAAGCATATTTAAAGAAATTGACTTTCGTCACATGACCTTGGATATAAGTGATTTGAAACCTACACCCATTGACGAGGGTTAAGTACCCGAAACATGCATGTCTGGTCCATGCTGCAAACTTATCTGCTTTTAAATGATGCTATTGAATTTGAAGACGTTTAACATTGCATGGATCATGAGCAACAAAAAACTGAATTAGTGATTGGATACACGGTTCAAAATATAAAGCCTAAACATTATTAGCATAGACAATTTCAGCCTGGACATGCTTAGCATATACAATTTCATTACCAAAGTAAGAAGCTACCTTAAAAGAAGGGTTCAGGAGATATAGCCCAGACAATATTAGTACGTACAATTTCATTAAAAAGAACTTAGTCTAAATGATCTTGACCTTGGGCACATGACCTTGGGTCAAGATGATAAGAAACCCTCCAATCCCGAGCAACAGCATACTATAGAATAAGAGTGATCCAGTATACGATTCCACAGATATAGCCCAGACTCAATAGCATTTACAATTTCATTAAAAAATGTAATACTTGACCTTAGTCATATGACCTTGGATCAAGGAGGTGTGAAACCTTTGGGTCATCAGCACCATCATACTAAAATATGACGTGACCCGATCACGATTCAAAAGATTAAGCCTGGACATAATACATGTAACAAATACAATTTCATTTAAAATATACTAATTGACCTTGACTTTGGTCACATGACCTTGAGTCAACGTGATGTGAAACCTTTACGTGATAAGCAACAACATACTAAAATATGACGGTGATCTGATAAATAGTTAAAAGAGATACAGCCCCAATGGGATAGCATGTACAATTCCATTAAAGTGAACTTAGTAACTTTGACCTTGATCAAATGACCATGGGTCCAGATGAAACCTTTTGGTCATGACTAAATACATTCTTAAACTTGAAAGCAATCCAGTATGCGGTCCAAGGGATAAAGCCTAAACAAGAATGTATCTACAATTTCATTAAAAATGTAGTAAGTGACCTTGGCCTTGGGTCAAGGTGATGTGAAGCCTTCGGGTCATAAGCAAAAACATACTACAATATGAAAGTGATCCGGCAAATGGTTCAAGAGATATAGCTCGTACAGGAATGTATGCAAAGTTTAATTAAAAATGCACTAAGTGACCTTGACCTTGGTCACATGACCTTGGGTCATGGTGATGTGAAACCTTTGGGTCATAAGCAACAACATACTAAAATATGAAAGTTTTGGGTCATAAGCAACAACATACTAAAATATGAAAGTTATCCGGCAAACTGCTCAAGGGATATAGCACGGACTGGAATGTATGTACAGTTTCATTAAAAATGCACTGAGTGACCTTCACCTTGGTCACATGACCTTGGGTCAAGGTGACGTGAAACCTACGGGTCATAAGCAACAACATACTAAAATATGAAAGTGATCCGG
The DNA here is from genome assembly GCA_028142955.1 of Pinctada fucata. NCBI lineage: Eukaryota > Metazoa > Mollusca > Bivalvia > Pterioida > Pteriidae > Pinctada > Pinctada fucata. The sequence goes on along the minus strand of AP027113.1, from coordinate 44,980,583 downwards.
CAAACGGTTCAAGAGATATAGCCCGGACAGGAATGTATGCATAATTTCATTAAAAATGCACTGAGTGACCTTGACCTTGGTCACATGACCTTGGGTCAAGGTGATGTGAAACCTACGGGTCATAAGCAACAACATACTAAAATATGAAAGTTATCTGGCAAACGGTTCAAGAGATTTAGCCCGGACAGGAATGTATGCATAATTTCATTAAAAATGCACTAAGTGACCTTGACCTTGGTCACATGACCTTGGGTCAAGGTGATGTGAAACCTTCGGGTCATAAGCAACAACATACTAAAATATGAAAGTGATCCGGCAAACGGTTCAAGAGATAAAGCCCGGACAGGAATGTATGCATAATTTCATTAAAAATGCACTAAGTGACCTTGACCTTGGTCACATGACCTTGGGTCAAGGTGATGTGAAACCTTCGGGTCATAAGCAACAACATACTGAAATATGAAAATTATCCGGCAAACGGTTCAAGAGGTATAGCCCGGACAGGAATGTATGCATAATTTCATTAAAAATGCACTAAGTGACCTTGACCTTGGTCACATGACCTTGGGTCAAGGTGATGTGAAACCTTAGGGTCATAAGCAACAACATACTAAAATGTGAAAGTGATCGGGCAAACGGTTCAGGAGATATAGCCCGGACACGATGTGTGACAGACGGACAGACGGACAGACAGATAGACGGACAGACAGACGGATGACGAAGGTTCCACTCCACCATTTCGTATAAAATTAGGGGTACTGAATATTAATGTAAAAGGCTATAGGGGCACGTACCCCTGAATAAGACAGCTTATATAAAGCAAGGGTGAAAAGTAATGAAATGGTTGAAAAGTGTTAGGTAAGATGTTTGTAACAGGACACTGAAAATTTTTGAATCCTTAGTTTCGTATCCTATATAAACATTGCAACGTGCGATGGACCATGTGAATTTTGGCGGAATTTCCTCGCGTCAAAATTCATACAAGTTGGTTCGACAGTGGTTTCCGGCAAACGAGCCGTAAGGACCTCCTGATTTTTCCATATGATTTAGAGTAAGAATATATCTTTCAGACTGTTGATTGAAATATCTGAGAAAAATGTCGCAACTTAGTGAAATTTTGCACTAAACATTGGCCAATAGCTATAGGGTACTTTTTGCACGAATTTTCACCCCATTTTCATGTCATTTCAGCATAAGTAATGTAATTATTATATTAAATTTTACTCTTACATTGTCCATTAATTGAAAATTTAAATCTTTCTGAATCTTTTGATACCAAATACATAGTATGACGTCACATTAGATGGTCCATAATGAGGAATATAAGTGGTGGGGGGTCTGCGATAATGCGAAATGTCAAAATAATGGTGGAGGGCAACCGAAGCCAAAACCAATATGTCTCCTCCCCATTGAGGGGAGACATAATTACAAGGTGAAATTACAAACAAGGCAATAAGTCCCAGAATCCTAGGCCTAGATTACCCTTTAAATCAAAAGCATTGAATATACGAAAAATGAGAGTCCTCAGCTTGGTCGACTGGCTAAAGGGAGTCCAGACAGCTTTTCAGACAGGACCTGGGATCTCACAGAATTTGGAAATTTGCCGTCATGTAGTCCAATCGTCACGGTTTGTCACTTAATTGTCAGTCGCCAATACTTGAAAAATGCCAGTACAAAAGTAGATGGCTATGGACAAGCTCCATGGTCACTGTGTTTCCTTCCTCTAAAATGTCAGAAATGTACTTATTAGGTCTTCCGACTTCCGTCGGAAGACCTATTGTTTTCGTAACCGTGGAAAATTGGATCAGCGATTTCTCAAGAACCCTGTAAGCTAGGACAATGAAAGTTCTCCAACGTTACGTTTGGAGTAAAAGCTAGATTGGTCTTTTTTATTTTTGGTCTCTGTTATTTTTTTATCATGTTTTTTAGTAGATTCAAATATTTGACGGGAGCGTCGAATTACTCAAAAGGACCGAAAATTTCATGTTTTGCTATTTGTAAGCTTAAATATCTCGTATTTTGCTATCTACAATTTCCATTCTTTTTGAAGGTCGACAGCCATGCAAGATATGAAATGCTAGATGCACACTGTAACGATTTATTACGATGACGTCCTTCACCGTCCTTCATATTTCCAAATTCAGAAGTTCATAGGAGGAAGACACTTTTTTGCTTATAATAGTAAACAAAAATTAAGCTTATGAAGTTTCCTAAAAATTTCAATATTATTATTTTTTATCCATATATCTGTCTTATTTAGTCTTTCTGATTTTTCCTATCTCTTACTGTTGAAAAGATATGAGCATCGAAATTTTGAGTTGGGTATTTCGATACACCTTCACGCCAACAGATCGGGCGCACACTAAAATTGGTAGTCCGAGTCCGACTCGAGAAAAGCAGTGTTGAGATTTTCAAATTCCGATTTCACGGCAATGATGAATATGCATTTCATAAATACATTTCGATATACACAATTTGATTTTAAAACAGTTGATTAATTTAGAAGAGATCAGCTACAAACCAGAATTTACACACAAAAAGTGGTAGTTTGATTCCGATTTCTAACCTACAAACCTGTTTCTAAACTTCAATAACTATATTTTGAACATCAAGTTTAATTTCTAATTCTAGCAAACGTTCGAACATAATTTTCGGTTGGTTTATTTACAAATTGATGAACAATTTCTCCAACATTCTTCCCTCCCCTCGTTTTTCAAAAACAGTTCTGTTTATATTGAACGATGTCGCCATGATGGAAATTCAAAATAAACTTTGAAAAAAGGGAAGGGGAAGGGGGGGGGGGTCCAAATTTGAACCTGCACAGCGAGAACCTCATGGTATTTATATATATATATTGAACGTAACTTGTTATTACCATTTCTCTTCTCAAGAAAATTGGTTCTACAGCTACGAGCTCGCATTTTTTATGGGGGAAGGGGGCAGGAAGAATTTGCAAAAAAAAAAATCCCGGCTCTGAAAAATGCTGAAAAAAATATTCCGGCCCAAAGGGCCGGCAATTTTTTTTTTCCCGGACCATGCAAAAGTAAGGATACATTGCATGATATGGAAATTTGTGCTGGCCCTTTGTGCCAGACAATTTAAAGTCAAAAAATTAATTAATATAAATACAAACTGTTCACATAGCTGTATCTACCAGAGACCTAATACGCATAGGCACAAAAATCTAGAAAAGGTTCTATTTAAACATCATACAATCTGTCTGAAATTCGCTAATTGCAAAGAGACATCTGAAGGAACGGTTATTAACTCATATACTCTGTAACAGCGGGGAGTTTAACTTACACAGACATTCACAACATTTGACAATTTGTTTAAATCCGGCCCGAAGAACCGGCGAAAATTTTTCTCCGACTCTGGTAATGGCTGAAAAAAATGGCCTGCTCAGAAAATTGCTGAAAAAATTTTACCGGCTGGCAATAGAATTCCTGCCCCCCCCCCCCCCCCCCCCCCCCCAAATCAAATGGTTGCTCACCAACAATTATCGGTTTGAAAATTTAATGTTACTGCTACTTGAAAACTTAAATATATAATATAAATACATGTAATGTGACGTCCTTCATATTTCCAAACCAAAAATTGTATAGGAGGAAGACACTCTTGTTGCAACCGCAACAAGAAACCTTTCTAGTTTTATATACTTTTCATTTCATGTGCCAGATAACTTGCCCAAGGTTTCAGTGGTTTTGCAATGACCGGCGACGGTGAAATTCGAACCCACTATCTATGGATTCGTTGTCCACCGCGCCAACCACTACGCCACCAGCACTACATGTAACCAAAAGACATTACAAACATCCCATACAAACACAGCTACGCAAGATGAGATGAGTATGTTAGATTGTATCAAATGAGTATGTGCTCAAATGCCACCAACCGAGGACTTGCTCTCATTTTTAGAGGAAGATAAATCTGATTATCAGGCGCGTAGCCAGAGTATACTTTTCAAGAGGAGGCACTTTCAGTCAATGGGTTGGGGGATCGCGTATATTTGGCCCGTCATAGAGTCCCAACTTGATGCTATGTCTTTTTAGTATTACATAAGTTAGTGCATGACTTTTAAATATAAGCATATCGTGATTCAGGATCAGAAATATACGAGTGGTAATTTTGTATAGATAGGGTAAACCTTATTTCCCCTCTACTGTCCATTTCAAATATACCGACAATATTTATATGTCTTGTAAATATCATAACTCGAAATGTTTTTTTTTTTCAATTAGCTGGAGGATATACAAGTGCTTTAATATCGGTTCTACAATATGACTCCCTGTATATCCATGCACCTTATGGTCATTATCCTTCTTTTTTAAAATATCAAAGTTCAGTATTTCTTGTAAGGAAAAATAAGATAGATAAGGTATACAATGTATGATATTACCTATAATTCTTTCTCCTGTATACATATTGATATGCCAGTTCCATGTGTAGTATATATTCTCTCCGACATTGGTGAATTTTGATTGTTCTGAGGTCCTATTTACGTTGTGTTTTCCTATACACTTTTCTGCATATTTCTGGGCTATTTCGGCTAATTTGTCGTCCCATTCCTGTAAAAGATAAAGTTGCCATTGCGGCAGACGTGACCGTGGAGGAACTGAGATATGCAATATTTTATAATTTGAAGACACTTTATCAGAGTTCTAACTTTTAATATACGTGAAGCTAAGCAAATGTTGTAGTGACTAAGAGAATAATCTTTATCTATAACAAGAATTTGTGAAAGGGAAACAAACGAAAATGAAAAAGTGATTTTTCGTCCAAACATAACAAAATCAAAAAATGAAATACACGCAACTTCACCTCCAGAACTTACAATTTTACGCATATTGGCACTTGATGGTTCAACATTCCTGCGTATCTTATTATGCGCCTTAACGAGAAGATACTTGTCCTGCTCCGAAAGGCCCACTTGGTCTGACTTCCGGTTTTCTAGTTTTTCAGCAGCAATGAAAGGATAACGCATGCGCGGCTTCTTTAATGGCGTCCATCTATTTACACTTGTAGTTTTATAGGTTTTTGATCTTTTAAAAGAGTACCGATATCTGAAATATACACGACTCCTGCGAGAATACTTTCGTCTCCTGTAAAATCTTCGAACAGAACCGCTTCTACGCCGGTACGTTCTGCGATATCTCCGATATCTGCCGTTTCGATATCCACTCTTCCGATATCTTGAATATCGATTTCTCTGATATCCAGAGTGGTAATATCTTTTAGAATGTTTCACTTGCGAGTCAGCTCGGTTTTGTCGCTGTTTTGCCAACAGTTTGTTTAGGTCCTTTCCGTCTGTAAGTAACACAGCATTTTTGGAAATTTTCGGTTTTAATCCATTAATAATATCAAAGAAGAAAGAATGACTCCTATTCGGAATCTTTTGATATATGATATAAGACTGAACTGTGAAAACTAGTAAAAACTGCAAAACGCAGACCGCTACGTTCATATTCTCAACCCTTCTTTACAAATTCTTGAGAAATTTAACGTAAAAGATGAAGTGACCCTTTGACCGATATAATTCGTGCGATAAATGGATTCTCACGCACATTTACTTATTGTCATTGTCAGATTTCTAGAAAACACATAAATTGCGTTATCAGTGTAAAATTCGATGGATCTCAGGAGTGAAAGTAAAAGAATTGTGAAATCATACAAAATAATCGGCTTATAATTATTGTTATTTGTGAAATCACACGGAAAACAGCCTCGCGCACTCTTTAATCCTAGAAAATTTTGATTTTGGAATGCAAAAGTAAACTGGTAAAAAGGAGGAAAGGAAAAAAAAAAGGAATAGCTTTGCATACCGATTTTGTACTTCAAAATCCTGAGTGTATTTCAAACACGTTTTATTTTTTTTTTTCTGTAATTATGTAGATATTTCGTCTCCACACCAAAATGTGGTTTATGAGAAATAAATGAATATTGAAGACAAAATAAAACAATGGATTAGCATGTTGCGTTAGCCACTTTTATAATAACAATGTTCAGTTGATTTCATAGATGAATTTATGATGTAAATTATTATGATAATAATTCATTATATCATTTCTTAAATTTTTCAAAATCATTATTTTTCAGCTTAAGTTATTCCTATCTTTTACCTCAGCCAAATAATTTGATAAAAGGTTGAAAGCAACGAATTTTCCTGGATGATTCCAAATAGAGTCACATTTGACATTGCGCCCGTCATCTTCAGACAGGACCGTACAATGTAAACTTACATTAAAGCAATGTTATAGACATATTAGTCTCTTTTTAAATTGCCTGCTGAAAGTTTGTTGTAATATAATGAAGACTATAAGACTGACGAACCCAAAATAAAAAAATGATAAAGAAATATAGAAAAAAATGTTAAAACAAATAAAATAAATTTCCGGTTGACGATGCATACCCATTGACAGCATATTGGTATTTGCTCAAATACTTTTGTGTCACATTAAAATTTTGTTGAGAAAATCGTATTTTCTCAAATTTTTATATACAGTCGTGTTTGAGATGGGGTTGGAATTTCTTTGAAGGTAACTTGTAAGTTTTAAGTGTGAACATGGAAATTACGGACGGACACCTTTATTCGTACTGAGTTATAAGTTTTGCTGATAGGCAATAGATTCATTATAAATTATGTATAAGTTGTCGCACATTTTTGTTTAATGTATAGAAAATGAGACCTGGGACATCTAGATCAAACTTATAACCACACTGTTTGATCCTTGCGTGGCAGATGACCGTCCTAAGTCAGCACTGATTGTCCATTGGTCTCGCTGGTTTATTTATAGTGCTTTGTGTCAAGTGATTTGTTGTCGTCTTTTTGTCTTTTTTTTAACTGGTCTTCCTTGTAACAGTTGTGTCTCTTGTTGAGCTGGTCTAACCTGTGTTTTCGCAATTTGGTCTTTCGGTGTTTTTGGTGTGGCTGCTTGTTGGAGATACCCTCCATTCTCGTGTTTTCTTGTGTTAGATCGACCTGCTCTCGGTCCATAATGACATTGTTCTTGTGTTAGACCGACCCGCTCTCGGTCCATAATGACATTGTTCTTGTGTTAGATCGACCCGCTCTCGGTCCATAATGACATTGTTCTTGTGTTAGATCGACCCGCTCTCGGTCCATAATGACATTGTTCTTGTGTTAGATCGACCCGCTCTCGGTCCATAATGACATTGTTCTTGTGTTAGATCGACCTGCTCTCGGTCCATAATGACATTGTTCTTGTGTTAGATCGACCTGCTCTCGGTCCATAATGACATTGTTCTTGTGTTAGATCGACCTGCTCTCGGTCCATAATGACATTGTTCTTGTGTTAGATCGACCTGCTCTCGGTCCATAATGACATTGTTCTTGTGTTAGATCGACCCGCTCTCGGTCCATAATGACATTGTTCTTGTGTTAGATCGACCTGCTCTCGGTCCATAATTGCTCTCGGTCCATAATGACATTGTTCTTGTATTAGATCGACCCTCTCTCGGTCCATAATGACATTGTTCTTGTGTTAGATCGACCCGCTCTCGGTCCATAATGACATTATCCTTGTGTTGGATCGACCCTCTCTCGGTCCATAATGACATTGTTCTTGTGTTAGATCGACCCGCTCTCGGCCCACAATGACATTGTTCTTGTGTTAGATCGACCCTCTCTCGGTCCATAATGACATTATCCTTGTGTTGGATCGACCCGCTCTCGGTCCATATTGACATTGTTCTTGTGTTAGATCGACCCTCTCTCGGTCCATAATGACATTGTTCAGAATGTTGACATTGTTGAGTCTCCAATTCGCGTATTCTCCTTTTGAGTAATAGTAAATTTTTGTTGATTTCTATTTTGTTGTCAACGATACCGGGCTACAATCAAGTTAAATCCTTTAATCCTTAGAAAAAGCTGACGGAATTATCAATGGAGATGTATAATTTGTTACATCCGTTCGCCATCAAGATTATCATGTCCAGTTCATTAGGAATAGATATGGAACGCCATCGCTGTCTTATGATGAGATATTTCAATATATTGGATGGTTTGATCAATATATGCGGTGCTAAGTACATTATATGCGGTGGTAAGTACATTATATGCGGTGGTAAGTACATTATATGCGGTGCTAAGTATATTATATGGAGTGCTTAGTACATTATACGCGGTGTTAAGAACATTATATGGGGTGGTACGTACATTATATGCGGTGCTTAGAACATTATATGCGGTGATAAGTACATTATATGCGGTGCTAAGAACATTATATGCGGTGGTAAGTACATTTTATGGAGTGCTAAGTACATTATATGGAGTGCTTAGTACATTATATGCGGTGTTAAAAACATATGGGGTGGTACGTACATTATATGGGGTGCTAAGTACATTATATGCGGTGCTTAGTACATTATATGGGGTGGTATGTCCATTACATGAGGTGGTTAGTACATTATATGCGGTGCTAAGTACATTATATGCAGTGCTTAGTACATTATATGCGGTGCTTAGAACATTATATGGGGTGGTGAGTACATTATATGCGGTGCTTAGATCGTTATGTGGTGATTTCGTTATGATAAACATTCTGATGACCAAGATTAAACATTTTTGAGACTCGCGATCGGTTTATCATTAACCCAAAAGGACACATAAACACAAAAGGATTCAATATGTTTCCCAGCTCTATCATGGGGGGGGGGGTTGGAAGAAAAGACCGGTATTTGGATCAAAATAAGCATTTTTACACAGAAAACAATGGAAAACGGAAACGCTTTTGTAGACAACAGCGTCTCCCCCCCCCCCTCGCTTTACAATGCCACATTCACCAAAGGTGTATATCAATAAAACACATTTTCTGGACAAGCGGGGTTCTGAAGCGAGGGGGAAAACAATGTCCACAGGCAAAAACGAAAAAAAGGGGGATGGATAACTATTTTAAAATTTATCTCTAGAGCGATATTAAAAGTAGGTTATAATTGCCATCTTTTTCTTTTTATATCATGGAAAAATCTATGCATAGTTTGTTCCGATCAAATATTTAACCGTTTGGAAGGAAATAAATTTGTCTATATCTACACCGTGTGTATTTCGCGCCAGAAAGCTACATAAGTGGCCGAGAAGAAAGAAATACAACCGGTTTTTTTTCAGTTTCTGGATTTCAGAGATTGCCGATTACATTGATATTCTTAAAACAGGGTGACGTGAAAATTCTATATCATTATTTTTTTTTATTCTTATTATTAGAATAAAAAGAAAATAATGATATAGAATTTTCACGTCACCAACTCTATATCATGATTTTTTTTATCCTAATCATTAGAATAAAAAAAATAATGATAGAGAATTTTCACGTCACCCTGTTTTTTTTTTCTCTCTCTCTCTTAGACCACGTAAATTGAATATCACAAGCTAAAATAAAAATTATAATTTATATACTACTAACGTAGTGTTACAGAATAAATCTACTCTTTACTAATATCACATAATTTTTCTGTACTATACAAAGCTCTTCTAATAAGTACAAGCATATACAATACAAGATACTTTATTACCAATTTGGGCCCAGTTAAAGGCATACACATGCATTACATGTATAAAAGTGTCCAAAAATATACGGAAGCAATGCCTATTGATATCATGGTGCCTCTCACTTTAAAAGAAGCAAGAACTTTGTAAAAAAAATTTGAAAAATAAATAAATTGATCCCTCGACCAGGATCGAATTCACGTCGTTAGTGGTAGCAGTCCTGCGTCTTCACCACTATGCCACCGGGCCGTTGCATGAGAAGGATGAAATTGTAAAATACATTTCACTGATTGCCAAAGATTTAATCTTTTCACTTTTTTGATTAAAATACAATGAAATATACCTCAATTAAACAATATAGTATTTATTTTTATCTTCTTAGATAAATATTTGTGTTAAAGGCCACAAAAACGTAAAAACGTAGCTGCGATCCGAGTCTCCGAAATGTTTAATCTTGGTCATAAGAATGTTTATCATAACGAAATCACCACATAACGAACTTAGCACCGCATATAATGTACTCACCACCCCATATAATGTTCTTAGCACCGCATATAATGTACTTAGCACTGCATATAATGTACTAAGCACCGCATATAATGTACTAACCACCCCATGTAATGAACATACCACCCCATATAATGTACTTAGCACCGAATATAATGTACTAACCACCCCATGTAATGAACAAACCACCCCATATAATGTATCTAACACCGCATGTAATGTACTTAGCACCGCATATAATGTAATAACCACTCCATATTATGTACTTACCACCGCATATAATGTTCTTAGCACCTCATATAATGTACTTAGCACCGCATATAATGTATTTACCACTCCATATAATGTACTCACCACCGCATATGATGTTCTTAGCACCTCATATAATGTACCTAGCACCGCATATAATGTACTTACCACCGCATATATTGTACTTACCACCGCATATAATGTACTTACCACCGCATATATTGATTAAACCATACCATATATTGAAATATCTCATCATAAGACAGCGATGGCGTTCCATAAATAGACATTATAGATTATGGGGGATATGAAAAACAGTCATTAAAACGTTTTCCTCTCGCTTTGAAGAAATGGTGTCAGCGTTTTGATTACCATATTTGCGTGTTCGTCGTTGATGAATTGAAAGTGCATGTGGCTGCCAACAATAGAATAAGAAATGAAAGAAGAAATTTTTCATCTTTTATCATGATTATTTTGAAGTAATACTGTCGAAGCAACATAAGCGACTAAGGTAACATTAGTACGTTTTTCCCCTTTTTATTCTATCGGCGCATTAAGAATAAAATGAACTCATAACAAAATTTCATAGTCATACAAGTATTATTCATTAGATTTTCTTCTCAAATGACACGTGCTTTTTACCTCCAAAATCTTTTAAATATTGAAAAATACAAGGCCCTTTAAAAAGATATTTCATTCAGCAGAATGATCAGAACTAGAAAGGTTTCTTGTTGCGGTTGCAACAAGAGTGTCTTCCTCCTATACAATTTTTGGTTTGGAAATATGAAGGACGTCACATTACATGTATTTATATTATATATTTAAGTTTTCAAATAGCAGTAACATTAAATTTTCAAACCGATAATTGTTGGTGAGCAACCATTTGATTGGGGGGGGGGGGGGGGGGGGGCAGGAATTCTATTGCCAGCCGGTAAAATTTTTTCAGCAATTTTCTGAGCAGGCCATTTTTTTCAGCCATTACCAGAGTCGGAGAAAAATTTTCGCCGGTTCTTCGGGCCGGATTTAAACAAATTGTCAAATGTTGTGAATGTCTGTGTAAGTTAAACTCCCCGCTGTTACAGAGTATGAGTTAATAACCGTTCCTTCAGATGTCTCTTTGCAATTAGCGAATTTCAGACAGATTGTATGATGTTTAAATAGAACCTTTTCTAGATTTTTGTGCCTATGCGTATTAGGTCTCTGGTAGATACAGCTATGTGAACAGTTTGTATTCATATTAATTAATTTTTTGACTTTAAATTGTCTGGCACAAAGGGCCAGCAAAAATTTCCATATCATGCAATGTATCCTTACTTTTGCATGGTCCGGGAAAAAAAATTGCCGGCCCTTTGGGCCGGAATATTTTTTTCAGCATTTTTCAGAGCCGGGATTTTTTTTTTTTTGCAAATTCTTCCTGCCCCCCTTCCCCCATAAAAAAGGCAAGCTCGTAGCTGTAGAACCAATTTTCTTGAGAAGAGAAATGGTAATAACAAGTTACGTTCAATATATATATATATAAATACCATGAGGTTTTCGCTGTGCAGGTTCAAATTTGGACCCCCCCTTCCCTTTTTTCAAAGTTTATTTTGAATTTCCATCATGGCGACATCGTTCAATATAAACAGAACTGTTTTCGAAAAACGAGGGGAGGGAAGAATGTTGGAGAAATTGTTCATCAATTTGTAAATAAACCAACCGAAAATTATGTTCGAACGTTTGCTAGAATTAGAAATTAAACTTGATGTTCAAAATATAGTTATTGAAGTTTAGAAACAGGTTTGTAGGTTAGAAATCGGAATCAAACTACCACTTTTTGTGTGTAAATTCTGGTTTTTAGCTGATCTCTTCTAAATTAATCAACTGTTTTAAAATCAAATTGTGTATATCGAAATGTATTTATGAAATGCATATTCATCATTGCCGTGAAATCGGAATTTGAAAATCTCAACACTGCTTTTCTCGAGTCGGACTCGGACTACCAATTTTAGTGTGCGCCCGATCTGTTGGCGTGAAGGTGTATCGAAATACCCAACTCAAAATTTCGATGCTCATATCTTTTCAACAGTAAGAGATAGGAAAAATCAGAAAGACTAAATAAGACAGATATATGGATAAAAAATAATAATATTGAAATTTTTAGGAAACTTCATAAGCTTAATTTTTGTTTACTATTATAAGCAAAAAAGTGTCTTCCTCCTATGAACTTCTGAATTTTGAAATATGAAGGACGGTGAAGGACGTCATCGTAATAAATCGTTACAGTGTGCATCTAGCATTTCATATCTTGCATGGCTGTCGACTTTCAAAAAGAATGGAAATTGTAGATAGCAAAATACGAGATATTTAAGCTTACAAATAGCAAAACATGAAATTTTCGGTCCTTTTGAGTAATTCGACGCTCCCGTCAAATATTTGAATCTACTAAAAACATGATAAAAGAAATAACAGAGACCAAAAATAAAAAAGACCAATCTAGCTTTTACTCCAAACGTAACGTTGGAGAACTTTCATTGTCCTAGCTTACAGGGTTCTTGAGAAATCGCTGATCCAATTTTCAACGGTTACGAAAACAATAGGTCTTCCGACGGAAGTCGGAAGACCTAAATATACCAGTGGTTGAAATATTGATATATGATACAGCATTCAAGGTTTATTTTTCATATACCAGTATATTAAAAATATGACATTCATACTTAGCATACTTTTGATCAGCAATTTATGTGGAGCAGTTTGACAGGTTTTAGCTCATTTTTGTCACGTCATTGACTGACAATGATGCCATATGGGCAAGCTGTCAAGTCCGACGGAGTTAGACTTGATATTGTAATCAAGCATTCAGCAGAGTGCTGATCTATACAATATTTCACGGTGCATTTGGGTATTTCTATATTCTGATGTCATCCATCTTCCTCTTCATTACTTCCCATGAATTTTTATCATTCTATTCAAATAGGAACCCATCACACGACATGATTTGAATTTTACCCTTATGATCAGTAACATCAGCGGTCGTAGACCAAAGGTCTACTAGAAAACGAAAACTAAACGGTCAAAATCACGTCATGCCTACGTCAGCAACAATTATGCCCTTGTTTTAGGATTACATGCGTTTAATTACATAAATGCGTTGCTAAAACAAACAACGTGGCGACGTATGAAAAAAAACTTGTCGAACGCTGAGGTCGGTTATGCAAGATAAAAAGATCATAGTTGCTTTCTGATCGTTTGCCTAATGCAAGACTAACGTATACAACGATTGCCTAACGTTTGCTTAGCGTGCGTGTAATATGTTTTTGTCTCATACCCGCGTATGTGTTACACAGAAGGCCCATGAGATACAGCTATGTGAGCTACTTCTGTATCACATATCACGTGACAGCTGTATCACATATCACGTGACGCTATTGTTTCGATTGTTTACGTTATTGTGACGTCATGATTTCAGCCCGCAAAACAAACAAGCTAGCGGCGACGTCGCAATAAAACATCGATTTTAAGATCATTTTTCATTGTACTCTTGCGTCATATTTAAAAAAGCGCAACATTCGTAGTTTATTCTTATAGAATAAACCATTTTCGGGGGCGCTGGATTCGAATATCGCAAAATTTTTGCCATTTGATCAACTTGACATTTTTCAAATTTCGTCCCTTTTCTTTCAGTTTTGTTTTTGACCCTTAGATATGAGAGTATAACTATCAACCATATGCTGTCATGTGGGATGAGAAAAGCCCACCCGAGGGGTCTGGTTTCTGGTCAGGGAACGAGGCTTGCCGAGTTCCCTGACCAGAAACCAGACCCCGAGGGTGGGCTTTTCTCATCCCACATGACAAACATATGGTTGATCGTTTTTCTCCCATTTCTAGGGGCCATTTCTTGAAATTGCATGAAATCATGAAATCGTCAACTTTATGGAATTCGAAATATAAAGGAATATTCGTTTTCAGCGCCCTCAAAAATGGTTTATTCTAAAAGAATAAACCGTAGTCCTTAGCCTTAATCGGTTTAGTAAGAATTAGAATGTTAAAGAAAGAGTTTTAAAACGACGTTTTTGTTGAGAGGTCGCCGCTTTAGGTGCAAAAATCATGACGTCACAATGGATAACAACGACGTCACAATATGGATACGGCCTGTACGGCCGACGTCAAACGTCACGCGAGGTACATGTGGGATACAGTGACCCTTCATGACGCGTAGCTATGGGCAAACTCTATCCCACATGGGGGCAAATGGGAGAAAAAAACACTCTTTCATGTTATTCTATGAAAGATTCATCCGTTCCACCCTCGGGGTCTCAAAATTTTGCAAAACCCTTGGCAAGCCTCACGTTTTACATTATTTTGAGATCCCTCGGGTGGAACCGATGTATCTTTCATAGAATACCATGAAAGAGTCTTATAATAACTTGCATAGCATATATCCAGCGCATTTCTAGCCTCCCCTACGACGATCGTCCAGCGTGCTAGCCAGCGACCTTACACGCTGCTGTCAGAACCATATTCGATAACGTGATGACTTTGTTTCACTAGAATTTAAACGTTATAAAAAGTGCTCTTGACGTGATATACGTCATTTCGTCATAGGGTCGTACATGTGTACCTATACCTCTTACTTTCATGAGTACCCGGCTGTCATGGAGTCGAGTCCTCGCAGTGATACCCAGTACAAGACGTACATGTATGAAAGTGACGTTTTCAGAGTATGTTGGAGTTCACAACCCAAGTATGGTGTTTTGTATGTAATAATCTATTTAAAATTTATGTACGATTTATGATTGATAACGTAGGATTGTATATGTCAAAGAACGATTAGACGTGTGCTTCCGTTCAGACGGTGTTTTTTTTCAGCAATTCCTTTGCTGTACATTGATACATAAATATGCGTCGATCTAGAAAAAAAAACAAGAGCAGTTAAATAATTATGCAAAATATGGAGGATAGCACATATTCCAACATCCCTCCCCAGCGGCGTTTGACATATGTATTCGATGAATAAGCATCCAAATGTAGGAACTATAGTTATTATGTGTATGAAGTATCATATATAGAATCTAATATCTTATTTAAATCAAATCTCAAAAGAAGAATTACGTCAGACTATGTTATATTTGACAAAGACAGGCTTACTAGGTCATGTTGTAAGAATTGTTATAAATTAAACACGCCTGACTGGAACCGAGTGGTCCTAAATGTATGTTTGTGGCGTTTTATTTACTTTTTTTGTATTTTGTCTGAATTTTTTGGGGGTTTCTTATACCGCGATACAGTGTATCAGATATTTTCCTTTCAAGTAAATTCACGCATCCTTTAGCACGGCGACCTACATGTAGATCATGTCAGTCACTGATGAAGTTAATTATACATACAGGACAATTTAACAGGACAATTTATACGAGTGTTTACTGATGTCTCCTGTATTTATTGGTGGGCATTTATGACATTGTAATCGTCAGACGGAAACGAGGCCATGTAAACAGAAAGACAACGTTACATTTAATTATCTAGTTATCTACATAGAAATGAGTAAAGAACACATGTATTGGCAGTTTCTGTCATGGCTTTAATTATATTATTTCACAATTAATTCACTTTTGTATAAATGTAATTTCAAAGATATGTTATCAATCATTTTCAGTTATGCAATCACTTTTCAATATTCAATCACTTTTCAATATTCAATCACATTTCAATATTCAATCATTTTTCAATATTCAATCACTTTTCAATATTCAATCACTGTCAATATTCAATCACTTTCAAATATTCAAATTCAACCACTTTTCAATATTCATTCACTTTTCAATGAGTGAACTATACATGTACAATGACATTGTACAGTTCTCATTAAAATTGCATATTTTCAATATTTTCACTTTAAATGCTTGTTTAAGGTCTACGACGACTATTCAAAGTATATGTCGTAGGATATACACAATCAATCACACACAATGAAAACACAATATTGAAGCCCAATTATTGGCCGCAGAGACTGGAAGGTAACAGAAACTTTAGCGGGGCTTCAAGCAAAATTGTGTTAAGATTTGGAATTAAAAAGCCATGACGCACTTCAGATGATTGTGGTCACAAACGTTAACTGGAACCGTTAACAAATCAGTGATGAAGATCGTGATATACCAAACCCAGAGGAAAAACAGAGATGAAAACCCGGTTACTGTTTTGGGAAAAAATACTCTGAAAACTGGGCATGTTATATCACTGCTGTTCTCGGAACACGCACGAAAGTCAAGCCACTAAACTGATGACAATTACTGCAAACGAAATATCCGTAGCCTCGAGCTGAAGTTGTACGGGAGGAGCCTTCCAGGAATCTGTACAGCAGAGTGACGGTTTGAACAGTCCATCCCATGAGAATCAAAGGTGTTGTGTCAACAGGAGTACAACTGAAAAACACAGGGGGAAAGAGACAGCCAAGACGATTCTAACGAGAGCAATGCATATCAAGAAATTGTTTTCATAAACAATACTAGGAATACGGTACGAGAAGCTAAATGAAACTAGACAATCTTATCACACGTTAATGTAGCTGAGCAAGATAGTCATTTTTAATCATTGAAATGAATTGATAAAATAGACATATGAGTTAAAGAAGATCTTGACGATAATCTCAATAGCACTCGCAATAGAGCACCAAATTGAGTATCGACGGACCCCTAGCAAGCTAGAGGTGGGACCAGGTGCCAGACACATTTAACCACATCTACAGCTAGGGAGGGAGGGAGAGGAAAACCAATCATGGTTGTATAAGATGTCAGGCATTCCAAGCGGCAAAACAAGTGTCCCCTTCTAACTTTCAATTCTGAATCATTAAAAGTTATCACGTGACTACTAAGTTAGAAAGAGACACAAGAAAAGAGGAATAACTCATGTTTCTATATATATATAGATACTTGGTGCTTTAACTAAACGTCTTCAAATGATGCTATTGAATTTGAAAACGATAATCTAATTCCATGTAGATAACGGGACTTATGTTCACATACGTTCGATAAGTCTATTTATCTACATAGAAATGAGTAAAGAACACATGTATTGGCAGTTTCTGTCATGGCTTTAATTATATTATTTCACAATTAATTCACTTTTGTATAAATGTAATTTCAAAGATATGTTATCAATCATTTTCAGTTATGCAATCACTTTTCAATATTCAATCACTTTTCAATATTCAATCACATTTCAATATTCAATCATTTTTCAATATTCAATCACTTTTCAATATTCAATCACTGTCAATATTCAATCACTTTCAAATATTCAAATTCAACCACTTTTCAATATTCATTCACTTTTCAATGAGTGAACTATACATGTACAATGACATTGTACAGTTCTCATTAAAATTGCATATTTTCAATATTTTCACTTTAAATGCTTGTTTAAGGTCTACGACGACTATTCAAAGTATATGTCGTAGGATATACACAATCAATCACACACAATGAAAACACAATATTGAAGCCCAATTATTGGCCGCAGAGACTGGAAGGTAACAGAAACTTTAGCGGGGCTTCAAGCAAAATTGTGCCAAAATGTCTTCATGTGTCGGCAACGCTGAAAGCATGAAGACATCCGCCACAGGGGGTCAAATTTTGCATTAAAGCCATGACAAACTGCATTAAGTATTCCGATATAGAAACTGTTTAAGAATGAAGAAGAGCGTCACGATAATCAATTGATATGTTAGTTTTATATGTTAGTTTAATTAAATGGTAGAGTTTATTAACTTATTTTTATCCTTCATTTGGACTCTTTGAATGATCTAACCTTTTTCTATTTATTTATTCATATCTTTCATTGTTATTTTTTTCATATGATATGAATGGATCCAAGAACATCAATAAGCTGTTTTTCTTGCCACTTGTTATTTGACATGTTTTAAAATATTACTTGTTTGTTTAAAGACAAATACCTATGATCTTTACCTTAATTTTAAATCGTTTGTGTGTATTGACATGATTAAGAAAATAAACTTAAAGTGATGAGATAGATATTTGATAATAAAACGACGTTTACAACTTTGAGACCGACTAATTAAACTATTAAGAGTGCTTGTCAGTTCGAACTCTCCTACGGTCTGAGATTAAATGGTTTGATGATTGAATCATTGCTAAAAACGATGGCCGAGTTATAACGTAGGTAACATTCAACTTAGACCTCGCAAAATATGGAATTAATATGAGGTTCAACTTTGGCATTTAAGGAAGAACAATATAAGGAATTCAATAAGGCAGTATGCCTGTATGTGGCTCTTTATTTATTGCACCAGTAGTTCTTCAAATGTACTGTGAAACAATTTACTCTAGAAGTGTTATCGACCAAACGTGGAAATTAAAATAACTCTTAGTACGCCTGAATTCGGGAAATTACAAAATTGTATTTTCGATCAATTACTTGATTTTTTTGTTTTGTTTTGTTTTTGTTTTTTTGTTTTTTTTAACAAAGGGAAAGCTTGGAGTTCAACATTTAAGGAAGACAATATAAGAATTCTATAAGGCAGTATGCCTTTACAGATGTCTTCCATTACAATCAGGACCATATGGTTCTTTATTTATTGCGCCAGTAACTACATGACTGGTATTGACGATTTATAAAATTAATAAATCCGAGTGTTATCGACGTGTACCTGAACGTTAATTATTTATCTATTCTGATATTTACTTCTTGAAAAATTCATTAATCTATTATTAATTATTTATCTATTTAATCAATTAAATTAATCTACGTGAAGCAGAAATTGAGCCTACGTTTGTTTGTTTATTTAGATATATTATGTATAGTTACAATCTTTCACTGTTTACATTATGTGTGACAACACGCCAAACATTTTTAAAATTTGTCGAAACTTAAAAAAAGTTTAATAAGGGAAAGTTTAAATAGCAGATTACATCGAATTTTACCAGATTTTGACCTTCGGATTATCTTGTATTGATGTATCTATAATTATTCATATATATATATATATATATATATATTTTGTATTAATTTAACTTATCTATTTATTTACCTAACAAAAGTTATTATTTCAAAATTATGTGTGATTTCGTGAAGTAAAACTAAAGCGATTGGGAGGGGGTATTCTTTCTTTCTTTCTTTCTTTTTAAAGGGTACAGCGGCCACGACACTAAATCGTGATTAAAACCAGCTGATCTACAAGGTTGATCTCACCCCCTTTGTTACTTGCGGGATAAAGATAAGTGTTAACCCTACAGCGGCTGAATGCTCAGTTCTGTTGCATTGAGGAAGCAATTAATTAATCACTGTTTCATATTGACTGTGACCTATAAATCATTCCGCGGACCTAGTTCTCACGTGTGTTGATTCTAGGTTATAGCATGATCAATGACCTGAACTCGATTACCATACAACTACGAATATTATTCATATGTATTTCTTAATTTATTACATTTCATTTCTCTCTAGTCAATTAGATAAAACCATATCTTAAATTTAACAGGGTGAGGAACCTGGGTTATTTAAAGATTGAAGGGGTCGGACTAAGAAGGAACGAATGGTAACGTTTTTATTACTATGAGTAAGAATGGTTTCAGATAATATTTATAGATTACGTCATCTATATTATCAATTGGCTGATACACAGCGCTTCGCGCAATGTTGCCTTTTTTTTTTTTTTTTTTTTTTTTTTTTTTTTTTTTTTTTTTTTTTAATTATTACTAGTTGGTAATGCTTGGTAAAACCGTATTCCTTACAGAATTATAAAGGGAATTTTAATTTAGCGACAACCAAAGTTAATGGTGATACTTTTCAGCAATTTGAGAATAGGGTCGGGGCCCGTGCAGTTGGAAAAATTAACAACGTTTGGGAATACTTTGAGAAGTATTAATATACATGTACAAGTAAAAGGATAGTTGTTCAGAATTGGATGTTTGATCTTGAATTTTATATACATATAAACATGAATATGATTTGATTACTTATGCTTGAAGAAAAAAAAAAAAGAATTGGCAAATAACTAGTAAATTTCCTACTTTTGAACATGTTGAACGAGTAAGTTTCACTAGTTTCGGTGATAATTCCAACTATGACTTTATGTGATAGGGAAAATTTTAGAGTTAAAATTGGGAAAAAAATACTACTGTATTTTTTGCTGGGAATGCGGACGAATAACGGCCCTAATAGGGGAAAAATTCCTAGTTTAAGATCAGCGACACTACAGTTGCCTGTCAGCTTGACTATTGATGTTTATTATATCTACATGTATATTCATTCAAGATCGGTGTTTATTTAAATACGTATCGGTAAAATTTAAATACGTATCGGTAAAAAGCTAAGTAAACAAATTCCTCAACCCTCAAGTAAATGAAATTAGGTTTTTTACAACACGAATCTGTGAAAATTCTGTATTGCCACTATTGGTTTAAATTATCTAAAATAAACCATTTATAGACCTACTATACTTATAAACTCCAAAAGTGGCTACTATTACGTTGTATTAGGAGATTGTTGAAACATAAATGTAAAATGGAATCACTTACTGTAATTTTTTATGATGATACCTTATCACCTAGGCTACATGAATCATATATATGTGTATTAAAGTTTCAGAAATATATCAATGAAAGTGCAGGAAATCTGACAATACTGGGTAAAACAAACAATTAAATTCCATTCTACTGTATCAGAATTATACAGTTTATCATGTTTATAGTGAACAACAAGTGGCATTTGTGATTAATTGTTAGTCATGTCATCATGGTCATTGATTACACTCGCGACCGAGCTAAAGTGCCAGACTTTAATTTATGCAGCAGAGAGCTCGGTCAGGAGCACATGGCCTAGGTTGACGTCACTCACAAGATGCATCGCATTTCGTGATTGGACTAGAGTAGCACATGGCTTTCTCATGATTGTAGAACCCTGAATGTATGACCCGGCGCCTATGGAAGGCACCCCATCCACAGCAGATTTTATAAATGAATAAAAACTTTAAAGTCCTCTATGGCGTCTCAAGTCAAGAAGGAATCCTCTATCCATTTTTTCTGCGATCTCACATCAAATATATAATGCATGCAACATCAATGTCCTTCAAGTCATTTATTTGAATATATATATCTATTTATTTATCCATTTATTTATTTTATTTATTTATTTATTTATTTTTTTTTTTTTTTTTTTTTTTGAAGAATCATTTCATTAACAACTTTTTTTTTTTTTTTAAAAGATAACTCACATGTTTAAATCTCGACAACCACCGCAGCAGAGGAACATCATGGCCGGCGGGAGGATAAATGACAAACCCAGGAAAATCCGGACACATCACGCTAAGTTCGAAAACATCTTGCGATATTTCGATCGGATCTGGCAAATGAATATCTAGACAGTATCTGCGACACTAATAACAAGGATAAGCACCAATCTTCCGAGCAGTCAGGAAAAAACCAATCATGGTTGTATAAGATGTCAGGCATTCCAAGCGGCAAAACAAGTGTCCCCTTCTAACTTTCAATTCTGAATCATTAAAAGTTATCACGTGACTACTAAGTTAGAAAGAGACACAAGAAAAGAGGAATAACTCATGTTTCTATATATATATAGATACTTGGTGCTTTAACTAAACGTCTTCAAATGATGCTATTGAATTTGAAAACGATAATCTAATTCCATGTAGATAACGGGACTTATGTTCACATACGTTCGATAAGTTTTTTTTGTATGTAATAATCTATTTAAAATTTATGTACGATTTATGATTGATAACGTAGGATTGTATATGTCAAAGAACGATTAGACGTGTGCTTCCGTTCAGACGGTGTTTTTTTTCAGCAATTCCTTTGCTGTACATTGATACATAAATATGCGTCGATCTAGAAAAAAAAACAAGAGCAGTTAAATAATTATGCAAAATATGGAGGATAGCACATATTCCAACATCCCTCCCCAGCGGCGTTTGACATATGTATTCGATGAATAAGCATCCAAATGTAGGAACTATAGTTATTATGTGTATGAAGTATCATATATAGAATCTAATATCTTATTTAAATCAAATCTCAAAAGAAGAATTACGTCAGACTATGTTATATTTGACAAAGACAGGCTTACTAGGTCATGTTGTAAGAATTGTTATAAATTAAACACGCCTGACTGGAACCGAGTGGTCCTAAATGTATGTTTGTGGCGTTTTATTTACTTTTTTTGTATTTTGTCTGAATTTTTTGGGGGTTTCTTATACCGCGATACAGTGTATCAGATATTTTCCTTTCAAGTAAATTCACGCATCCTTTAGCACGGCGACCTACATGTAGATCATGTCAGTCACTGATGAAGTTAATTATACATACAGGACAATTTAACAGGACAATTTATACGAGTGTTTACTGATGTCTCCTGTATTTATTGGTGGGCATTTATGACATTGTAATCGTCAGACGGAAACGAGGCCATGTAAACAGAAAGACAACGTTACATTTAATTATCTAGTTAATGTCAACGTTTTGAATGGTCTACTTACCATTTCTTTTGTAGATGTGTGGAAATAAAAGAATTGAGAATCTTGTACTTGAGAATATATTGTCACTGTGTAATATTAAAACTATATATATAAGTGCTCTTGACGTGATATACGTCATTTCGTCATAGGGTCGTACATGTGTACCTATACCTCTTACTTTCATGAGTACCCGGCTGTCATGGAGTCGAGTCCTCGCAGTGATACCCAGTACAAGACGTACATGTATGAAAGTGACGTTTTCAGAGTATGTTGGAGTTCACAACCCAAGTATGGTGTTTTGTATGTAATAATCTATTTAAAATTTATGTACGATTTATGATTGATAACGTAGGATTGTATATGTCAAAGAACGATTAGACGTGTGCTTCCGTTCAGACGGTGTTTTTTTTCAGCAATTCCTTTGCTGTACATTGATACATAAATATGCGTCGATCTAGAAAAAAAAACAAGAGCAGTTAAATAATTATGCAAAATATGGAGGATAGCACATATTCCAACATCCCTCCCCAGCGGCGTTTGACATATGTATTCGATGAATAAGCATCCAAATGTAGGAACTATAGTTATTATGTGTATGAAGTATCATATATAGAATCTAATATCTTATTTAAATCAAATCTCAAAAGAAGAATTACGTCAGACTATGTTATATTTGACAAAGACAGGCTTACTAGGTCATGTTGTAAGAATTGTTATAAATTAAACACGCCTGACTGGAACCGAGTGGTCCTAAATGTATGTTTGTGGCGTTTTATTTACTTTTTTTGTATTTTGTCTGAATTTTTTGGGGGTTTCTTATACCGCGATACAGTGTATCAGATATTTTCCTTTCAAGTAAATTCACGCATCCTTTAGCACGGCGACCTACATGTAGATCATGTCAGTCACTGATGAAGTTAATTATACATACAGGACAATTTAACAGGACAATTTATACGAGTGTTTACTGATGTCTCCTGTATTTATTGGTGGGCATTTATGACATTGTAATCGTCAGACGGAAACGAGGCCATGTAAACAGAAAGACAACGTTACATTTAATTATCTAGTTAATGTCAACGTTTTGAATGGTCTACTTACCATTTCTTTTGTAGATGTGTGGAAATAAAAGAATTGAGAATCTTGTACTTGAGAATATATTGTCACTGTGTAATATTAAAACTATATATCTTTTACTGTTAAGTTTAATTACTAAGTAATCGAAAGCAATACCTACTAGGTTTGAAACTGGTTGCGCGCCTTCAGTAACGTAAAAGGTACAGTGTAACATCAAATTCTATTGCTTTCCATTGTAAAATAATATTATGATAGCTTTTGTTGTTGCAAGAACGTATCAAAATTTAGAAAATTAAGATTGGTAACAACAAGCACTTTTATCATCTAACAATACAAAAATGATATTTGAGATAATATATTCAACAAACGTGCGTTCTATAAGAGTCACCCTACGAACTTCGTACAAACGAAACCCTATGAAAAGTTAAAACGAGAGGGATCGTATGAAAGGGAATACTGCCGTCCAGAATTATAAAATATAAACCTTAGCATGCTAGAACTGCAAAAATGAGGAGTTTTAGATGCTTCATGATTACTAAAATTAAATCTGAATCGTCTATTTTCATAAAATTTCTGCATATGTATTCCGTCCCCAGCCGTTTGTTAATGGTAAATCTCTGATAGAACGCTTGGTAAGGATGGTCGTGTGCACGTAATCTGGATAACACATCCATGTAGCAAATCACTTGTCGTGGGCAATCGACTGTCGATCACCAAAAGTCTACCGATTCCGATAATCGATTTCATTTTTTTTCACCATCGATTTTCGCTGAAAGGAAAATACTCAAGTTTGGGGTATTACTTCTCCTACAGTTGTCTAGTCTTTCGGCTGTATTTGCATGTTTTACATTTTGCTTTTAATACATGATTTACACGTCATTTTTCGTCAGAATGTTTTAAAGTTTTATGCATTTGAATTATGTTGCTTTTTTATGAATTTTTTTTTCCGAGTTATCGATCGCTTTACCCTTTTCGATTGTTTTCCGATATCGATTCCAAAATGTCTGTTGATGTTCAACACTACAGATAACAGCGGTTAGTTGGCACCACATGTCCATTGGTCACGTCGGCTTACTATTTTTTTTCAGTCGATGTCGTCTTTCTGGGTATTTTTGTTATAAAAATCTTGACTGAATATGATATTAGCAGATTTCTATAACAAAATATCCAAAAAGACTTGTTTTATTCGTGCATGGTTTTGTCCCTCGTTTTTTTTTTTTTTTTTTTTTATTTATTTTTTATTTTATTTTATTTTATTTTTTTTTTTTTGTTCTCTGGTACTAGTATGTACGAAAGCCGAATAGTGTCAAACAAAAAAATAAATTTATCTCGTTATTACGAGAAAAGATCTCGTTATTACGAGAAAAGATCTCGTTATAACGAGATAATTTTCTCGTTATTACGAGAAAAGATCTCGTTATTACGAGATAATTATCGCGTTATTACGAGAAAATTATCTCGTAATTACGAAAAAAGATCTCGTTATTACGAGATAATTATCGCGTTATTACGAGAAAAGATCTCGTTATTACGAGATAATTATCGCGTTATTACGAGAAAAGATCTCGTTATTACGAGATAATTATCGCGTTATTACGAGAAAAGATCTCGTTATTATGAGAAAAGATCTCGTTATTACGAGATAATTTTCTCGTTATTACGAGAAAAGATCTCGTTATTACGAGATCATTATCGCGTTATTACGAGAAAAGATAGGGACTTCATATTTGGCATGCTTACTCTACAAGCCCTTTCAGATGACACCAAGGTCGATGACCTTGTGACCTTGACTGTGACCTTTAGTCTAAAAATAGCCATTTTTGACTTCGTTGCCGCCGGGGACATCAGTGTTTCACAAACACATCTTGTTAGCGATTTGAAAGCAATTATGTGTGTTAAAATTAAATAAGTAATCACTTTAATAATTTTTCGGGGGATGGAGGTTATGTATGGAGCGCCGTTTTAACATATTCAATTATTTGAAGAAATCTTCAATTATTTGATGATATCTTCAAATGAATTAAAGATATCTTCAAATGGTACTATTTGAAGATATCTTCAAATCATTTGAAGATATCTTCAAATCATTTGAATAATCTTCAAATGAATTGAAGATATCTTCAAATGAATTAAAGATATCTTTAAATATTTGTAGATATCTTTAATTCATTTTAAGATATCTTTAATTCATTTGAAGATATATTCAAATAATTGAACATATGTTAAAACGGCGTTCCAGAGCGCCGTTTTAACAAAAATTCAATGATTTGAAGATATCTTTAAATGATTTGAAGATATCTTCTAATGAATTAAAGATATCTTTAAATGAATTAAAGATATCTTCAAATGGTACTATTTGTAGATACCTTTAAATGAACAAACCCAAGATTGCATTCTTCTTTTCAGTGTCGAAATACTTATTATTATTTTCTCAGAATGTGCTAACAATTGAATAATTTCCTTGTTACTGAATCCTATTCGGAAACAAGTTCTTATGAACTGGTTCAATTCAAACATATTTAAACTCTAAAAAATGCATATAAATAAATCATGCTTTATTCATACATATTCACCTTATAACTAAGTCGTAATTACGCGATAATTATCTCGTTATAACGAGATCTTTTCTCGTTATAACGAGAAAATTATCTCGTAATAACGAGATCTTTTCTCGTAATAACAAGATCTTTTCTCGTAATAACGCGATCTTTTCTCGTAATTACGAGATAATTTTCTCGTAATAACGCGATAATTATCTCGTAATAACGAGATCTTTTCTCGTAATAACGCGATAATTATCTCGTAATAACGAGATCTTTTCTCGTAATTACGAGATAATTTTCTCGTAATAACGAGATCTTTTCTCGTAATTACGAGATAATTTTCTCGTAATAACGCGATAATTATCTCGTAAAAACGAGATCTTTTCTCGTAATAACGCAATAATTATCTCGTAATAACGAGATCTTTTCTCGTAATTACGAGATAATTTTCTCGTAATAACGCGATAATTATCTCGTAATAACGAGATCTTTTCTCGTAATAACGAGAAAATTATCTCGTTATAACGAGATCTTTTCTCGTAATAACGAGATCTTTTCTCGTAATAACGAGATAAATTTAATTTTTTGTTTGACACTATTCGGCTTTCGTAAGTATGTGGGTATGTCCCAAAGTAATGTATGGTTGTTGATAATTTACCAGCAGTACCGCATATTCTTGTGAAGGTAATTTGTTTAAAAACTTAACAAAAACAACATGATCTACATGTATATAGTAGCCTATCTTATTGTTTTGACGTTGAAGGGACGGAATTTCGAATCCCCCTTTTTTCCAACCTTGATCCTTTTTCTTTTTATGTTGTATCAATTAGACCGCTATCTAAAGTAAACACTAACCGCGGTTCGACACTTTATACAGAAATAATATAAAAAGCCTCTCGTTCCGTGACTTTTTCATCATCACGTGTATATAGAATGATTTCTGACCCCGGCTAAAATGGGAAGAATTCCAAAATTGAAAGCAAATGAAATGTACCTGAGTGTCCTTGAATACTTCACAACAAAGGATACACAATAAGCAAAACGTATCAACACATTTGTTTTCCGTTGCATACTTTACCTAATAAAATACCTTTATGTACATTAAACGTAAAAATTTAAATTGTTACCAAATAAATATGCACTGGTTTTCTTTATGATATAATAGAAAAAAAGAAATATTGAAACATTTCAGAGACCTTCTTGAAAAGCCAAATTTGTTTAATACCATGTAAAAGCCATCAGTTGAAAGATGAGATCAAATGGCAAAGAATCTGTATTTATCTAGATATGAAAAAAAAACTATCCTCTGTTAGACTAGTTTCTTTTAGTATAATCTGGCACTTAACAAGTTTAACCAAAGAAATGATCGATTAAGAAGAAGGGGGTGGAAATGAGAATCTCAGGGTCACTATGTCAAAAGAATATCGAAAGGTCTCGCCACTGTCTAACTTCAGGTACGAATCAAAGTTCATGCGTCCCTCCTACCTCTCCCACCTTTTATTGCCGAACTTTTGCATAATCCATAATTTTTTTTCAGACCGACAGACGGACGGGCATATAGGATAAGTTCGAATATACTTTACTATCTGGTCAAAGAGGATGGTTCTTTATCCAGTAATTCCCGCATTGCAAGAGCGGAATGTATCAAATATATACTAAATTCATTTAAGGTGGGTCCCTACTCGAACCGTTATAGATTTTCCTTATATGCAGCAGTCTGCGTATAACGTTTTACAATTGTTGGTGGCGGACGAGCCAGCGCATTGAAAAACACAGACATAAGGTCTAAAATGCCCAAAGAAACAAAACATGGGAGCCATATCTTGATCATTACCTGTATGCGATTTTTCACGATCTGTATATATTATCTCTGTATATATTATCTTATGAAATGATACAATATGGAGAAATTCCATCTCATGTTTTTTTTTTGCAAAAAGTTGGATATACTATTATTTGTCGAAAATATGCTGAAATTATAAGGGGGTACCCTTATGTTTGGCGTCATATCTTGATCATTTATAAAATTGTTTACTTGTATGTGATTTTTTATTCATCTATATACATAACTTTATGAAATATTACAAAACGAAAAAAAAATCATCTGTTTGTTTATGCAAAAAAAATTGATTTAGTATGTATCATTGATAAAAAAATGTGATGAAATTATAAGGGGGTACCCTTATGTTTGGGGACATATCATACTTATATTTCAATTAGACCATCATTTTATGTATTACATTTCTTCCATATGACTTGTTATCATGAAATAAAACAAAACAAATAAACGTATTCTTATAATTACTGAATCTGAGTGGTTCAAAAGCATATGCTGGATATTTGATATTCCTCAATCTTAACATTAAGGGTACCTATCTATGATGTACTGTATCTTTGATGAAAGAAAAATTACATATCTATGTCTGTGTTTTATTTCTCCTTTTGACCATTGTGTTTTGGATAATACCCTTGAACTAAAATTTCATCTGTTAAATCTATGAGTAGGGACCCACCTTAAAAAATATATACAATGTATATATCCTCAGGCGGACTATATAAAAAGTGAAATCGGTTTAATCTATACTGAGAAAAACATGATCTGACAAATGATATACAACACGTACATGTGACTAGAACAAATTGCCCTAAGTACAGGACGCGATCGATCTGGTACTATAGTACTTGGTTATACTAATAATCATTATATAATTATAATCTATCCTCAAATCATTACACATATTGATGTTCTGTCATATATAAAATGCACGTTAGATGACTGCATATAGATAGCTCATAAGTTGTAACATATTACAATTTTAACAGCTGGACGCTTACATTGTGTCGCTTCATTCAATCATATAGGAAGCTTGCGACACCCTCTATCTATTAGTGATTGTGCTCGACCCACTATACTCATGATCTAGCTACCACTTATATCCCGTGCACCACATGACACACCATTGGCGGATCAAGGTTTTTTTACGAAAGGGGGGGGGGTGTTTCCAGCCTTTAATTTTGAAATAAAAACATCGTAAGTACATGTAAACACAAGGACAATATATAAGGTTTTGGGTAAATTCCAGGACCCGCGGCCCCTGTCCCCCTAATCTCTCTAGATCCGCGCGTGCATAAACATGTAAATAACAGGCCGACAAAATAAATATGGACATTTCAATATTTTAAATATTTATTCGAGATTTGTTCATTCATATACCCGATCAAACATGCTTCAGTTTTCAAAAGAACAATGGCATAGTGAGACTCAATTATTCGTGCATGAATATTAGATGACGAATTGCGAATTCTAGTGCTTACTTTCAACACAAAATAAAAGAAACAAGCATTATTTATTAATTATGGAGACAATTATTGTATTTTCGTTCAATGATAGAGTTGCACAAATCAACTGCATCTTGATTAAAGCCATGCAAAGTACCATGATGTCTTTCGTCTGTTTATAGATGAAATGTTTGAATCATGCAATTATTTAAACATAAATATCTCAATTACTAAGTTTTTAATAAAATCTTATCTTTCCTAGATTAAAAGTTAGAATCATGCAATTTATTTTTTAAAATCTTAATTACTACAATTGAGAAGTTTTAATTATAATCTTCTTTCTTTCCTAGATCATTTTTTTTATTTTTCTATATTGAATAAATTAACATTTACAAGATAACGCTATTCTGAATAAAAAAATGTACTTCTAGCTAGCCCCCCCCCCAACAAAATCTAATTTTCTATCAACCATACATAGAGATGAAAACATTTTACTATAATGCTGTACTTTTAAAACCATTCGAGCCAAAATATCTTTCTCCCAGATAGTCACAATGTATCACGATTTCGTTGTTCGTGAGTTTCCTCTGACTTTTGTTCAGCTCTTGTTGCTTTGGATCGTTATTGTTCAGGTATTGAGGTCTAGCACCGATTATACCGTTTGCTTTGTGTAACTGACGGCTGCCTTGGTCGATTGCGGATTTATTGAGATCTAAAGGAATGTCACTGATGTAGAAAACTTCTCCGTTTTTCTTGACGTCTTCATCACGCGGGCACGACCCATTCATCTTTGGTGTAGCGTTTAGAGAAGAAGAATTCGTCTCTGTTTTTGTAGCGTTTAGACAAGAAGAATGCGTCTCTGTTTTAGCTACCGGCGGGTCCGGATGGATTGCCTTGTAATCACCGCTTTTCACATCGTTTTCTGTACTTTGCTGCCTTTTTCGTCTATTTTTCCTCAATGCCCCATTGTCCGACCCTTTAAGTGATGCATCATCTGCATGCAAATCATTTGTGCTTGCTGCAGTATCAGATTCCTCACGTTTGGAGTTCAAATTTACATATTCCTCCTCTAACTTAACTTTACTTACAGAGGAATTATCGCTGTCTTCATCGGACGATTCATTGTCACAACTCTCCACAACTTCACCTGCGGGAGATTTATCGAATTTTACACCTGTGTCTCCCAATTCGACACTACCGCCATCTGCCCTTTCACTGACATTTGGCATATCGGAATTTTCATCAACGGTCACTTTAGTTTTCCGACGAATCTTTTTCGGTGTTGTCCATTTCCGACAGATGTCATTGCATCTATGATTGATGAAGAAGTCTGTTATCCCATCCTCACCTTTGTCGCGAGGTCCGAATTCTTTCTTAACGGAATGTATGAAAGGCACGGTTAATTTATAAAAATCATCAAATTTCACACCTTCTAATCCAAAGAATATAAATTCCCGTTCACTCATGTGGTACGAAAAATGCTGAAACGATTGTACGAAATCGTCCACGGTTTTGTCGAATTTTTCGAATTTTCCCGGTAAGTATTCCTCAACAATAACATGTTCGCCTTCTACCAACTTCCGGTGAAAATATTCCTTCATCGTCAACACGATTTCATCCCAGTACGAATAACCTTCGAACTTCGCCTCCGACACGTCGGTAAAATCAATTTCATAATCTCCTCGCTTCCCCTCCGTCTCGTCGTCGAATTTTGACAAAACATGTCGTCCGATATCCATTCTTGTAAAGTACAGAGTCCAATACTCATCCGAGGCGGGTCGCTCGCGCCGACATTTGACGATGACGTCACGATTGGCGCCATCATCGGCACCAACCGGAAGTAAAGATCCACAGAAAATAAGAAATCGTTTAGTTTTCAGTTTTGGTTCGAAATCAAATTGAACGAACTTTACGTATCCATTTTCGTATGGGAAAGGTGCCGTGCTGTGTATAACGTCAAGAGCACCCCAAAGGCTCAAGTTCTCACACTTACAGACGTTCATGATTTCAACCTACCCATTTGTGTTTGTCTAAAATGGAGTTCGTATTGAGATTAGACGTTTAGAAACTGTAAATGTTTCTACTTATCTGCGTGACGACCGCAATAAACCGTTCAATTTATATTTGTCCTCCACTCGATAAGATTCTAATCCTGGTTACTAAAGCCTATCTTATCTAGACATAGGTATGTTGAAGACCCTATCTTGGTGAGTCGGTCGATGCGTCTCACAGTGCATTTTCGTCAATACTGTCACTGCAAGTATAATGCAGGCATAACATGGCAGATCAATAAGTGAAACATAAATACAAAGGTAAAGTAGGCACGGACACAAAAGTTACCTTTCACCTCCTATATGCTGGATATGATATTCGAGGTTTCGTGCACCAATACATAGATAAAATCCGAACATTCACCACGTCCTTTAAAAGTATTACAGGTGTAATATACAAACAAAATCTATGTTGTCTTCTACTCAATTGCTTCGACACTTTTCACATGGAGGTCGCACGGTTTTTGACTTTAAAGGTCCCCCACTACTGACGACAGAGTTGTGAGACATTGCTCCCGCGCTTTACCACTTCATTTTCACCTTCACTAACGCTGTCATGTAATATTCATCCATTTTACATCAGACTTACTCTTTGGTCGAGATAGCTATTTGCACTGGTACAAAGGTAAACAAGTCGTCCGACTGAGTAAATCCCAAGTTATTTATCTATATAGACATTACCTGGGGTCGAACTATAAATCTTATTAACCTAATTAAATTCCGATGGCCAAATCCTCGATCGTCTCTCAAATACTACAACTTACAACGTATAGTTCCCGCGTTGTCAATGACATATATATACAACAGAATTTTGAAGTACACGATTTTTATGATTTCCCCATACGCATGTAATGTCCGCTATCACTTGTTCTGACAGGTGTAGGCAATGAAACATATTACATTGTCATTATTAGTAATAAGTGTCCATAAACATTGGCTAAGTGCATTACAACATGCAATGTACTGCCCATGCGCACCGCGACAATAGTGCAAACACCAAGAGGGTTTAAACCTCTTAGGGTTTCACGGGTGAGTGGTCCATTAATCTAATCAATAAATTTAGACGGGTGACTCTAGTGCTATTGAAATTTCTAAATATAACTGAGATACACAGATACATTGTGTTTTTTACCATGCTCACGAATGGACGAAACAGGGCAGAATAATTGGTCAAACGTTTGCAAAAAGCTATCTTCATTTGAAATCTAGCAATTTACTTTAGTTTTGAAACCACAACGAAAATCAAAATCACAGATAGTCTTTTCCTAAAACCATTTGCTACATAAATTGCTCTTCCTATGTCCCTTTGTGTTGACCTTCATGTTCAAGGTATCTTTGCCTAGCTGGTTTGTCAGTTGGTTCCCTTGATTTGTCTCAGGCTGTTCGTGTCTATTTTGCGTGATGTTCGTGTCTGTTTTGCGTGATGTTCGTGTCTGTTTTGTGTGTTGTTCGTGTCTGTTTTGTTGCTTTGCATGTTGTTCGTGTCTGTTTCGCGTGTTGTTCGTGTCTGTTTTCAAATTGCGTGTTGTTCGTGTCTGTTTTGCGTGATGTTCGTGTCTGTTTAGCGTATTTTTCGTGTCTGTTTTGCGTGTTGTTCGTGTCTGTTTAACGTATTTTTGTGTCTGTTTTTCGTGTTGTTCGTGTCTATTTTGCGTGTTGTTTGTGTCTGTTTTGCATGTTGTTCGTGTCTGTTTAACGTATTTTTGTGTCTGTTTTTCGTGTTGTTCGTGTCTATTTTGCGTGTTGTTCGTGTCTGTTTTGCATGTTGTTCGTGTATGTTTAACGTATTTTTGTGTCTGTTTTTCGTGTTGTTCGTGTCTATTTTGCGTGTTGTTCGTGTCTGTTTTGCATGTTGTTCGTGTCTGTTTTTCGTGTTGTTCGTGTCTGTTTTGCGTGTTGTTCGCGTCTGTTTTCAAATTGCGCGTTGTTCGTGTCTGTTTTGCGTGTTGTTCGTGTCTGTTTTGCGTCTAGTTCGTGTCTGTTTAGCGTATTTTTGTGTCTGTTTTGCGTGTTGTTCGTGTCTATTTTGCATGTTGTTCGTGTCTGTTTTGCATGTTGTTCGTGTCTGTTTTTCGTGTTGTTCGTGTCTGTTTTGCGTGTTGTTCATGTCTGTTTTGCGTATTTTTCGTGTCTGTTTTGTTGCTTTGCATGTTGTTCGTGTCTGTTTTGCGTATTGTTTGTGTCTGTTTGCGTGTTGTTCGTGTCGATTTTGCGTGTTGTTCATGTCTGTTTTGCATGTTGTTTGTGTGTGATTTGTCGCTTTGCATGTTGTTCGTGTCTGTTTTTCGTGTTGTTCGTGTCTGTTTTGCGTGTTGTTCATGTCTGTTTTGCGCATTTTTCGTGTCTGTTTTGTTGCTTTGCATGTTGTTCGTGTCTGTTTTGCGTGTTGTTCGTGTCGATTTTGCGCGTTGTTTGTGTCTGTTTTGCGTGTTATTTGTGTCTGTTTTGCGTGTTATTTGTGTCTGATTTGCGTGTTGTTGGTTATTTATTTCGTTGCTTTGTGTGTGAGCGTTCCTCTGTTATTGTTACTAGAACATGATCAGAGATCTCCTAATTTTTGTATACTTTGTTGGCTTTTTTGAAATTCAAATATTCAAGCTTTTCAAATATTCAAAATTTGGACCCATAGTCTCTACTTCGGCTTCGAGCACCATTGTAAAGGTAAATTAATATTGGTCGAAATAAGCATAATCTCATATGTATGAATGAAAACTACACGATGGTGACGAAGGACAGTTTAGCACTCAAATCGAACTTCATATGTCATGGGCTGTCAGATTGATGTTTTACATGACACTTTGGGGGACTGTTAAAAGACAGCCGAGTTGTATATTTATCTGAACCTATAACCTTTATAAATTTATACAGATAGTGTCTTAACATATTTTTTCAAAATTTATGCGGTTTTAAATGATATCAGATTCTAATTAGTGTTAAACAATACCTGGAGTTAATCACCGACAAATTTTAATTAGAAGAGATTTTACAATGGATTATTAAACAGCTAGTGCAATCAAGCAAATTTGTTTTGATTTGCGAATTAGACAGGACACCGAAGGGGGTTTGACAAGGGGTCCCAAGGATTAAAGGCAATGGAAATAAGGGGGGAGGTGAAATAGGTACACTTCGGAACCTTCTTTCTCTGTTCCTAACAATACACCAAAGATGACTTGGCTCTGACCGCCTTCACTTTCTAAAATATTTTCGGAATCTTTAGGTTGTTTAAAAATTGGGTCGTCTTAAAGTATTAACTCAGAAAAGGCTACGCCTGGGTTGATGGAATCTTAAGTGATTTTAGTGGTCAAATCAAGGACTGATTGTTGTTTGACCTTTTGTTATTAATCACACATTTTCCTGTGGTCCTCGTCTTTGGTCCCTTTGTTTTTATCTTTGTACATTTCGTTTTGTATTTGATCCTTTCGTCTCGTCCTTCCGTCTTGTCTTTGGTCCCTTTGTCTTGTCTTTGGTCCCTTTATCTATTCTTTAGACTTTTGTTTTGTCTTTTGCCCATTTGTTTTGTCTTTGTACCGTTCGTCTTGTCTTTGGTCTCATTGTTTCTCTCTTTAGCCGTTTTGTCTTCGATCACATGGCCCCTTTGTCTTGTCTTTGGTCACTTTGTCTTATCTTTGACCACTCTGTCCTGTCTTTGGCCCCTTTGTCTGGTCTTTGGTAACTTTGTCTTATCTTTGACCACTGTTCTGTCCTTGGTCACCTTGTCTTATCTTTGACCACTCTATCCTGTCTTTGGCCACTTTGTCTTATCTTTAGCTCCTTTGTCTTGTCTTTGGCCCCTTTGTCTTGTCTTTGGTCACTTTTGTCTTATCTTTGACCACTCTGTTCTGTCTTTGGCCACTTTGTCCTGTCTTTGGCCACTTTGTCTTATCTTTGACCACATTGTCCTGTCTTTGGCCACTTTGTCTTATCTTTGGCCACTTTTTCCTGTCTTTGGTCACTTTGTCTTATCTTTGACCACTCTGTCTTGTCTTTGGTCACTTTGTTTTACTAGTATCTTTGACCACTCTATTCTGTCTTTGGCCACTTTGTCCTGTCTTTGGCCACTTTATCTTATCTTTGACCACATTGTCCTGTCTTTGGCCACTTTGTCCTGTCTTTGGTCACTTTGTCTTATCTTTGACCACTCTGTCTTGTCTTTGGTCACTTTGTCTTATCTTTGACCACTCGGTTCTGTCTTTGGCCACTTTGTCCTGTCTTTGGCCACTTTGTCTTATCTTTGACCACTCTGGCCTGTCTTTGGTCACTTTGTCTTATCTTTGACCACTCTGGCCTGTCTTTGGCCACTTTGTCTTATCTTTGGCCACTCTGGCCTGTCTTTGGCCCCATTATTTAGATGAAGATTGTCTTGTTCGTTGTGCCCTTCATATACGAAACAATTTGAGTTTACAAAAAAACTGTATAATGGAGTTGGATTCGTTTGTTACATTGGTAAGTTGGAGGGCTGTGTACATGTGATCCCCATTTAACTTCCTTGTAGAAAATAACCATCCTATAGTTATGAATTAATGATAATTAATTTTGTTTTCCTCGGTTTTTATGACTCGTCTTTCACCGAAATATACTTGACATGTCCGTAATTCGATATTTCAAACATCCTATTTTTCACAAAAAGAAAAAAGGGTTGGGCAACAATTGCAAGTTTTGCCAATTTTGCAAATGGCCATGTCGTCTTTTTATCAGTGTTTGTACGATTTTGTTTTTTTTACAATTTGTGTTTCTTTTTTTTTCAATGTACATGTAAGATAGAGTTTTGATCTTTTTCATTCTTCACACTTTTTGGAATTTTAAAACAACGTGTCATATTTTTCTATCTTGTTTAAACTGTTCCATATCGTGTTTATTCATAAACATAAGACTTTTAAAATTAAATAGATAGACAAATAAATGAATAAATAAAACAATATATAAATCAAGATACATTATTTACTAAATAAGCGAATTTAACAAATCAGACGAAAACTCAATTAGATGAATAAACCAGAAAGTAAATGAATAATTTTTAAGATTACGTAATGAATACATAAAGAAATAGGGTATTTCATTTCATTAGTTTTATCCCAAAAAGGTATATTACAGAAAAAAAAAACAAGATGTACAAAATGACAATGAAAAAAAAACCCCCAAAGCTAACGGTATTAAATTCATCGAAGGGACATACGCGCAACGACTACTTCAAATAACAGTAAGGACGAAATATCGAGAATAAATTTTTAATAATCTTAATGAATAGACATATAAATTATTCATGACTGAAACAATTTCATGTCCAATATTATCGTCCAATACATATGGTATCCGTTTCACAATTGGCATCAAATATACGTAAAGAAATACAATAGAGGGGTTAACCAAGGAAGTCTATATAGCCCCTGTCTTTATTCGAATTGATTAAAAGTAGATAGGGAATTTGATATGAATATCAACATTTCAACAGTTTGTTTCGTATTCAAACAGTAAGATGCCCCATATACAAAGAGGAAACTTCTGGAGGCATATAAAATATAAAGCTGTGACGTCTGTGCTGACGGAATGGTTATATGTAAATCCCATAAAAACTCAGAATCTATAAAGAATTCAGATCAGCATGACTGCGCATTATGGTCTCTAGATAGGCAGTACACGATGAACATGGTGAAGATTCCTCGAGAGTTGTCTGTACATAATACTGGATTATCTTGTATAGATTTATACGTTTCAAATAATAATTTATTCTATTCAGTTTTATACAATTATTGGTATTAGTCTGTAACGAGGTCGATATGATAATTACCAATATCGACCGAATTGTATGTGCAATACATCTTTAAACATTTGAAGGAATATTGGAAAAGAAGCTGTTTAAATGTAGACTTTTGCATTTCTAGCATTGGCCGTCTTTCACTAAATTTGGGCTTATTTTAGGCAAAACATATGCGAGGATCTTTCGAATAACTCGCATAGGAATTTTCTGAAAGTCATAGAAGAATCATAAAAAAAATATATAGTGACCTCGTTGCATCGTTTTTGTTTTGTTTTGTTTTTTTGTTGTTGTTGTTGTTTTCTTTTTTTCGCGACGATCGAAAAAAAAAATAAATAAATAAGATGCATAATGCAATGTCCATGTCTATGAATAACATGTAAAAATGACGATGCATGTACATACATTGAACATGTGCTTGGATATTACTTATGCTCACTTATGATGTATAATGTATGAAATGCTCAATTACATAGTTTGTAGCTGTTATATACTGATGATAAATCCCTAATTAAGTTTAGTCAGCAGAGCAGACTGACAATCCATATTTGAAACATTTTTCATATGAAAAGTTTGTTAAAATAAATCGACATCGTATATGAGGAAAATCTTATATATTGCTTGCACCTTTCATCCAGGTGGTTCTATAAGTCTGCCAGAATTTTGATTGTTTTCTTTTTTTTATATACAAGTTCGAATTCTAATTTATTCCATATTATAGGCTAATAACTTTATTTACCGTTTGTTTGGTAACGTAATATGATCTCACAGGGAGGTCAGACTTTTGCAAACAAATGACTGTATCAGTCGGCATCCAGGAGTTACCAGCGAAATGGAAGGATTAAAAACCACTAATCCGGAAACGAACACACTTTGGTAGTCTCATTAAGGATGGTACATATATTTCCTTTATCTCCATCAACATCCGGTTGCAGCACCAACAGCAAAACCCCAAAACACCCAATGGAATAAACACAGAACAGACACCGACAGAAAGAGAAAGGAACATCAACTCACACCATATAGAAACATCAAACACAAATACACATAAACCAACGAGACCAATGGGCAATCGGTGCTACTTAGGACGGTCATCTGCCAAGCACAACCCTTCCACTTTTCCGAATATCCAGAGGTCTCGAAGAACGCACAATTGTGGTGTAAAATTACTTTCTCACTGTAAGATGATCTCATTTGTCATACGCACTTGATTTGAATCTCTCCATTAACAAATTTGATAGTTAGGTCCAAAAATGGTGTTTCTGTGATACATATAACTAAGATATTGCTAAATTCTATGGATAATTACATTTTGTTTCTTACAATTCAGAAAAAAATCTTAAGAGAGTTGCCATTACTAAACGTGATTACAGTCATGAACGACTTCATGACTTAAACACAGTTTTCTAGTCACATCATACAAAGTTATTATTTTAAACCTTATATAAAAACCCTATAAAATTCTTGACATCACATCTGTACATGTGGATGCTAATTTTGGAAATCATTGTAAATATCTCCCGATCATGGGATGTAAATTCCCTTCAGTGAAAGTGAACATTGCGCCTCTCTTTTGTCTAAATTAATATTTCTATAGAGCAACACGGAAATGACGTCATATTTCGAGGTATCGGGAACTCCTGAAGTTTTGCTGTTATATGCATTAATTTCCCCTATTGTCATTTTCGCCTTTTTGTGGTTTTGGGATTGAGTTTTACTTCCTGTATCTATTCAGAACATACAAAAATCATGACCATATTACTCACAATTATCCACAATAGACAAGGATATTATCAACAATAGGCAATCCTTTTTTGTTTAACATCAGTGTTTAAGGTAGACTATTCATCCATCGTTGAAATGTAATCCAAGGGTTACTTCCCGTTTTTCCCACTTTTGAAAAATATATATTCCTGTTTCTCCCACTTCATAAAACAATAGAAAGTAATTAACTTAATAGTTGTTTATCTAGTTGATACTAATTAGTGTAAAAACACCTTGTAACTAGTGAAATCTTTCATGAAAACGTTTTACTGAAGATAAATTGCAGAATTTTTTTTTTTTCGCAAACAAGGGCATCTTCTCGTAATATGGTACAATGTATGAACGACAATTTGATTCTAATGGGAGGGATGGGAGATTGTAATTTTTCCGGGTCAGATTATTATTTTTTTTAACGCAGAGCTGCCCAGATTATTTATTTTCCTGCAACTCGGAGTCAGAATAGCTATTTATTTTTAACTGTCCTGTATGTTGTATAAGGATTTCTCAGAATGCACCTTGCGCGCATGATTTTGAAGATCAGTAGGTACAATGTACATGTATGAAGTATCTTCTCCGAGTCATAAGCCTTACCAGATAAGAAATCATAAACAAGTTCTACTAGAAAAAAATCGCCTCTTTCAGTATAATTCATATCGTAAAATGGATAATCTGGCCCAAAAAATACCCAACAAAAAATGCTGTTTCCTTAACAACCGTACTGTAAAAGTAAATCAACAGGTTTCTTTCATCTTTATACGACATACTAAATCATAAGTATATGAAAAAAAAACATTCTGTTGTCTCAATTTGGTTTTATGTTGTGACAAAAGTATAAGACTGTAGTAATGATATTTTTTTTTACTTCTTTGGTGGCGACGTTTTTTGAAAAAAAGAAAAAATACACATATAAAAATGCATTTTCCGCTCCAAAATATTCCAAAGTTTTTTCCAATTTTAAGCACATATCAGCACATGGTACTGATTATCATACAATGCCTAAACTATAGAATGTAATATACTATTGTCTTTTTCTAACTTTCAAGTCTGAAACTGTGTCTTACATTAAAAGTAAACGAATGCCTAGTCTGAAAGTTAGAAAAAAGACACTTTATCAAAATAT
Source organism: Pinctada fucata (assembly GCA_028142955.1). Lineage (NCBI taxonomy): Eukaryota > Metazoa > Mollusca > Bivalvia > Pterioida > Pteriidae > Pinctada > Pinctada fucata. The sequence goes on along the minus strand of AP027113.1, from coordinate 44,940,273 downwards.
TTGAAATTGGGAAATTTCCTTCAAATATAGTAGGAAAATATAATTAAAAATTGGTCATTTCTGCTTTGAGAATGAGTCGAATAATCGTGACAATTGGCCTCAAATACGGCCTTGAAAAATCATCGATCTGTGACCTTGATCATTGTCATACGAGTATTACGACCTTGATAAGTAATCCTTCTGGGATAATAAGTTTGAATTAGAAATTCTATTGTAGAGGTATCTTAAATTATTGCCATTTTGGATCCTGACTATGTTTTGGAGTTTAAAATCAAGGTTTAATCCACTTCCAATGGGCAAATCATAAGGCAAAGTTCGATGAAAATCTTAAGTTAACTGTCTCTAGAGTGACCACAATTTTGCAACCCCCCCCCCCCCCCCCCCCCACACACACACACACGAAAGGTGGCCTTACTACAAGTACGTGTACGAGGTGATAATAAGCTAGAAATAAAGAAAAATACAGGTAAATTTGCACAAAACACAGGTAAAATTTTAGTACTAATTGGTGAATTGTGTGGTTCTAACAACTCTGTAATTTAAGTAATTATTCCTGTTCTTCCCACCTCAATTGCAACCTTCAAATTATATTTTTTACAAAAGTGGGAGAAACAGGAAGACACCAATCCAAGTGTAAAAGTCGGTCGAGAGTAAAAGAGGGGTGGGGTGTCACTCAAGTCAGTAAGCATTTGCTATGATTTGTCCATAAAAATGTTGAATATGTCATACCTTCGATGTTATATCAATTTATTTACATTGTTGCTCTCTTACTATTTGTATAACCCAGGCATTAATTTGTTTGCAATGAATACAATGTTATTGCTAGCACTTTTATATTCGTGGCATGCATAAACACCTATACATTCAGTCGCATAATTGTGTACGGTAGATTCCGTCATAGGAAAGAGTCAACGAGTCCGATGGTACTAAATATGTCTGTAATATGCATAATTTATTGGATATTCCCACGATGATATTCACTGTACCATTAATTTTGTTACATTTTTTCCATTAAAAAAAGTTTCTGAGTTTGGAGTTATCTTCCTTTCTTCGTCGAATCACTATCAGCTCTGACAGCCGTGAATTTTGGAATCGATACTGGAGTTGGAGTATGCTGCATATTGCGCGTGATGGTCCATAAAGTTACAAATCATCTTTGGGTCTCGTCAGTCTTATACCATGCTGCATGCATAAATTATTTCTTTCAACATTTTAATAGAAGCGAGTCTATCAATGTTAGAAATTAGAAATTAGGATGGTTGCCACAGTCACATATGCCCTGGCATACAAACTAGCTTATGAACCGGAATATAGAAACTGAAGTTGGACGAAACATGGATGAGCTACTTTGTTATACTATGCATAGGTCACAAGGACGCAGGGTCAAAATTCGTGGTACTAAAATGTAGTACTCTTTATGGTGAATGAAATATGAAAGGCCTAGTAGACCATTAATAGTATAAAAGAAATCTGCTTTCAAAACTTCTTAACCGGACGGACAGACAGACAGACAGACGGGCAGACAGACGGACGGATAGGGTGATTCCAATAAACCACCCTAAATTTTGTTTGCGGGGAGTATAATAAAATCAAGCTCTGTCTCTCTACCGTTGTAAAAAAAACCAAGTTTTTTGGATCTACAACGTATACAATACAGATACAGATACATTCCGCGAAGAAAACTTGTTTTTCTCTCACTTTCCATTTTTGCTGTTATTTTCATGATTTCTATTGTTATTTATTTTTCAAAGGAATATGAGCGTCTTGCTATTTGCATTAAGATAACACATTAGAAGAAATATTTCAATATTTCACTGAAATCACAAGATACCGACTGAATAGCCTAAGAAACGACCAACGACACTGCATATAGGAAAATCTCGCTGAATTTAAAGGCTAGTTAATATTTGTTCTTTGAATTTTATCTACAGAAGTTTCGTGCTTCGCATTTTTCATGTTGTAGATTTACTTCTTTGAAAAATAAAATGAAGGAAAAAAAAATGAAGATACAGACTGTTCTACTTTATAAAAATATGCATTATCTTATCAAGGAATATTCATGGATATCTAATATAAATTCAATGTTTCAACTTTTCAGACTTTTTGTCTTTGAACTTCAAATTTCAGTTTGAAAGCAAGTCGCAAACTACGAAGACACAGTCTACCGACCATATATCAGCGTTCGATAGAGGTTCACCAACTTTTATTTCTTCTGATTGCATGCGATACCGATTTTTATTTTGATCTTTTCTTTTTATTTAAACCACACTTTATTTCAATTTTTTTTACATAAAGCATGAAAATTTACTCCAAGAGTTCATTTTCATGAGAATAAATTGATTGTCTTTTTGTTATTTATCGCCATTCATAAATCTCTTCAACTGCGAAGACAGGAACCAAGGACGGACCTTGGCAGATGAGGCCCCCTTTTACCATAGTATGTCATGACAAAATATTGACAGTTTGTGTACGTCCTTTTACATGAATTCGTCTGTCTGTTTTTGTGTCCAGGAGACTTTCATTTTTCTGTCCGTCTGGCAAACTGTTATTTTGAGTTACATGAGGTTATTTATCACTATAGATGGAGATACTGTTCACAACACTCAAACGTACAGAACATGTTCAAGTAAAGTCATAGTTGACCAAATTTCAGAAGGGTTGATTTACTAGTATCTCGTCTTGATGGCTTAGACTCAGATCTCCTGATTTTTTTCTAAAAAAGATGGATGAAAATCGATATAAAGGTTGTTCCTTGTACGTCAGAAGTTCATCATGGCTTAGAGACATATAAGGGAATTATTTGCATTGAAGGCGTATCCCAGTGGGGTATGGAAGCAATGCATACAATTTTACTTAAATCGATGTTTCTCAAATTTTTTTTATTTAAAAAATACGAAAAACATTTGTAGAAGAAATCATGCAAAAATTGACATTCAGGTTATAGTCTTTTGGCACACGAAGAAGATGAAATAACAAGCTTTTGATATTCCAATCAGCGTTAAAACAGGTTATGATCATTCAAGCTGAAATGTAAGTACCATTTCATGAATGAGTGTCCTTTGATTTTTTTAACTAGTCAAAATCAATATATTATTTATGGCGAGGATCAGCTTAACTAACTTTAATCAGTCACGATTTTCTATGAGCTGAAAAAGAATAATTTTGATCGATTCCAAACACTCTTGATGTTTAGAGTACTGCCTCAATCAAATCTCTTCGGAAAAAAAGAGAGAAGGTAAGCTGATATACTCTTTAATGATAGAACATCTTATGAATAAAAATGTGACAGAATTAGAAGAAAAAAGACAGCATTTACCGTGAACGGATATTGTTTTCTCACTCACTTACGTCGTGAGACAAAAGAAAAAACGTAGACGTAGCAGTTTGAGATTTCCTTGTCTCACACTCCACGTGACTCCTATTATGACGTCATAGAAAGTAACGTCACGCCATCGTTAGATTTGTGTAAGTTTTGGTATTGATTCTAGCTTTAAAAAGCATTAAAGTGATGATAAAATGAGGTGAGTGAGAAAGATAATCAATCACGACGTTACGACTGAGACAGGGGATTCTCATCCTCGTGCAAAAGATTTGCTACATCCACGACTCGGCAAGCCTCGTCGTGGATTGCAAATCTTTTACACTCGGATGAGATTCCCCTGTCTCAGTCTCAACGTCGTGATAGATTCTATTAATCCAAAACGACCTCATGATTACAATGTATAAACACAAAAACATAATTCGAAGAGAACAAGGAGCAGCAAAAGTCGGTAGAAACACGAACATTTACAGTAAGAACAATAAATGGTTTGGATATCATGATATTTTGTGTAGAATCTCCAATTCTACAGGGGAACATTTAGGAGATGTTTATTCGGTAATCTCATATCGGCGAATAAAATATAGAAAGAATAAGGCAATACCCAAAATGAACATTGCGAAGTCACAATAACGTCGAATTTCATTGGTTGCTCACCTTTAATTTATAGGAAATGCGTATGTTATGTTGCGAAACTTTGCCCAGTTCCCATTTCTGTATTTGAGAAATAAAATATGTTTAAACTACAAAAACATACTCGCCGTTGCTACATAACTTTTCCCAAATTTCGTGAAAGTATATATTGCGTTGGAATGTGATGATCTTTATTCCGACGGTTTTTGGCAGGTAAAAGTACATAAGATGCTTGCAGCGTAAAGTTAGCAATACCTATTGCAATCGTTATAATATAAGAATGTTAATTTTTGTAAAGAGATGTAAATTTGATTTGCGTTTTATGCCTTGAGTTTTATTTAAGAAATAACAACTAGCCGTGGTTTATTGTCCAGTAATTCCACGAGTAGCATGAACCAATCAAATTATAACCGAGCCGCGAAGCGGCGAGGTGATAATTTGATTGGTTCATGTGACGAGTGGAATACGTGTAATTACTGGACAATGAATCACGGCTAGGTAGTTGTTATTTCTATTCTAATATAGCACGTGAATGGGCGGAGCTAAGCGCACTGGAAGTTTGTTGGAGATTTTATACCAGGCGAGTTCTATGGTACATATAGGGAGAAAATTTCAAGTCATATTAGAATATTCAATACTAGAAAGGTTTCTTGTTGCGGTTGCAACAAGAGTGTCTTCCTCCTATACAATTTTTGGTTTGGAAATATGAAGGACGTCACATTACATGTATTTATATTATATATTTAAGTTTTCAAATAGCAGTAAATTAAATTTTCAAACCGATAATTGTTGGTGAGCAACCATTTGATTTGGGGGGGGGGGGGGGGGGTTAGGAATTCTATTGCCAGCTGGTAAAAATTTTTCAGCAATTTTCTGAACAGGCCATTTTTTTCAGCCATTACCAGAGTCGGAGAAAATTTTTCGCCGGTTCTTCGGGCCGGATTTAAACAAATTGTCAAATGTTGTGAATGTCTGTGTAAGTTATCTCCCCGCTGTTACAGAGTATGAGTTAATAACCGTTCCTTCAGATGTCTCTTTGCAATTAGCGAATTTCAGACAGATTGTATGATGTTTAAATAGAACCTTTTCTAGATTTTTGTGCCTATGCGTATTAGGTCTCTGGTAGATACAGCTATGTGAACAGTTTGTATTTATATTAATTAATTTTTTGACTTTAAATTGTCTGGCACAAAGGGCCAGCAAAAATTTCCATATCATGCAATGTATCCTTACTTTTGCATGGTCCGGGAAAAAAAAATTGCCGGCCCTTTGGGCCGGAATATTTTTTTCAGCATTTTTCAGAGCCGGGATTTTTTTTTTGCAAATTCTTCCTGCCCCCTTTCCCCCAATAAAAAAGCGAGCTCGTAGCTGTAGAACCAATTTTCTTGAGAAGAGAAATGGTAATAACAAGTTACGTTCAATATATATATATATAAATACCATGAGGTTCTCGCTGTGCAGGTTCAAATTTGGACCCCCCCTTCCCTTTTTTCAAAGTTTTTTTTTGAATTTCCATCATGGCGACATCGTTCAATATAAACAGAACTGTTTTCGAAAAACGAGGAGAGGTAAGAATGTTGGAGAAATTGTTCATCAATTTGTAAATAAACCAACCGAAAATTATGTTCGAACGTTTGCTAGAATTAGAAATTAAACTTGATGTTCAAAATATAGTTATTGAAGTTTAGAAACAGGTTTGTAGGTTAGAAATCGGAATCAAACTACCACTTTTTGTGTGTAAATTCTGGTTTGTAGCTGATCTCTTCTAAATTAATCAACTGTTTTAAAATCAAATTGTGTATATCGAAATGTATTTTTGAAATGCATATTCATCATTGCCGTGAAATCGGAATTTGAAAATCTCAACACTGCTTTTCTCGAGTCGGACTCGGACTACCAATTTTAGTTTGCGCCCGATCTGTTGGCGTGAAGGTGTATCGAAATACCCAACTCAAAATTTCGATGCTCGTATCTTTTCAACAGTAAGAGATAGGAAAAATCAGAAAGACTAAATAAGACAGATATATGGATAAAAAATAATAATATTGAAATTTTTAGGAAACTTCATAAGCTTAATTTTTGTTTACTATTATAAGCAAAAAAGTGTCTTCCTCCTATGAACTTCTGAATTTGGAAATATGAAGGACGGTGAAGGACGTCATCGTAATAAATCGTTACAGTGTGCATCTAGCATTTCATATATTGCATGGCTGTCGACTTTCAAAAAGAATGGAAATTGTAGATAGCAAAATACGAGATATTTAAGCTTACAAATAGCAAAACATGAAATTTTCGGTCCTTTTGAGTAATTCGACGCTCCCGTCAAATATTTGAATCTACTAAAAACATGATAAAAAAAATAACAGAGACCAAAAATAAAAAAAAGACCAATCTAGCTTTTACTCCAAACGTAACGTTGGAGAACTTTCATTGTCCTAGCTTACAGGGTTCTTGAGAAATCGCTGATCCAATTTTCCACGGTTACGAAAACAATAGGTCTTCCGACGGAAGTCGGAAGACCTAATTAATCCAAAGAAAAGACGTTTCTGCAAAGAACTGAATTACGCGATTAATAGTGTTGCCAAAGATGATACTGTTTTTGACATTGATAATTGTTTTGTTGATTATTTATTTTGATGCATTTGTCTATTTGTCAATTTTCTAATCGAAAGGAGGGGATTTCAAATAACACTCCGGTGCAGCACCCACAGTAAAACCCCCAAAACACCGAATGCAAAAACACAGAACAGACACGCACAGAAAGAGACGCAAAAGGGACAAGGAACACCAAATATCAAATCAAAGAAACATCAAACACAAATAACTACACATAAACCATCGAGATCAATTTGCAATTGGTGCCGACTTAGGACGGCCATCCGCCGACTTCTTTTGAAATCGTACCCATACAAGCAACAGAGTATATTACTTTGGTTATTTCACAATCTGTACTTTATGGTGACATATTTAACAAAATAGGAAGGATCAAAGGTAGACAGAATAACCATCGAAATTGTGTTTGAATCATCAGGTGGACACTTGGCTTTGTACTAGACCAACCTACAGCCTTGTACCAGCGCATTCTTACGAATTGCACTCGACCTGACTGTAACGACAGGGTTCCATGACGGACCCTGTCCAAACATCTTAAGAAAAGACAGGGTACCGACCACCTGTCCTTTTGAATGACAAATATGGATAATGACCATATCCCAACAACAGCAAAAAAAAAAAAAAAAAAACCCCGGTAATTCAGAAAATCAAACCGAAGGCATACAAAATCAGGATAAACAGGTATCAAAGCAAACAAACAAAAACCTCCGCCACATGATAAGAAGCGAACTTCCGATATGGGAGTGGGACCAGGTGCCCAGGAATATAAGAGTAAGCATCTTCTTCTTGCATGCAACACCTGTCGCTTCCAAGTCGATAGAATTGTCACATCCGGTTCCTTCCATTTTGGAAGATATAAAGTATAATCTTTAGTTGGTTGGTACAAATGGTCTATGACAGAATATCATCCACAATTCTGGAGTCCGACAGACATCATGAATGTCTGTCGGACTCCTAGGGTGATAACATGCATGAGCTCGCTACGGCCGACAGAGCACGGACTGTATTTCGCACCCCTTCTGTTTTTATATCCATTTGCATATCCATATGTGTGATTCTTTGGCCTCTGCGCCATGTTGTCTGTTTATATGGTCATCTTACAGCGAGGAGATTATTTTTCACCACAATTGTGCGTTTTTCGAGACCTCTGGGTAATCGAAAAAGTGGGAGGGTTGTGCGCTCGTTATCCAGATAGCCACACCGTCTGCTACTGGGTTGGCAAATTACCGTCCTAAGTCGGCACCGATTGCCTATTGGTCTCGTTAGTTTATGTGTACTCATTTGTGTTTGATGTTTCTATGTGATTTGGTGTTCCTTGAACCTTTTGCGTCTCTTTCTGTGCATGTCTGCTCTGTGTTTTGCATTAGGTGTTTGGGAATTTGCCATGGATGCTGCAACCGAGTTTTGTTTGAAAACCCCTTCTTTCTTGTAAAAGCTGTTATGCAAATTTTGGCAGAGATTAATCTCCTTTGTCCTACTTAACAGGGAATCTCCTTAACTGAATTGTATTTCTACATATTGTCCTTGCATGTTGACATAATTATCTGGATGTTGACATAATTATATATCATGTTTACGGAATACAATGTATGTTGAAAATATCTCGCATGTAGGAGGCAGCAGTTTGCCACCATAGGAAACAAGTTTGGTTTTTACGTTTAATAATATTGAGTTTGTCAATCAAGCTACGCAAATTTATATGCTTTGTTAAATCGACAAATCAATCATGTCAATTTCAGTTTGATTAAGACATGAAAGTCAAGTTCAATTTCAAGTAAATATTTATTCAGTTAATTAAAATAAGAAATATGTAATATGATATAATCATGTAATATTGACATTCTCCATGTGCTCAATGATGGGTGACTTCTAGTCAAAGACCCTATTCCTATAAATAAACCAAAAATGAAAAATATGAAAAAGTATTCCCGTTTAAAACGCTCCGATGACGATACCAATTGATTACACTAAAGTCTCATGTACGCACATAACGATTTTATTGCACAAAACACCAAAGTAATGAATTCCGGTAATCCGAACGATCTTTTTCTTGCTCTAGAGAGCATGGTAATTAAACCGAGTTCATGAAATATTTACAAATATCATATTGAAATATATTTTCTAGTGCACAATATGCGCATTTCAACAAACAATGGATCATCAGTGATGCTCGATGCCAAAAAGAGGAAATCCAAATTAGTGACAATACGAAGATCGAAATCTGAACATGATATATGATCATGGTATATGCCAAAAACGCCAGCCCATGAGAAAGCTATACCAATGGGGAAATACTCTTTAGTTTCAGAATTATTAATCTCAGGTTAAGAATTTAAAGTCAGTGCAGAATCACCGAAAACAGTCCTCCAGCTCAGATTCCGACTTACTGTCCTGTAATCTATATCCAGAACAATTTCCTGTCATGACTAATGGAGGTCAACCTACGGATACAATAAATAATTATTGTAGAATTCATAAGACGCCGGAATAGATCTCCAAAACAGGGGCCTCTTAATTTAGTGAAAAGGGCAGTAGTGGTTGGATATTTCTGTTTAATTTCTAAAACGTGGGTCCTGTAGCATCATATCCCACCCTTCCTGTTTTATAACATTTTTGAACATAATATTCTTCACACTCTTTGGCCATATACCATTGTTTAGATTGAGAATCACTGACGAGGGTTAAGTATTGGAAACGTGCATGTCTGGTCCATGGTGCAAATTATGTGTTCTCAAATGATGGTTTTGAATTTGAAGACGTTTAATATACAAATGAACAAGCAAGACCAAACATCACATCCGAAATCATAACAGTAAACAATAAAACAACCCATACACCAACGATACCAATGGGCAACCGGACGGGTATCTGCTAAGTAAGTAGCAAATGGCGTGGTTTTCCTGATTACGTGCGCACAACCCTCCCACTTGTCTGGGAGAACGCACAATTGAAGTGTATAATAGCCTCCTCACTGTGAGATGACATAGACTTGACCGCTAAAACACAGGGGCCCAAATAACAAACAGCTATACAAGTAAATGGATATCAAAAACATAAGGCCGTAAAAACAGTCCGCACTCTACTGTTGTATGCAATCAGTAAATGGATATCAAAAACATAAGGCCGTAAAAACAGTCCGCACTCTACTGTTGTATGCAATCACCCGAAGAGTTCGACCAACTTTCTGACAAAAAATCTCGTTTAAAAACGCAAAGAAATGTTATTGTTTAATACACTAATCGTTAAAGAAGGGTAAGTCTAAATTTTTAGGTAATTGGATTTATGAATCCGCAAATTTCTGAGGAATCTAAGGACTAATTTTCAAGGAGCAAAGATGTCTAAAGGCTCTCTCGTCTGCTTCGAAACGGCTATATTTCGAAGGCAATGTTCCGCATGAAAGAACTTGGCAGACAATGTAAGAAAAAAACATTGCGTACGTCGACCTCCATATCAGTAATGAAAACAGATCTTAACAACATTCAAATTTTACAATGCATAATAAATGCAAAAGAAAAAAAGATATAAAGGTGAGAATTATGAACATACGGTCGATATGGGGAACTCGTCATACACTATGATGTCCCACTCTCCAGAATGGTGGATGATATTTTGTCATAGACCATTTGAACCATCCAACCAAAGATTGTACTCTATGTCTTCCGAAATGGAAGTAACCGGATGTGACAGTTCTACCGAATTGAAGCGGCGGGTGTTGCATGCAAGCAGGAGATGCTTACTCTTCCTGGGCACCTGGTCTCACTCCCATATCGGGAGTTCGCTTCTTTACATGTGGTCGAGGTTTTTGTTTGTTTGCTTTGGTTCCTGTTTTGTCCTGATTTTGTATGCCTGCGGTTTCTGATTTTCTGAATTATCGATTTTGTGCTGTATACAGGGATATGGTCATTATCCATATTTGTCATGTTGCAGTTACTAACTTCGAAAGAGCCGACAAAATTGTAAAGGACATAACGCAAAATAACAACACAAATAGCCTGAGGGGGAAATAGGTGAGGGGGGGGTATACTGCTTCTAAATTCAGAGATCATTTGAAATATAACAATTCATGCATTTGGGATAGCTTTTATGTAACAATGAAGATAGGACAAGAGGCCATTTAATCAAGATTTGGATGAAACAGACCTAAGTTACTATTTGGTAAATAAAAACATAAAGAAAAAAAACAACCAATTTTCCTAAATCTGCCGTCAGAGAGCAGCCCTCTGGATATCATAATAATACTGTAAACGTGGAAATTTTCGCATGGGGGTAAAAAATCCCCGTTGCATACTTACAATGGAAAAGACATTTTTATCGCGAATATTTCCCCTTCGCGAAAAGTCTTGATGTTTTAACTGCGAAATTCCCGCCCTCGGAAATAACCACGATGCATTCTTACAATGGAAAAGACATTTTTATTGCGAATATTTCCCCTACGCGAAAAGTCTTGATGTTAAAATCGCGGAATCCCCCCCCCGCGAAAATGACCACGTTGCATTCTTACAATTGAAAAGACATTTTTATCGCGAACATTTACCCCAGGCGTAAAGTCTTGATGTTATAATAGCGAAAAATTGCCCCGCGAAAATAACCACGTTGCATTCTTACAATGGGAAAGACATTTTTATCGCGAATATTTCCCCCCACGCGAAAAGTCTTGATCTTAAAATCGCGAATTTTTCCCCCGCGAAAATAACCGCGTTTACAGTATATGATGATTTACTATTGTTTTCGAGGGGGGAGCAAAATCATTGTATTTACCGAGGTACGTAAAATAATTATTTTATTACATGAAGTTTCAAAATCATTCAAACATTACTTTAAGACTATAAAAGCTTCTCTGATCTATTTTTAACACATTGAGAGCTGTAGAATCTTATATCTACCCGAGATGACGTCATCCTAGGAAAATATAATGTTTGAGCGTTTAACCGACTGGCTGTTTAAAAGGAAAAAAAATCCATTTATGCAATAACTACAATCATGACCTTGCCTGTACCTTTTTCACTTATTTTGAGAATGTCGTCGAAGAAACCTCTTGGTTTCCAATCTGTTTAGGGTCTTTGGCTATGGAAACCCTTATTCAGGCATATGGTACATAGTTTCATAAGTTAGCTCTTGCTATAATGGAGCATTCTTATCGCGAAAAAATATTGAGAGAATCATTATCTCACATTAGACAAAGGAGGGGATCTCCATCAACACCAGGTTGCAGCACCCACAGCAAAACCCCAAAACACCCAATGCAAAAACACAAAGCAGATAAGCACAGAAAGAGACGCATAAGGGACAAGGAACGTCAACGCACAACACAGAAACATCAAACACAAAGGACTACACATAAACCAACGAGACCAATTCAACACATTTAATGTTTGACGGAAGTGCCAAGCTTGTTCGTCATGCATGTGAGTCATAGGTAGCTTGTTATTATGTTGTGGCTTATGAGATAAAGAAGATCCTGACGACAATCTCAACAGCACTCACAACAGAGTACAAAATTAAACATGGACGGACCCCTAGCAAGCTAGAGGTGGGACCAGGTGCCCGGGATGAGTAAGCATCCCATGTTTGGCTAGCCGCATCCGCCGTCGATGTTCATGCACGTAAATAAAATCAATATCTTTAACAACATGCACTGTCTGAGGTTTTGTCTAAATAGAGAGTGTTATGGCGACAATATGTTTAATATTAATATATATTTTCAATTGTTCTGATTTTATGTTGTAGTTTCTGCAGTGAGCACTTATTGGAAATCTGTACATTTTCAGAAGGGATCAAAGATGTTATTGTGTGAAAACCTAACATTTTTTAATTATTCATGTGTCACTTTCTAATACAGATTTGTTGTGTACTGAAGAATTTATGAATAAAACATCGAGGAGTGAAATAAATTTTATAATCTGAAAGGATATGCAAATTCATAGAGTAAAACAACCAAAGAAATTGATGAATAGATTTATTTCTAATGGTAACAATATTGAATTCTAGCCTTGGAACGGTCTACAATTGTGCTCTGACCTTTTTTTCTGAAAAAAGTCGGAAGTATCCGTGGCAATCATTAAAGAGGATTCTGAAAAGATTTATTCATGACTTGAAGGACACTTGAAAGCCTTACTGTTTTACTATAAATATATGAAGCCAAAAGTCGGTCAAAGATCTCTCATCTTTAAATAAACTTTTTTCAGTAGAAAGACGAAAGGAAATGCGTGGATCTCCAACAAGACACAGAAATGCCCATATGAGAAAACACAGAGTAGAAAATCACAGAAAGGACGGAATAGGGACAAATAATAAACTAAATATACAAGATTACAGATAGACCAACGAGACCAAAGTGCAATCGCTGCCAACAAAGGACGGCCTTCTGTCGCGCTAACTACTGGCATTACAAAATGGACATACAACAGATGGTGTGTTAACAGGATTACATGTACAAAACCCTCGCACTTTATTGTCCGGTCACCCAGTGGTCTAGAAGAATGTCCATTGTGTATAAAACCTCCCCACTGTAAGACGACGGACTGGCCCAAGTGTATATGAATTGAATATCAATAATACGGAAGTGTTCCAACTCTATACCTTCTTGAAGAAAATTTCAAACCTATTTTCATGCACCAGACACGTGTTTCAGATATAAAATCCTCATCAGTGATGCTTCCAGCCAAAATGCTTTTCATAAGTCGCCAAAAATTTAATTTCACTAGCGCCCTCTGGTTTTATTTTTAGAATTTAAATTTTTGCAGTTACTTTACAGAGAGTGCGCGGCTCAAAATTTCTTGTAGGGTCCCTTCAGTAGCATATCCAAATAAAATCTATGTTCAAAAAGAAAGGAGGGGATCTCCAACAATACTGCAGCACCCAAACGAACATTGGAGGGATGTGAACCTTCTTTAATTTCGATGATATTTTTCGATAAAATGTCAAGTTTCCGAAATAGCAAATATATATATATGTATATATATATATGATATCAAATTGATAGGGGACAAAAACAAAGATTCTTTCAGAGCTGGAAAGAAGAAATCAAGACACGACAAAATAGCCCGTGCTCTGTTGGCTGGAGCAAGCTCATGTATGTAATTAATTGAGTCTGACCGACATAATGAGAGGACAGGTGGTCGGTGTCCTGTCTTCTCTAACGAGGTTTGGACAGGGTACGGGTCTCGATGAGTTAAGGCCATTCTAGTAAATTAATGTTGCATTTTGTTACCAAATTCTTCGGGGTTTTTTTTGGGGGGGGGATTTATTCATTATTTGTCAAGGAATTTATATTTAAAATTGGGTATCTACATATCCTATGGTTTATCATAGAGTCGCTATGATTAAATATTCTCTAACAACCTCAAATGACAGGACTTCGTTCCAAGAACTTGCGTGTATTAAATCATAGGTATATTTGTGAGCGCCTGTGTGTGTGGCTTGAAATGCTTCTTAACGACAAAATAAAATATTTTAAAAGCACTTATCATCTCATTATTTCAAAATGTTGGAAATCCAATTTATTAGTTCACTTCTTTTCATGTGGTGGAGGTTTTTGATTGTTTGCTTTGGTTCCTTTTTTATCCTGATTTTGTATGCCTTCGGTTTATGATTTTCTTAAATATCGATTTTGTACAGTGTATTGGGATATGGTCATTGTCCATATTTGTTCTGTTCTGTTCTGTAATTATGCTAGATCTATCCAACTATCAGACATCCCTTTTCCATCAGGCATTGGGGTTGGAAATGAGATTAAAAAAAAACAATAGTATGTATATTTAATCTACATTGCCCATATTCCATGGTTTCGTTCACACAATATTTTGATTTGGTACAATGTTAAACTTATATATATCTACCACCAAGCAGCATCCATAGAATGAAAATGCTCGATGTTGTTATGTTAAAATAAATGAAAAAAAAAATTAAAAAAAAAAAATCTTATAAAATATTTTGTTCTCGAAATGTTTTCGTGAGAAAGGTTTTTTGTATACTGTTTTCTGAATGGTCCTATGAATGAAAACTCTGTGAGAAATGGGTAACAATGCATATACTTTTGAAAGCTCATTACCATAAATTTCAAAGATAAACTTTGATCAATAATTTATTTATGATGTGTTGATTACAATCCAACGAGTGAATTCAAGTACAACTGTACCTTGGTCATTTATTAGCTCCTACTACGATATTAATGAACCGTAAATGTATCGTGTAAATAAGATAAAATTAATGGAAAGATCACATAAGCCGTAAGCGATCTCTTGCTAGTTTGCTCCTAATGTTTATAGTTATTTGTAAACAGAAAATGTCATTAGCAAGTAAAATGTCGCCTGAATTATTCGAATCGAATTTGAATTATGCAAAACTTCATGGAAAATATTGAATTGAAAAAACAGAACACTCTTATTTTATGCAGATAACTCTAACTTCCACAGCAGTACGTCATTTAAGCTTTGTTTTTTTATCAATATATTTCACCCATATTATTTTGCTATTTCGGAAACTATTATCGAAAGTAAAGGAGGTTAACATCTGAGCACCATCCCTCCTATGCTATTTATTTAACTGGCCACTGAATCGACACAACAGGAAATTTGGAGCTGCGCACTCTCTACAAAGTAGATGCACAAATTTAAATAAATAAAAAAAACATGAGGGCGCTACGGAGGTGACTTTTGGATGTGTCTGAAAATCACTTTAGATGGAGGCATTACTGATGAGGATTTACTTTCCAAAACACGTGTGTGGTGCATTAAAATTGCTTTGAAATTGTCTTCAAGAAGGTAAAGAGTTGGTAAACTTCCGTATTATTAAAAAGAAAACACCCAAAACTGTTCCTAAACAAATCCAGTGATCAGCTTTTTGGACAAAAATGCACCAGTCAAGGTATCCTCATCAAGATGCACAACAACACATTTTCTCGACTTCATAACCATCATTGCGTATGCGAAGACAGAGTAGTGTAATGATTTGTGAAGAACCGTCTTAAAACTTGAATGTTACTAATACCATAAGACGGATTGGGTTCCATAACTCTGATATTTTAGAATGAATTCATAAAATATAAAACGTCTTCAAATTCAATAGCATCATTTAAGAACAGATTAATTTGCAGCATGGACTAGACATGCACGTTTCAGGTTCTTAACCCTCGTCAGTGAACCTCAATCTAAACAATGAAATATGGCCAAAGAGTGTGAAAATTATTATGCACAAAAATGTACAAAAAGACGTGCTCAGGATTGGTGGAATATGGTGCTACAGGACGTTTTATAAATTTCAAGAAATTTTGATAACAGAAATTTTCGAATGCGTTGAACAGAGGATCAACCGAAGTTGATCAAACTTGGCTACTTGACTCCTCGTCCACAAGCAGTGACACTAACCAAGTGGTACACATGTTAAACGTCTTCAAATCTAATAGCAACATTTAAGTACATATTTATTTGCAGCATGGATCAGACATGCTTACCTGTTGGAGCAGCGGAATGCATTCTTACAAGTCGAGAAAAAGAGGATAAACAGATAGGGACCACAACACAGCAGCATAGAATCACGAAGGACAAAACTATCTTAATGTACAACATACACAGAGTCAAGTGTAAGAATTTTATTACAGGTGACGCCTACTGCGCTGTATTAATTAAGAAAAAAAACATTCAAAAGGCTGTCGTAGCTATGTGAAAACTGCAAAAATATCATCTGACTGTATGGAATGAATCTAGATAATTTATTCCGTCAGAAATGATTGATATGACAGATATATCGTGTAAAAATAAAATTCGTTGTAGGTGGTGCTACGTCAACGAATTTTTTTTTAAAATGAATATATGAAAATGTACTCCAATGAAAATGAGAGGGTTGTGCGCACGTAATCCAGGATAACCACACCATTTGCTCCTTGCGTGACAAATGGCCGTCCAAAGTCGGCACCGGTTGCACATTGGTCTCGTCGGTTTATGTGTAGTCTTTTGTGTTTGATGTTTACATGTCGTGTGTCTCTTTTCCGTCTCGTGCTGTACTCGTCTTTTGTTTGTTTTTTTTTTTGCATCGGGTGTTTTGCTGTTGATGTTGCAACGGGGTCCTCCATAATTTAAAACAATACCAGCGATATCGAATCTTGCCAAACATAATTTCTTGTGAGACCTACTATTTCAAAATAGAAACTGGACATAATGAACACGGAAGATTGTGTTAAACACCACAGACAAGTAAAGAAGACACATACTACGTGTATAACACAGAACATAGAAGAGTATATGTCGGCGGACCCGTGGTCTTGGTGAGGTTCAAACCAGCAACCTTTCGGTCACTGACCCGACGCCCTATCCACTAGACCACTGAAGATAGTCTATAAAAGAACACCTTTCTATGTACCATGGGATTGTCTCATTGTGAGGAGTTCACGAACAGAAGCATATGGATTGAACAAAAGGCAACTGACAGGAAATAACATGATAATGAAATGCGCAGGAATATGTAGAATTCATGTGGTTATGTAAAAAAAATCATTAGTGATGTTACATACTTTTAGTCTCAAAGGAAATCCTTTGCATTTGAAGATGATTATCGAGGAAAATATGTACACCCAATAAAATGAAAAGCATCAAAGATTCATTGGTGGAATCTTAAGAAATGTCTTTGAAAGGATATATTTTATGATTCATTGCTATGGTCTTGCTAGGCATTGTTGACAACATTATGAAAAGAAACTCAATTGAGATGAAATTGAAAGCGTGCAAAATAAATCACGATAACGAACATTTTTTGACATCAAAATAATTATGTGAGGAAATCAAAATAATTTCCTTTGACTTATGAACGTTGGAAGGTAGATTTAATTTTCGTATCATTAACAAGAATGCTTTGTTCAGGACAAAGCGCAGAATAATTCAAAAGTCATTTGTTTCAAACCGAAGAAATATCGATCTGATGGTACTTTGTAACACAGAATGACACCAAATGCAAAAGGATGAAAGAGAAAGGAGGGGATCTCCAACAACACTCGGTTGTAGCATCCACAGCAAAACATCCAATGTAAAAGCAGAGCAGATACCCACAGAAAGGGACGCAAAAGGGACAAGGAACACCAACTTACATCATAGAATTATGAAACACAAAAGACCACATATAAACCAACGAGACCAATGGACAACCGGAGACGACTTACGACAGCCATCTGCTACGCAAACAGCAGACGGTGTGGTTATCCGGATTACTTATGCACAACCCTCATACTTTTCCGATTACCCACAGGTCTCGAAAAACGCACAATTGTGGTTTGAAATAAGAATCACAATGCACAATTTGCGCGTTAAAAGAATTAATGTCTCATTACTGATACTCGAGGCTGAATAAAACAAATGAAAATAGTGTAAACATATATGTTCTATCATCATGATTTTGTGCACCATATGCACATTTCGACAAATGATGTATGATCAGTGACGGTCGAGGTCAATGGAGAGGAAAACCAAATAGAGAATATAAGAAGAAGAAAAAATCGAAAATGTACGTCAAAGAGCAGAAAAAGCCAGATGAACACTCTTGGCAAAAAGCCAGCTTAGGAAAATGCTATGTATTGAGGGAAATACTCCATAGTTTAGAATAATTAACAAACAGAGATGCAATATGTATGAAATATATGTAATGTCACCCAATTGACATCATGGTTTGCCCAGAAATAATGGTTCGGATCGATCCTATTGATAACATGAATAAAACCCTAATTATCATAAATTTATGTCCTCTCTGTTTAAATTGACAATGAACGCTGAGATGACGTAAGGCTGTAAGATTGAATGTTCTGTATACCAATAGCAATATATACCCCATAAAATTGTCAGGACTGCTGTTCATCAATGTGCTCTATTGCTGAATGACGGAAAAAACAATTAGGTTGTTTGCGACCGTGAAAGAGGGGTTATTCATTTTATACAAAACGCTCATCATCCCAATTATCAGCAGCATTAAACTGTAATTTCTTCATCATCACATTTGTCCTTAGGTCAATTCAGGAGAGATTTGTGAGGTTTTCCTGTTTTTTATTCCTCCCTGTCCTCGGAAACAACTATCGTCATCGTTTGAAAAGCATATCAAAACATCTACTTCGGGCTTTTAGGACTTCAGGGAAAATAATAATTAGAAACTAAATTTGTTTTATTTCAGAAAATTGATGAAACAATCATGTTATTTCTGACATGAGAATAGAAACGTGAGATTAAATTTCTTATATAAATCCCAAACTCGAAAGCTATTTCTTTATCTTGTAAAAGGAATAGATGTAAGATGTTGCTGGACTTTCATATACAGTTGAAACATAAGATGAAACGAAGATAATGTATGATAATAATTAGAGGTAAGCATTTTCATACAAGTTCATTTTTGTCTATTGCAATATGAGGGAACTGTTCCAAATCGTTACATTCTTGTATGAGGGTACTGTTCCAAATCGTTACCCTCTTGTATGATGGAACTGTTCCAAATCGTTACCTTCTTGAGGAAAATTTCAAACTTTCCAACTCCAAGTAACTTTTTTTTAATTTGCGGTTACTCCTGTCTTTTGCACTTGACAAAGTAGACATTTCCAGGGCTTCTGGGTAACGTTGGCAATCTCCACTATTACGATACACATAGAGGTAAAAAAATATGAATTATGCTTTTCTTTTGTTAAATAAAATTCTTTATAGTCGTAACGAATTTTTTGTCAGAAATTTTAAGCTATTATTAATGCGTGGGATGATATCTGATTATATCCTGAAAATGGCCGGACTCGGAATATATCTACATTTTTATTTATCAACGTCAGGTAAATTGATCTTCTTGATGCCAATTCATCAATTATACTCGGAAAAGTAAAAAATAAATGTTTGAGGTAATCCTTAGATAAAATCTCTAATCTTAGAAACGATGCGAGATATATTATGGATTTTCTTAAGTGTAAAATAATGTTGAAATCATCTGAAAGAGATGATTTTCCAGAAAACGAGTCACATGATAGGATTTATTGTTCACGAGACAATTGATTATGGGTATGTTTCAATTTTGTTGTTTCCTGTAGAGATACAGCGTCCTTCTCGTGTATATTTCCATTGGTATCGCATAAATAAGGTATAAAACTATTGGTTCGCATTCAAATTCATTAGTAGATGTGAATCGATACGAAAGTGAATGATGACAATCTCAGATTACATGGGGTATATATACAGTTAGAATAGAAGTTCTATAGCGATAGTTTGAAAAAAAAACGGTATTGTGTCGAGTTCAGTGCGATGTTGACAATGTTCGGATTTTATTCGTAAGATGATTTTCATTTAATTTTTATTTTTCGTATATTTATATCAACGTTTCAATGGCAGGAACATCTTCTGAACCCGAACCTGAAGGGGAGAGTGTTTCTTCGCCTGAACCAGAGCAGCTATACAGTGTTTCACCATCTGAACCCGAACTGTTCAGTGGCTCAACGCCTGAACCCGAACTGTTCAGTGGCTCAACGCCTGAACCCGTACTGTTCAGTGGTTCAACGCCTGAACCTGAACTGTTCAGTGGCTCAACGCATGAACCTGAATTTTCTGGTTTATTATCTCCAGAACCTGAGAATTTATTTAATTCGTCATCGCCTGAACCAGAATATTTGTTCAGTACTTCATCGTCAGAACCGGAGTATTTGTTTAGCGCGTCGTCGTCAGAAACTGAACCATACGGAGAACCAAAGGCGGAACCAGAGATAGAACCAGAGCCGGAAGCAGTGCCAGAAACGGAACCAATGTCTGAATCATGGCCTGAACCGGGACCTGAATGGTCTGTGGCGTATGGTGAATGGGGAGTAGGATGGCCTCTTCATATTTACATATTTGGGATTATATACTTCATTCTGTTTATGGCCGCACTCTTATTGTTGTGCGCGTATTTATCCAAGAGGAAGGTATTACATAAAGGAAAGCTAACTGTATCATTACTTACCATGACAATCATATTCAACTTGTGTAGAACTATCTCGCTCTTTGGAGATCGTTATTCTACCAATAAGACTTTCCATCCGTTTCTCTCTCGTCTTTTGTGGATGCTTCCGGTTCCGTTTCTTCTGTCCTCGTTTTCCCTCGTATTACTTGCGCTTCTAGATTCTACCAAATTCTATATAGGACCACCAAGGTTTCAAAAGTTATCAAGTATTCTGATATTCACCGCCTTTCATTTTACCTTGGTACTGACTACAGATATCTCAGTGTATTACGAACCTTCCTCAAAGCCTATGTTACTGATATGCCAAGGCCTCTTTATTCTATATGGACTACTTCTGACGATTGGCTTCATCTATACGGGGCTTAAGATAAGGTCAAACTGCTCATCAGGACTACTTGTAGGTAAGTTAAACTTCGCCTTTATGATGTGATGAGCTAAGTCTGATTACCCAGTGATATGTAAAGAAATATATGGATTTCTTTTGGTAATGTGTGGATCCAAAAAACCCTTTTAGCTGTTGATGATATTTTGAATATTGATAACCCACATTTTGACCATTACAAAAATCAAATTTATCCACCACAGTTAACATTGATGCTCAATTTGGTGCTCAATTGTGAGTGCTATAGAGATTATCGTCAGGATCTTCTTTAACTCATTGATGATAAAGCTACACCATTTTTGGATCTAGGTATCAAAATCAATGACGGAGAAATTCAGACAAAGATAGACGACAAAAGAGAAGATTTCAACATAGTTAATTTTCCTTGACTTGATGACAATGTTCCAAGATTGCCATCATACAGCATTTACATCTCTCAGCTCTCTACGCTAGAGCTTGCTCCCATGTTTTGGACTTCCATGATAAAAATTAACAAATTACAAAGAAACTTATCAGTCAAGGATTTAGATATCAAAAAGTTGTTGAATCTTTTTAAAAAAATTTCAAGATTTTAAAACCGTATGTTGTATTTTTTTTTTTAAATATAAATCATCTCATGCCATTGTTGCACGTACAAATCTCTGAAATAATACGGTGAAATACAAAAAAAAATTACAAAGGTTACCTCATTTAATTATTATCTGCCGGATAAAGTAAAGAATGCAGCTTTTTCAATCCGTTTCTTGTAGTGCCACATACAATAATTGTTTTTCTCTATGGAACGGTCCATTTGATATTTTGGGATTGGTTTCGTTTTTTCGAAAAAATAATTTTCTTTTGAATATTGGGGAAAAATAAATTTTCTTATGGATTGACAGAAAAAATAATTTTGCTCTCATGAGTCCATGTATATAATCTGAATTTGAAGAATTATCACAAATTCAGCCTTATATTTCTGAAAATTGTCCGCCTCGATTCGCTCGCCAAAGTTTAAACTGTCTAAAAACTTTTGACTCGCTTCGCTCGTCATATTTTCCTATCAAAAAAGATTTCTTCAGTTGCATAGTTCATATTTGAAATATCAACAGTTTTGTACATTTATGAAATAATTAGTATAATATGTATAATAAGGCATGATCCATTTGATATTCGGGGGGGGGGGGCTTGGGGATTTTTTTCGAAAAAAATAATTTTGCTCTGAATTTTGATGAAAAAAAAAAATTAATTTGCTTTTTGCTTTTGTTTACCAAACTTTACACCTTCTTGGATAAAATTCCAAACCAATTTCCATGCACCAGACACGTGTTTCGAATATTAAATTATCATCATTGACGCTTCTTGCGGAGCCACTAAAAATCATTTCAGTAGCGCCCTCTTTAATTTTTTGAATTTAGATTTGTACATTTATTAAAACACAAAAAAAATCTTTACATATTACACTTGATAGAAAAAAATTTTATTGCTTCAACTTTGCATAAAAAAAATTTGTTCCGGTCCGTGGCGAAAAAAAAATAATCTTACCCCCCCCCCCCCCCTTCGAATATCAAATGGACCGTGCCTAAAATATATCACCGTAGAGTCTGATTTTATATGCAACTTTGAATGAGAAAATAAAACAAATATTCGGTTTTGCACAAATTTACATTTCAAAATTTAAAATTTGTCTTGAAGGTCCTCCAGACCCTCTTACCTGTACCTTATAAAATTTTTGTGTACAGATTTATATTGTCAAAATCATTTATCACTGTGTGATCAAACTTTTGCGTTAAACATTATATTTACAGTCTTTTAAAAATACAGATAAGGTATTTCTATAGATAAAAACGATATTCTTTTACGCTACAACATACTTCGCACATCACGTGTTAGATAAAAAATAATATCACGAAACCTTAGAGGAAGCAAGTACTCGAGGTCTTTTATCAAGTTTGTGTTTTTCGTGCCGATCGGTCAACAAATATGGCCGCCGAGGGCTCTGATTGGCTTGAGCATTTCCTACTTCTACCGAGGGCTCTGATTGGCTTGAGCATTTCCTACTGCAACCGCTTCACAGAATTTTACGAAACCTTACAGGAACCAAGTTTGTGTTTTTCGTGCCGAGGGCTCTGATTGGCTTGAGCATTTCCTACTGCAACCGCTTCACAGAATTTTACGAAACCTTACAGGAACCAAGTTTGTGTTTTTCGTGCCGATCGGTCAACAAATATGGCCACCGAGGGCTGTGATTGGCTGACGCATTTATGACTTCTCTGCAACCGCTACTCAGAAACCTTACAGGAAGCATGCACTCAAAGTTCTCTACCAAGATTGTGTTTTTCGAGCTGTTCATTCAACAAATAAGGCCATCGAGGGCTCTGATTGGCTGACGCATTTTCGACTTCTCCCAAATTGATGTTCATTATTTCAGGAAACCTTAAATGAAGAAAGAACAGTTCAAGGGCCTCCACCAAATTGTCTACTATTATTCTCCAATCGGTCGTTGTTAGATCTCTATGCGAAATAGAGTTTAATTCTAATCAGATTGTGATGAAGGTGCACCTCACTTGAGCGAATCCATCAAAAATGTAACACATGATGTTAAACCTCAAAAACTTAAAACAATTTTAAAAAAATAATTATTTTTAAGTGTTTTAAACAGACGCACGATCGATTGAAATTACATGTATACATTATAAAATCTTTTACATCGATTCTACTAGACTAAAACTCTTTAAGTATACATGATTCAATTGAAGGTTATCCGTATATTTTCTATAAACATGTTTAATAGTTAATAAATCAGATAAACATGGATCGTATTCTATCTTTCACGGTGTTCTTATCATACTGCCTGCTTAGCTCACACTGAAAATCGAAAAATCGTGATTTTGCATTGTAAATGTTGTGTATACGGTTAAGATAATGAGATAAAGAAGATACTGACGACAATCTCAACAGCACTCACAATAGAGCACCGAATTAAGCATCGACGAACCCCTAGCAAGCTAGAAGTGGGATCAGGTGCCCGGGAGGAGTAAGCATCCCCTGTTTGGCTAGCCGCACCCGCCGTCGATGTCTCGTACGAAAATAACAATATACATGCTCTGTCTGATATAACGTCTAGATAGAAAGTGCTATAGCGACCATGAAATTTTTTACTAGCACATATACCTATAAGGAATCTTCTAATACATTATTTTTTTATCGTAGTAAACATTTTCAGAAAGTAAGCATCCTCTGTTTGGCTAGCCGCACCCGCTGTCGATTTGACGCACAAAAATGAAAACAATATCTACAAAACAAACACTTTCTGGGGTTATGTCTACATAGAAGGTGCTATGGCGACCATCGCGGGGATATATTTTACCAGCTCCACAAGGCAAAGGGCATAAGTGTGGCACAAATAAGTAAAGATGATCATGACGACCATCTGGACAGCACTCTCAATAGAGCACCAAATTGAGCATCGACAGATAAGATAAATACGTTTTCAAAGATCTTTCTCTCGAAACTTTTTACGAAAGCTTGAGTTTTATTTTCTGCATGTTTACACCCACTTTAACTAGTTTTGCGAAGAAAAATCATTAGAATTTCCATCATCACAGTTGGGGACCCAGGAATGAACAATATTCCGAAGTGAGACAGGTGCACGGGGGTAGTCAGCGTCTTCTGTTTGCATGCAACACCCGTCTATCTATAGAAAACCTCGCCGATTTCAGTTGCATATATTCCGGCTGTTCTATATACATTTTATTCACAATAAATTCGTGGTTTATATTATATATTTAATTGATTCACTTCACTTAAAGCTACGGTGTCCCTGAAAATTAATTAATTTTACAAAATTTTATAATGCAAAATCTTTCTTTTCATATGAAAGTTCACATTCTCATTTGTATAAATTCAAATTTTTCAGGCGAATCTAACGCATACATTCGCAGTTATAGTCGTTAAAAAACGTCATTTTGAACTTGGGGTGCGCAGCTCTAATTCATTCCACTGGCGCTACCTACAATGTATTGCATTTAGACAATAGAGATATATGGCAATCTAATTAAACAACTTCGACAATATTATGGTCCTTACTGCATATTTTCAAATAATTTTTTTTATTACTCATTTTTTCCTCATTCTAGACTCTTCGGAATAAATTTTACGTTTGTAATAAAATTTATTTTAAGGACACTGTATCTTTAAAAGACATATGAAGGGAAAATTTATAAAGATACGGACCTTTATTTCAGTGTTCTCTTGTTGACGAGGGAGGAAGATTTGTAGCTAATAATGACTTCTATACCTATTGTCGGAACAATTTCCAATTAATCAAATGATAATAAAAAGACAAAATTTTGTCGCTAATGAAGGATACAATAAACCAGTACATTGATCTGTTTGCAATCAATGAATCAAAAAATGTTCGCACATAAGCTTAACTAAATCATTGTATAGAACGAATGGAAATAGTAACAGAAACTAGCTAATAACTCGTTATAGTGCAATAAACAGCTCTCTCGACAATTTCAAATGAACATTTTCATCCATTGTACAAGAGAATCAATACCGTGTTTGGCACAACAGACATTAGATTGAAAGGACTGATCTAGAATCACAAGAAAGATACGGAAGTAGTTGCACATTACCATTTTTCGAAGTTTTCAGGAGAACAATTTCGTTTAAGAAATTTTTGAAAATAAACAATAAAAAAAATCAAACAGCCAAATGCACTGTTATGGAACGAGGAAAAGTAGACAAATAGACTTAAACAATAACATAAAGAAAAACAGTAAGAATCATCTCTAAAGTGTCCATGTATAAACGGAATTATCGTAGGTTGCGCCAGCCACTCGAAAAAACGCTGCGCCATACCAATATCAAATATACATTCAAATAAACATTTATTAAATGATGTTCGGGTATCAGTGAAAGTGGATCATTAACACGACAAAGTCCAGATAATCTTATTTTGTTTCAGCTGACTTAAATCTTACGATAGAGCGATAATTTGTGATCCAACATACATGAAAAAAAAATGCATTCAATATGTCGTGAATAGTTCGGACTAACTACTTCATTTTACTTATTTATGATTATTACAGAGAACCAAACAGCTCTATCGTCTCTCATCCGAATATGTGCAGTTTCGGCTGTCATTGGCGTTTCCATAGTTGCAACATACATATACAGTTCCGTCAGCGTATTCGGAGTCTATAGCGACGAAAAATTTATAGACGCCTGGGATTGGTGGATTCTTCAGACAGTAATAAGACTAGAAGAAATTTCAGAGAGTTTGATTGTTCTCATAGTAGCGTCAAGATCAGCGATATCGAGGAATAATTTCTTTGGAAAATGTTTCAAACACTGTTGTCCGACTTCATCACCCAGAGTAACACCAGTATCAATTACAGTCCGGCCTGGTACTGTTATGGAAACGGAGATATCCTGTACTAGCATAAAAATGAAAGATAATTGTATTAATGGCAATTAATAATACTCACTTGTGAATATCATACATGATTTGTTTAGTTTTGTTTTGTGTATTAAAACACTTGCAACAAAAGTATTCTGTTGATTACTATGAAGGTGCTAAAATATGAATGACAAGGTAAAAATTCCTACGAAACTTTGAAATCAAAGTGTGATTATCTTCCCTTGTAGTAGTATGGAGATAATATCGAATTCCGCATAAAATACACCAATTATGTAGTATGTCTTCTTGAAATTAATCCAGACAAAGCACTGGTATTCCGTCAGAAATATACCAGAAAAGAAGAAAGAGGGGATCTCCAACAAGACCCGGCTGAAGCACTGACAGCAAATGAAAACATAGAAGATATACAAGGAAGAGACACAAGAGAAAGGGACAAGGAAAACCAAACACCACATAAAATATTAAAGACTACACATAAACCAACGTGACCCATGGGCAATCGGTGCTGACAAAGAAATGTAGTAGAAAATGGTGTGGTTATTCGGATTACATGCATACTACCCTTCCCACTTTTCCAAAGGATCTTGAAGGACGCACAATTGCAGTGTAAAAATAACCGACTCACTGTAAGATGACCACGCAAACAAGACAGCAAGGCGCAGGGGCCCAAGCATCACACAGATGAATATGTAAATGGATATAAAAAAAAAGTCATACGAAATACAGTCCACGCTCATGCAATTATCACCCGAGAAGTCCGACCGACATTCAGAGAGGAAAGGTGGTAGGGGTCATGTTTTCTCTAAAGAAATTTGGACTGGCCAATTACCAATTGTAGTTAAGGAGTCAAAGATTCAGGGAAATGTGACATAATTGTGTTAATGTCCATAAACATGGCATGACCAGGTGTCCGGGAGGAGTGAGCTTCCTCTGACTGCATGCAAATGAGTTAAAGAAGATCCTGACGTTAATCTCAACAACACTCACAATAGAACACAAAATTAAATCATCGACGGACCCCTAGCAAGCTAGAGGTGGGACCAGGTGCCCGGGAGGAGTAAGCATCCCCTGTTGGTTAGCCGCATCCGCTGTCGATGTTTATAAAGCATGGAAATGAAAATGTATAAAATTCATGCACTGTCTGACGCTATATCTATATAGAAAGTGCTATGGCGACAATGTCAGGAAAGTATATTCAAAACACTTACTGTCAAACCCCTCGCCGGGAACTTTTTTACGAGCTCCACACGGCAAAGGGCATAAGTGTGACACAAATGAGAAGATCCTGACGTTATTCTCAACAGCAACACACGACGCGAATGCCAGATATACATGTTTAGTATAAGAGATAAGGGTTACCGATACAAATAAATGTCAAAGTTAAATGAGTTATTCATTTGATAATCATGAAATACATGGAATATTCTTTCCATCATCCGATCCGAATACACCAGGAGCTTTTATTAATTTTGGTACCTTCTTCGTTATTAATAATAAGACTTATAACGCATGGTTTGCCTGACGTTTTCTTCTTCCTTTTCACTGGCTCCATTATGCACACCACCCTCCCCATCAGAAGATAAAATATCGTTTATCAATACTTACTAAATGGTGTTTTGATCGAGAGTGTGAAACATTTGAATGTACTTCTGACAAAAAAGGATTCTTTTCTTCAGTAGAATACAAATCATGGACTCGATCTGAGTTGCGCAAGGCTTCTAGACAACATTTTAGTAAGATTTGGTGACACTCTATACAGGCAAGTTATTGAAATTCCTATGGGTACTAATTGTGCGCCACTGGTTGCAGATTTGTTTTTATACACATATTTTGAATATTGATGACCCACATTTTGACCATTACAAAAATCAAATTTTTCCACCCGAGTTAATATTAAATTACGTAAAAACAGATTATAAATCTACACAATTTTTGGATATTGATATCAAAATCAATAACGGTGAAATTCAGACAAAGATATACGACAAAAGACTTTGGCTTCAACATAGTTAATTTTCCTGGGCTTGATGGCGATATTCCAAGATTGCCATCATACGGCATTTACATCTCTCAGCTAATCAGATACGCTAGAGCTTGCTTCCATGTTTCGGACTTTCACGATAAAAATAAACAATATACAAAGAATCTTATCAGTTAAAAGAACGGTGTCCCTGAAAATTAATTCATTTTACAAAATTTTGAAATGCAAAATCTTCCTTTTCATATGAAAGTTTACATTCTCATTTGTATAAATTCAAATTTTCAGGCGAATCTAACGCATACATTTGCAGTTACAGGCCTTTAAAAGCGTATTTTTGCTCTATTTCATTCATTTCACTGGCGCCACCTACAATGTATTGAGTTTTTACAATAGAGGTAAATGGAGATTTAATTATTAAAAAATCGACAACATTAGGGTCGTTCCTGCATATTTTCACCTAAAACTTTTTATGGCTCCTTTTTTCCTCTATGTAGATCATTTGGAATAAATTTTACGTTTTCAATAAAATCTATTTTCAGGGACACTAAAACTTCAAGGATTTAGATATCATAAACTTGTAAAGTCTTGGAAATTTTACAATAATTATTCTGAACTCTCGTTTTACGATGACCTAGTAAACAAAATCAGAAGGATCAAATGCAGATCAAACATCAAGCACAAATGTAAGAAAATAGTCGATCGCCTGCTTTACCGAGCATATCATCCCAAGGTCATCAAAAGAATACTGGGCATGGTACTGGACCAATCTACAGTTTTGTACCAGTGTCTTTCCCAACGTTGCAAACTGGTCAACCGTGACGACAGGACTTCATGACGGACCTTGTTTTAACCTCGTCAGAGAAGACTGGGTCCTGATTCTCTGTCCTGTCTGAAAGTTGGTCAGACTTCTCGGGTGATTGATCTTGGGCTCGCTTCACTCAACAAAGCACAGACTGTTATACGCATGCTATGTACTTTTTTTTTAGATCCATTTACATAGAATCTGTGTTACAACAGGCCACTGTGTTGAACTGTCTTTTTTGTGATGTCACCTTACAGTGAGAAGTTTTATGTTTATACAACTACTGTGAGTCTATGAAGACTCTGTGTATCCGGATAAGTGGAAGGGTTGTGCGCACGTCACCCGGATTAACCACACCGTTTGCTAATAGCAGATGGCCGTCCAAAGTCGGCACCAGGTGCATATTGGTCTATCTTTTAGGTTGTCATTAATGTTTGTTGTTTCTGTACGTCAGTTTCGATTGTCTTGTATGATGTTCTAGTGAATTTTGTCGTCTCTTTTTGTGGTTTGTAGTTTTGTCTGATGTTATTTTCTTATGGGTTTGTTTCGCTCGGTGAGTGCAGGATGGTCATGCTGGAAATCATCCCCTTTTCCTCAACTCATTTGAAAATTTGTAATCAAAATTTATTGAAATTTGTAATACGCGGGTCCTGTAGCATCATATCCTACCCATCAATCTTTCGGTACATTTTTGGACATAATTACTTTCACACTCTTTTGCCATATTACATTGTTTAGATTGAGGGTCACTGACCAGGGTTAAAAACCCGAAACGCGCATGTCTGGTCCATGCTGCAATTTTTTTCATTTCTTAGCTTTGCATTGCTATTGAATTTGAAGACGTTTAACATTTAAAGCACTTGGTGAGTGTCACTGCTGATGGACAAGGAGTCCCCGAGGGCACGTGTTGCCAAGTTTGATCAACTTTGCATGATCGTTTCCTGAACACAATCGAATATTTCTGTTATCAAAATTTCTTGAAATTTCTAAAACGTTATAGCATTATATCCCACCAATCCTGATACGTCTTTCGGTACATTTTTGGACATAATTACTTCACACTCTTTGGCCTATTACATTGTTTAGATTGAGGATCAATGACCAGGATTAAATACCCGAAACGTGCATGTCTGGTTCATGCTGCAAATTTATCCGTTCTTAAATGATGTTATTGAACTTGAATAAGTTTAACATTTTTGTGCCTTCGGTTTATGATTTTCTGAATTATCGGTTTTGTACTGTTATTATGTCCAACGTTATGAAGGAATAGATACAAAATATAACTGGAAAAGGGTAAACGAATCCGAGCTTACACGCGTTTCTTGTACCCGAGATGACATATTCGTTTTTTCTTGGATTAGATGTTCAGAAGAAATTGTCAAAGATATGAACAATTTAGCAATCTATCCAAGCCAAATATCCTTTACAAACTTCTATTGGCATTACTGTCCACCAACAACTTCGTTGTAAGAGGTTGATAGACTGTTTAAATGCAATAAATCTCTCGGTAGATTATTGATATATCATCAGAATTCAAAATCAGCTTACAAACCATTCCAAAGGCAAGAAAATGGCAGAATCTTTCCCAATGGGTTTTTGTACGGTCCTTTTAAAGAAGTCCTCTACTCGTGGGTATTTTCACTTACACATACTCGGACAAACTCAAATTACAAAGTATTGGTAGTTCCATATGTTGTGGGTCATGTGTTATTTTAGTTTTACTTTATGTGTAGGTACACATGTACTTAGTCATATTATATTATGATTCCATAATAATTCTTTCTAGATTTTACTATGCCATGTTTATTTCTTTAGAGAATATTCCAGTATGTTCTTTGTTACATCATTATCATCACATGACTGTGATTTCTAGAATTTACTCTATTGTTAATCATTTGTAATGAGTCATTGTTCTAGAAGCTTCTGGTAAATTCATTGTTATTAAGTATAAATACCTCTGAGGAACTGTGTTAAGGGACATTCGTACACATTCGTAGACACGATTCATTCATCTATTCTGATATACTGGGACACTTTATTTGTTGAGACTTTAATCCATTTAACAACGTTTGGACACCGATCTTTCGAGAACGTTTGTGACTACCGGAAACCATACATTCGATAGACTTTGTGGACCGTAACGGACACTTTGATCCGGACATTGTATTGTGAGTTGTAATCGTTTTAAATATATATATTTTGTACATAATTAAACTTGTAAATTTATATTCTGTCTTTGTCTGATTTTTGCTGGCGTTTTGGGGTATTCTGACCCATAACAGAATTGGGGGCTCGTCCGGGATAGTAATCTCTGCATATTTGCATTTTTACGTAAAGTTCGTTTTTTTTGAAAAAAGGAAAATTCTCCAAACTTTTGCCAGCAGAAATCAATCATGGTATTTTCGGTCACTGAATTTTTGAAATCGCCGACTGTAGATGAGTTCGAATCATTGAAAAAAGATGATTTGATTGGTTTAGGTCTTCACTTGAAGTTAGATGTAAAATCTTCTATGAGAAAACAAGAAATTAGAAATATTGTGGCTAAAGAGCTTTTAGCTGAGGAAATCTTTTCGTCATACGATTTTCCTGTTGAACCTGTTTCAAGCGAAACCAAAATGTCAAAATATGAGTTTGAATTAGAGAAAATGAAAATACAATTACAATTTGAAAAAGAAGAAAAAGAAAGACAATTTCAAATTGAAAAAGAAGAAAAAGAAAGACATTTACAATTTGAAAAAGAAAAAGAAGAAAGAGAGAAACAGGAACGTATGCATGAGAAAGAACTCCAGTTTGAGTTAGAAAAGTTAAAGTTAGAGAAAAGCGTTAAGGAAAATCCTGTTCCTTCGCCTGTCAAGTCTGAATTCGATGCCGCCAAAAACATCAGATTAGTACCAAAATTTCAAGAAAAGTCCGTGGACAAATATTTTCCACATTTTGAGAAAATCGCGGCCAATCTGAAGTGGCCACGCGATTTTTGGCCAACTTTATTACAAAGCGTACTTATTGGCAAAGCGGCTGAAGTGTACTCGGCGCTCAGTATTGCTGAGAGTTCAGACTATGACAAGGTCAAGGACACGATTTTGAGAGCATATCAGTTAGTACCTGAGGCGTACAGACAAAAGTTTAGAAAGTACAAAAAATTTGAAAATCAAACATATGTTGAATTCGCTCGAGAAAAAGAAGATTTATTTGATCAGTGGTTTCGATCTAAGAAAATTCCCAATTCATTTGACAATTTACGTCAAATAATTCTGATAGAAGAGTTCAAAGAGTGTGTACATCAAGATTTAAGAACTCATTTGGAAGACAAAAATGTTAAAACTCTTGAAGAAGCCGCTGTTTTGTCTGATACGTATGCTCTCACTCATAAGAAAAATTTTGTGTCAAAAACTCAATCTAGCGATAGCGCAAAAACGTCAGATTTTCCAAAGAAAAATTTACAAGAGTCTCAGTCGTCCATTAGTTCCCAGTCACTATCTCAAGGTGGTTCTACGTCCGGTCCTAGGTCCGAGCGTTCTGAAGCATCCCCAGGGGTGGGGTCGCTTCCTACATGCAATTATTGTAAGAAAAAAGGTCATGTTATTGGTGAGTGTTTGAAGCTTAAGAAGAAAAAAGAACTTAAGTCACAGGCCTGTGCGTCTGTTAGAAATGATAGGAAAGCCTTAGATTCGATTTGTTCTGACACTCCTGAGATTCAGGGTTCTAAGTCCAGTTCTGATGATTTTGTGGAGGATCATTATAAGCCCTTTTTGTCACAGGGATTTGTTTCACTCAGTGATTCTAGCGAAGCGTTGCCTGTTCAGATTTTGAGAGACACTGGTGCTGCCCAGACTTTATTGTTAGAGGGTTCATTGCCTTTGTCTGAGCACACTTTTACTGGTCGGTCAGTTTTATTACAGGGTGTGGAGCTAGGCGTCATTGATGTTCCCCTTCATGAAATTTATTTGAAGTCAGACTTAATTACTGGACCTGTTATCGTAGGTGTTCGACCTACTCTTCCCGTTCAAGGCGTTTCCTTGTTGCTTGGCAACGATTTAGCTGGCGGCAAAGTTGTAGCCGATCCGATTGTTTGCGAGAAAATCATGTCCGATGTCGTGTCCGATGATGAAGACGACGACTTGTACCCAGCCTGCGCTGTTACCAGGGCGATGGCCAGGAACAGACTGAAAGAGGCTGAGAGTACTCCTGCACCTAACGAGGACCATCCCTCCAAAAATATAGACCTTTCTGACACATTCATGTCTACTATTGATGACAGCGTACCTGAGACGTCAGTACCACTTCATGTTGACAAGTCTCCGACAGTACCTGGTGATGATTCCCATCCGCCATTAGATAGAGATACAGATGCCTTAAGCCGTGAGCAGCTCCTCTCCGAGCAAACTAAAGATCCGGAGATCATCCGACTAAGCAAGAGGGCCCTTCCCCGAGAAGAAGCGGACAAAGTCGGAGAGTGCTTCTACATACAAGATGGCATCCTCATGCGGAAATGGAGACCACCCGATGCACCCCCTAATGACGTGTGGCGGGTCGTTCACCAGATAGTGGTTCCAGTAGCGTATCGCGGGGACATCATGAGTTTAGCTCACGACACACCCATGGCAGGTCATTTAGGTGTCAATAAGACTTATAATAGGATTTTAAGTCACTTTTACTGGCCTAAGTTGAGAAAAGATGTGTCTGAGTTTTGTAAGTCTTGTCATAGTTGTCAGATGGTAGGTAAACCCAATCAAGTTATACCACCTGCTCCCCTCCAACCCATTCCAGCCTTTGAGGAACCTTTTAGTAGGGTGTTAGTTGATTGTGTAGGTCCTTTGCCTAGGACTAGGTCAGGGAATCAGTACTTACTGACAATTATGTGTACTTCGACTAGGTTTCCTGAAGCCATACCTCTTAGGAATATTAAGGCAAAGACCATAGTTAAGGCCCTTACAAAGTTTTTCAGTTTCGTAGGTGCTCCCAAGGCTATTCAGTCTGATCAGGGTTCGAATTTTATGTCAGGGTTGTTTCAGCAGGTTATGCATGAGCTAGGCATCAGGCAGTATAAGTCTTCTGCGTACCATCCTGAGTCCCAGGGGGCACTTGAACGCTTTCATCAAACCCTTAAAACTATGATGAAAACATATTGTCACCAGTATGAAAAAGACTGGGATGAAGGGGTTCACCTCGTGTTGTTTGCGGCACGAGAAGCGGTTCAGGAGTCCCTGGGGTTCAGTCCCTTTGAGCTAGTTTTTGGGCATACGGTCAGGGGGCCATTGAAGTTATTGAAGGAAAAATGGTTGACTGAGACTAGCGATTTGAATCTCTTAGACTACGTGTCTAATTTTAAAGAGAAATTATATAATGCTTGCAAATTGGCTCAAGAAAATCTCAAAACATCACAAATGAAAATGAAAACATGGTATGACAAAGATGCTAGAAACAGAGTTTTTAAACCAGGCGATAAAGTTCTTGTATTTTTGCCTATCCCTGGTCATCCTTTGCAAGCTAGATATTTCGGTCCTTATGAGATTGAGAGTAAAATTAGTGATGTTAACTATGTGGTTAAGACACCAGGTCGGCGAAAAGAAAAAAGAGTGTGTCATGTTAACATGTTGAAAGAGTATTTTGATAGAAGTGACCGAAATTTTGTAAAACCAGTTTCCACTTTGGCCAATGTAAATACATTAGAAAATTGTGTTGAACCGGAATGTAATGAAGAGACTGTTGAAAAAGACTTCGCTCAAAGTGTCCGTTTAAAGAATTCTGAAATTCTGACAAATCCGGAAGTGAAACTCGGACATTTGACCGTGCATCAAAAAGAGGAAGTGCATCAATTAATGCGGGAATACACGACCATCTTTCCGGATGTTCCAAAAAAGACGAATGCATCTCATCATGACGTCATTGTGGGTGATGCGTCACCTATCAAACAGCATCCCTATCGGTTAAACCCGATAAAACTTCAATACATGCGGAAAGAAATTCAATACATGCTCGAAAATGACATTATTGAACCCAGCAATAGTGATTGGAGTTCCCCATGTATTCTGGTTCCGAAGCCAGACGGAACTTACCGATTGTGTACGGACTTTAGAAAAGTCAATTCAGTCACCAAAACTGACTCTTATCCGATCCCACGAATCGATGACTGTATAGATAAAATTGGCAGTGCAAAATTTGTCAGTAAATTTGACTTGCTTAAAGGCTATTGGCAGGTCCCGCTTACCGAGAGAGCCAGAGAAATATCGGCATTTGCGACTCCAGATGGGCTATACCAATATAAAGTAATGCCCTTTGGTATGAAAAACACACCAGCCACATTCCAGAGAATGATTCATTCGCTCCTAAATCATCTCGAAGGATGCGAGGCGTACATCGATGACGTTATCATCTACAGCGACACCTGGAATGACCATCTCCGAATCATGCGTACCTTCTTCGACATACTGGCGAAAGCAAACCTTACAGTGAACCTTGCGAAAAGTGAATTTTGTCATGCGACTGTAGAATATTTGGGTCACAAAGTAGGTCAAGGTTTTGTTACTCCTATCATGGCCAAGGTGGAAGCTATTTCAAAGTTCCCGATTCCTACCAATAAGAAAGAGATAATGAGATTTTTGGGAATGGCAGGATTCTACAGAAAATTTTGTCCAAATTTCTCGTCAGTTGTTGGTCCACTTACCAATCTGTTACAAAAGAGAGTGAATTTTGCGTGGACCAATGACTGTGACGAATCTTTTAAGAAAATCAAATGTGTTCTTATGAATAGTCCTGTCCTGTCAGCTCCAAATTTTGATAAGCAATTTAAGCTTACTGTTGATGCTAGTGACGTAGGAATCGGGGCTGCTTTGTTTCAAGAAAATGATGATGGTGTAGATAGAGTTGTGTGTTATTTTTCAAAGAAATTGACAAAATGTCAAAAGAATTACTCTACTATTGAAAAAGAGTGTCTTGCATTATTGTTAGCTTTACAACATTTTGATGTTTATTTGAATGTTACTTTACATCCCATTCTTGTGTTTACTGACCACAACCCTCTCACATTTTTGCACAAAATGTCAAACAAGAATCAAAGACTTACAAGGTGGAGTTTATTGTTGCAAGAGTACAATATCATTATTAACCATATCAAGGGCAAAGACAATGTGATTGCAGATGCACTATCGAGAGTTTCATGAGTGATTTTTGCAGAATTTACCACCTAAGTTTTCATTGACATTCAAACTTTTTTAAGGGGGGAGGTGTTGTGGGTCATGTGTTATTTTAGTTTTACTTTATGTGTAGGTACACATGTACTTAGTCATATTATATTATGATTCCATAATAATTCTTTCTAGATTTTACTATGCCATGTTTATTTCTTTAGAGAATATTCCAGTATGTTCTTTGTTACATCATTATCATCACATGACTGTGATTTCTAGAATTTACTCTATTGTTAATCATTTGTAATGAGTCATTGTTCTAGAAGCTTCTGGTAAATTCATTGTTATTAAGTATAAATACCTCTGAGGAACTGTGTTAAGGGACATTCGTACACATTCGTAGACACGATTCATTCATCTATTCTGATATACTGGGACACTTTATTTGTTGAGACTTTAATCCATTTAACAACGTTTGGACACCGATCTTTCGAGAACGTTTGTGACTACCGGAAACCATACATTCGATAGACTTTGTGGACCGTAACGGACACTTTGATCCGGACATTGTATTGTGAGTTGTAATCGTTTTAAATATATATATTTTGTACATAATTAAACTTGTAAATTTATATTCTGTCTTTGTCTGATTTTTGCTGGCGTTTTGGGGTATTCTGACCCATAACACATAAAAATAAATTGTCTCGTTTATCCATGAAACAGCGATTTATAGGCCCATATCAACAAGCTAGCGATTTAACACAGAACTAGTCTGCAACTTCCGCCGAAATTGAAAGTGCAAATTCGTGACGTCAGATGTGTGTATACACTACACATTCACACGATGACGTAATGTGAAACATAGTACATGTATCTCTTTGTTTATATGGTACATTTATAATTATTTTTCGGTTTAACCATTTTCAAAGTAAATAAGACATCAGTGTTTTTTAAAAGACCTGTACAATTTCATTGTCGAATCCATCCAGGTGGAGTGGGGGGGGGGGGGGCGGTTCTTCCCCATTCCTGGTAAGACTTATATGACCACGGAAAATGAAGAGAGGGTGAGAGATCGAAATTTTATAGAATATGAAATCCCAAGTAAAGCCTATCGATCCTAGCTGTCTAGATGGGATCTCAAATTGATATTCTAATCAGCTTATAAATAGCTAGGATTGAGGGGGGGGGGGCGCAACTGTATTAGGAACTTGAGAGGGTGAAAAATGAAAATTAATGTCATTTAATTGACGACACATTTTTTAGCCGTTTCAGATAATATGAAATTTATTTTCTGAAGTTATATAAAGTTGTGAAGGTAAAAAAAATTTAAATGATTAGGGTCGACAAAAAAATAAATGATATGGCCTCAGTGGAAAGTTGTCTGTTAGCTACGTTCAGGATTTCTGTGTTGCCCAGAACAATAAGAAAATAGATATCCGGAATACATATACAAGTATTTGATATGGTATCTTGTTTATGATTATCAATTATATTTTTTTTCCGAAATTCAGTCGCGACTCCTTCCGCAGTTAAAATGTACGTCCCCACCCCAATCTATCGAATTTTGTAAACATGTAACAGGTTATGCTCTGCATATTGAAAACCGAAGTTCTTGCGTATTTCGATGTTCCACACGGATCCGTTTCAAACCAGGTTTCGTCATAAGCATGTTATAGACGGAACGTAGTACTTAGGACACCGTTCATTAATAATTCTCGTAAAAGGGGAAAGAAGTCGAACTCATCGGTTGGACAATTTCCAGGGCAGGGAAGGCCATGCGACATAGTCCCAAACCGATAAAAAATGGCACGTTAAATCGGCAACTCGCTGCGCCCTAGTACACATTATTCTACGATGACCGTGTCTATTTTCGGCTTTTAAATTAATCTCTCGTATTTACGTTGTTACGTAGGCATCTGCTCTTTACTATTATGATACAATATTGATTTTTCTCCAACATGCTCTGCGCCTTATTTAAATCTCCAACGTCCACTTACGTATCTTAAATTTACGTACAGGTACTTGTGTATGCGTTCGTCCGTAAAATTATCATGTCATTTTAACTTAAGTGGTCAGTCAATGGGTAAATTTGTTTTTGCAGACACGACACTGTCATTTTATTTTCGATCTGGCGGGCATAAATTGCATAGAAAATCCTTGGGACCAAAAAAAAAAAAAAAAAAGATTCGATGTTGATGTGTGCGAGAATTCTCGCATCCAAGTAAAATCAATGCGATTTTTGAGAAAAAGATGCGAGAATCTCGCAAAATCGCGCCCCAAAATGATCCCTGCCGGTTTGATGAAACATTTGATGGACATTTATTTGTTTACATTCAATAAAAATTTTTTTTTCGGCACTTGGGACCTGTATATATGTAAAAAAAAAATCTAGCTTGTATCTTTCCTTCTTTCTTTCTTTTTTCCCCGCTCACAAAAATAAGTACATTGAACATGTCGATGACTTATATTTTTACATTTAATTCTCACCGATATTTCACAGACATAATTTCTCCCTCTTTTAACATGTACATGGCATGCTTTTTCCAATGTAAGAAGGTAATATTTATTGAAGTACGTACACGTGTGTCGACTGGAAGTGGGGAGGTACAAATGTCAACAAAGGCGGGTGGTATCAATAGGCTGAACGGGAGGGAGTCAGATTACCGGGGAAATATAGAATTTTGTAAATAGGATACCATCTAGAAGCGTGATCTAGACGGTTAGGACGTCATGACCCCTTGGATTCGCCAAAAATGCAGATTTTTTCTTTGTTTTACTAGTACATGTAGTATGGGTTTTTTTCCGAAAAAGACGGCTTACCTCAACCCCCATTAGGGAAGAAAGGAAGGTTGATTCCCTTAAGATTTTTTTATCTATATATGCCTTAGAATCCCTCTCTGAGATAAACTTTAGGATTCTGGAAGTCGTTTAAAATATATCAACACATGTACGTACGTATATAAATAAATTATGTACATTAGTAGTTTTAATGTAAATATTTAGGTTTTATTATTAAATGCTCTTTTATCATATTTATCACTCATACACTCTTATTTGATATGTCCTTTATTTTGGCATTTATAAGAGTACATTAGTACATGTATCCACAACATGCATGTACATTTCTATATATAGCATTATGAAACGTGGTTCCCTTTTACACACTTCTGACGTACTTCCGGTGTGTACAGCTATTTTGAGAAATTGGAAAAGGTGGTAAAATATAAATTGGTCTATATCAGCTCTGAAAGAGATTACATAATAAGGAAATTTCTTGTTGGAATTTAGTTTGATATGAACTGTAATATACACGAAAATCTCCACGACTAGAGAACTTCTTTAAGTCTTTTGCTGTTGACAATTGTGATTTCCATGAAGATACACCAGACGGAAAACGAAATCATCACGGAACGGTTATGGCCGACGCTGTCAACGTAGATTGCTTTAATATACTTTGACATAACATAAACAAACAAAAAGCCATCGGCGGGATAAATTCGTTATAAAGTGTTATAACCCTAACCCTGGCGTCAAATTTCTAGACAAAATTGTAGCTGAGCAGTTGCTAGAATTAGCAATGTATTTTGTGCAGTTTTGGTATGCAGTATATTGTAGGAAGATCAAATTTAGAAATAGGGATGTCGAATGAAGAAATTTTACTGTTATGTTCGCTCAAACTTTAGGGGACACTTTCGTTGCTTTTGATATAAGTATATTTGTAGACGAAAGTTCCGAAACTAAAGTTGATATATAGTAACGTTTTCAACTGATTATAATGTTGTTGGCTGCTTTATCTGAAGGAGCGAAGACAAATTGTTCATGTAAATTACGTAATTTGGATTTGAAATATCTTTCGGATTTAGAACTTGGATTTTCAAAAAAATGAGAATTCTTGTGGAAAATATCTATTCGAATGTCAGTAATATCCAAAATGAGGTTTTTCCAGTCATTCAGAGAATGCAATTCGATTCCTTCCGATTCACACCATCGTTTGGTATAGTTATCTAAGGCTTCCTTTTGTACTTCGAAACATCTAATAAAATCTATGGATGGGATTTCATACTTAGGTCCCTTTTTTAGAAGACCACGGAGCTGCCTGTACCGGACAATTGGAAAGTCACCTGTAACAATATGACATATGACCAGCTGGTTGACGTTGCACATTCTCAAGAAGCAGGACTCGATTCAAGTATTTTATGATCTGATGTTACTTTATTGTAGTCAAATGCATATCAATTGCGATATTAGAATACGGAAGTGTTCCAACTTTATACCTTTTTGAAAAATACACTTTGAGCAAGCGAAGAATCTATGCTACTATTTAAGAAAGGTTCATTTGCAATGTTGAAGTCGTCGCGTTTGTAATACATGTAATTTGAATGTACTGTAATACGGAAGGTTTCCAATCTATACCTTCTTGAAGAAAATTTCAAACCAATTTATTATGCATCAGACACGTGTTTCGAATATTAAATTCTCATCAGTGATGCTTCCAGCCAAAGAGCTTTTCATAAGCCGCCCAAATTCATTTCACTTGCGCCCTCTGGTTTTATTATTAGAATTCAAATTTGTTTGTTTACGTTACTAAGAGTACGCTGTTCCAAACGCCCTGTAGGGTCGATTCAGTGGCATATCCAAATAAAATTTATGTTCAAAATAGCATTGGAGAAATGGTGCTAAGATGTTATTCGATACTATTCTTGGACGAAATGATAAGTTTCCAAAAAATCCAAATAAAACATATGATGTCAAATTGATAAAGTGCCAAAACAAAGCCTCTTTCAGGCGACAGAGCTTGAAAGAAGTATATGTAATTAATAGCTATTCTCTGTAAGCATTTGCACTTTTATGAAGGACGCATGGCACGGCATGTCTCAGATTTTGATAAAATTTGTACATAAGGTTGGGTCTGACCCAAAAGT
This sequence comes from Pinctada fucata, assembly GCA_028142955.1. Lineage (NCBI taxonomy): Eukaryota > Metazoa > Mollusca > Bivalvia > Pterioida > Pteriidae > Pinctada > Pinctada fucata. Next base: position 44,899,146 of record AP027113.1, on the reverse strand, counting down.
GAAAATTTGTTAAAAATTTTCTTAATATCACATCCGGTTGCCATGGAAACGGGCTTTGAATATTAAAAAAATGCATTTTTGGGCGTTTTTGAAGTCACATACATAATTTATGCAGCATAATCTAAAACAAACACTAATGAATTATCAGTACCCTTTCATTGCTCTTTCAAGTTAAGTAATAATAATGTTGGGTTTATGGTCTTATCTCTATGTTTCCATAGCAACAACACAGGTACCCTATCAAAATAGTATTTTTGGCATTTTTTCAAAATTCAATGATAAAATACTAACATTTTTGAGTTTTTTTTGTAAATAAAACATGAGCATTTACATTGGGACAAAGTTTCTGGTTGTTGCTATGGCAACATGACCTCAAATCGCAAAAATGAAAGCAATTTTCGACAACATTAAGAGTCATTTTTTTTACTAGATCATTGAATTTTAATTCAAAGTGATGAAAATTAATTAATGTAATCAAGTAGATCTTTCATTACACGAAAGAATTTTTTTAAATATTCAGGAAAAAGCCCGTTGCTATGGAAACGATTGTGTAAAATTGCACACAGGCCCACTTTGAGTCCTTGGATACGGGCACCAAAAGTTAAGTTATCTGGAATTTTTAAAATCTAAAATAAAGTTTAGACTTTGCTTTATCGTATATGTTAAAAAGGTTGTGTAAACCTGTTTCGTTTTTTGAGGAAAAGGCTTCGAAAAACAACAAAAAAATGCTTATTTTTATAATGTATGGTCAAATAACTGTAGCAACCATTAATTATTTGAAACGTTTTTATTATATTTTGATAAAGGCTTACTTGATCTTTATTGTTATTAAATTTGAACTTCCTGGGATTAATAATTACTGTTTTATGAAAATAATAAAAAATGGTTGCCATGGTAACATATGTTCCCCATAGCTTTTTTACGATTTTTGTAAGAGCTCTTTGTGTTGAATATTTCCTAACAATTTTTATCTGTTCATCATGATGCACAATTTTTGTGTCGCCTGCGAAGCATAGCGACACTTAGGGATCACTTTGTCCGTTGTCCGTCCGTCTGTCAGTCCGTCCGTCTGTCTGTCTGTCACACTTTGGGTGTCACAGCCCATAACTTTTGATTGGTAAGTGATAGGGCTTTGATATTTCACATGTGTATTCCTTGTGACAAGACCTTTCTACACATACCAAAATTTTTGACCTAGTGACCTTGACCTTCATATTTGACCTACTTTTCAAAAAAATTAAGAATGAATATATCTTTTGAATGGTAAATGTTAGGACTTTGATATTTCACACATGTATTCCTTGTGGCAAGACCTTTTGACACATACCATGATTTTTGACCTTGTGACCTTGACCTAGATATTTGACCCACTTTTGGAAAAAAGATCAGATTCGCTATGTCTTTTGATTTGTAAGTGATATAGCTTAAATATTTCACATGTGTATTCCTTGTAACAACGCCTTTCTACACAAACCATAATTTTTGACCTATTGACCTTGACCTACATATTTGACCTACTTTTCAAAAATTTAAGATTGTATATATCTTTTGATTGGTAAGTCATAGGGCTTTGGTATTTCACATGTGTATTCCTTGTGACTAGAACTTTTTACGCAGACTAAAATATTTGACCTTGTGACCTTGACCAAGATATTTGACCTACTTTTCAAAAAAATAAGAATGGATATATCTTTTGATTGGTAGGTGAAAGGGCTTTGATATTTCACATGTGTATTCCTTTCTACACATACCATAATTTTTTACCTTTTGACCTTGACCTAGCTATTTGACCTTCTTTTCTAAGAATATTTTTAATTGGTTTGTGATATGTCTTTAATATTTCTTATGATTAGACTTTTTTTGTTTCCAATGTTTACGTAGCGACCTTGACCTAGATGATTGACACTCTTTTCTGAAAATTTGAGAATGACCATATCTTTTAATTTGTAATTAAGAGGTCTGATATTTCAAATGAATTTAATTTTACAAGACTTTTCTACTGATACCAATTATTTTGATCCACTTTCTAGAATAATAATCAAACCGCTTCGCAGGCGACACAAGCATTCCTTGGATTGCTATTTTTTAAATGACTCTGAAGTAGCAAAATAAGTAAAATTAAAGACCAAAGTTACCGTTGCCAAGGTAACTTATGTACATAGCAACAAGTGGCTTTATCTTGAATTTGCTCATTTTATATCAATCAAAAGAGAAGAAAAATTGGAAAATGAAATCAATATATCAAAATTAGCTAATTATGTTGTCATGGTAACCAGCCTTTTTTACAATATCAGACACTACTACTGAGCTAATTTAAAATTTTATGTCCTAATCTTTATGATGCATAAAAAATCTTCCATTGATGTAACATATAGACCAAATTATAGAGCTTCAAATTAGCTCAATTTTGCCAATTTTTCAACTTTTAAGGCTGTTGCCATGGTAACCAGATGACCTAGAATTAATTTTTTTGTCAAATTTTCCTTCTTTCATTTGTCCCTACTTATGTGTGAAATTTCATGAAAATCGGAGACCATGCGTGCCGAAATTGTTTAAATGGTTACAGAGAATTGCTATTAATACACTAAAAGACACCCAATGCCACGGGGAACGAGTTTGACTGCATCACACTGCAACAGGAAATAAGAGTTCATATTGATAATGCGGAGGGGTTCGAACTCTATACCTTCTTGAAGTAAATTTCAGGCCAACTTATTATGCACCAGATACAGGTATCATTCGAACTTTTAAAGCATTCATTTAACCTTTCTAACCCACGATTTTGCATATTTGCGACTTGTTAGCTCAGCGGGACAAATGTGTCGTACCCCTGGTGCTGGCGTCCGTTTTTTGTGTCGCCTGCGAAGCATAGCGACACTTAGGGATCACTTTTTGTTCTAAAATACGTTGAATTAGAACTAAAAATGTAGTGCTTCGATATTTCAAAATGTGATTCCTCATATATGATACCATACCATGACCTTTGCCCTGAAATTGAACTACACGAAAGATAGGAATTACTTGCAGTGGACGCGTCAGGCCTTCCACGTATAAGACTAGATAGAGGAGGACAGCGCACAAATCCAATGAAAAAAAAGAAGAAAAAACAGTCGGACACGAGAACAGTTCCATTGAAACATGGTAAACAATAATATGTATATGAGTCAGACTAACATCGTCACTGAGGAAGTTCTACGGTCGATATGGGGAACTCGTCATACACTATGATGTCCCACTCTCCAAAATGGTGGATGATATTCTTTAACTCATCTTTCATACATGCTATGTCTTCCGAAATGGAAGTAACCGGGTGTGACAGTTCTACCGAATTGAAGCGTCGGGTGTTGCATGCAAGCAGGAGATGCTTACTCTTCCTGGGCACCTGGTCTCACTCCCATATCGGGAGTTTGCTTCTTTTCATATGGTGGAGGTTTTTGTTTGTTTGCTTTGGTTCCTGTTTTATCCTGATTTTGTATGCCTTCGGTTTCTGATTTTCTGAATTATCGATTTTGTGCTGTATACAGGGATATGGTCATTATCCATATTTGTCATCCATCTAGTCCCATGACGGAAACGAAAATCATTGCAGGTGGCGCCGCACACATTCAAATGATCATTTTTGAGTACCAAATCAGATTAAGCTGAATGTTTTCGAATTATGGTTGCCTACTTGACAAGTTAAAAGTCATGTTTGTAAAACATTAATGCCCCCCTACCCCTTCTGTGATTAAAGTCCGTCACAACTTTATACTTGATTTTCATTTGATGTGTCTGTACACAAAATTTCATTTCAATATATGAATCCACTCCAGAGGTATTAAACGGAAACTGATGTCGTGGACCGACCGATGGACCGATAGACAGAAAGTCAGACAGCGGCAAAGCAATATGTCCCCTCTTCTTCAAAGGGGGCATAAAAATTTTTGATTGAACCCAAATATGAACTTGACCTAGATTTTTATTTGATGTGTCTGAAAACAAAATTTCATTTCAATATGTAACTCCACTCAAGAGATATTGAACGGAAACCCTGAAATTTTGGTATTTTTCGAAGTGAAAGGGGCATAACTCTGTCAAAATTTTGTTGATCGGACCTAAACATGAACTTGACCTAGTAGATTTTCATTTGATGTGTCTGTATGCAAAATTTCATTTCAATATGTAACTCCACTCAAGAGATATTGAACAGAAACCCTGAAGTTTTGGTATTTTTCACATGGCAAGGGTCATAACTCTGTCCAATTTTTTTTGATCGGACCTAAATATGAACTTGACCTAGATTTTCATATGATGTGTCTGTATACAAAATTTCATTTCTATATGTAACTCCACTCAAGAGATATTGAACGGAAACCCTGAAATTTTGGTATTTTTCGAAGTGCAAGTGGCATTACTCTGTCAAAATTTTGTTGATTGGACCCAAATAAGAACTTGACCTAGATTGTCATTTGATGTATCCGTATACAAAACTTCATTTCAATATGTAACTCAACTCAAGAGATATTGAACGGAAACCCTGAAATTTTGGGGGTCAAAACAAAAAAACAACAAAACAAAAGTCGCGTTACACATCTTATTTGTAGTTACAATGATCCTTGAATACATTTATTTTGCTGTTTTGGTTGTTTCCAGTTCACACATACTTGTAGGACACCTTTTTTCATCGGGGGAAATTCAAAATTGTCGCCAAATAGTCCCCTACCACTTAGTAAAATGTAAACAGAAATAGCACAAGCTCTTATTTCATGGATGGTTTCAGCTTTAACAGACTAGGATTCGTCAAAATGTAATGCAAAGATAAACATGTCATTTGTTTGATTAAAATGGTACTCAAAAGGCAAAAATAAAGTTTCCCTTATTGATCATGTTGACATATGACCAGTTTGTTTGACGCAGGGGATTCTAGAGTAAGCAAGTAAACTCTAGGTAACTTGGCTATCTCGGCTCTTTGACCATCATGGCAATTTCTTTGCTTGGTCTGTATCGCTTTTTTTCCAATCTCTAATAATGCAATAGAAAGTGTTTGATGTTTTCTTTACAACAGTCCCTTAGTGTAATTTATGTTGAGTTGAGCTATCTACTATATTTATGTTTAGCGTTAATGATGATATGTACCATTTTGCAATGAAATTCTGAACCTTACATCTCTATCCTAGCTATCTATACTTAAAATGAAACTTTGTAAGAATAGAATGTCTTCAAATTTGGCAAAACAACATTTATTATATATGCTTCTTTGAATCATTTTGGCTGGAAGTACCATCATTGTCCGAATCATGCATGTCTGGTGCATAGAATGTATTCTTCTATGAAAGAAGGCTGCCAAATCGTAACAGGGTTAGCACTCTCCTTTCTCTTCATAAGGCCGGTTAAGTTTGTAAATGAACAGGACTTTCAAAATTTCATCAGCTATCATTACATCTTAGGATAATTTTAATTTTGGTTGGAGATTTCCTCCGTTTTTCTCTACATTGATTCAAAAATCTGAATCTGAGGACTCTCCAACTGTGGTAAGATGAAATGGTACCATGTATGTTTTGGCATGTAAAACTCAAGTGGGTGAAATCTATCTTGAAAGCAATTGTCTTGGATATCAGTGTTCCTTACAGTTTGAAGGTTGTTTCTATACCATTCATCTTAAACAGCTTTTCATTCAAAATGTTTTCTTACAACACAGAGTATTTGGTTGAAGAGTAAGACGTAGTCGTGTGACAAGCTTAAAATGAATCTAGAACAGAACAGGAGCGTAAGTCAAAAGAACAGTGACACGGAAAATGATCTATGTCAAGATCATGCAGAAATCCTGGAAGATCTTTGCTCCTTTGAATTCCTTTTGCAGACTTTCAAATAGGACAATCACTCAAGTATTTGACAATCCATAGCCCTATGATGTAGATTCTTGCTTCAGGTCGACTCTTATACCCCTTTCTTAAAATACACAATATTTGCAATTTATTTCTATCTTGAAGATTCTTCTCTTTTACGTTTTGAGAATGTGCAATCTATGTAAAAAGTGCATGTGTAAGCTCATATCGACAAAAGGAAATTACACGTGAATCATACCACCTTTGGGATCACAAATAATGTTTAACGTCTTCAAATTCATTAGCATCATTTTAGAGCAGATAAATTTACAGCATGGACCAGACATGCACCTTTCGGATAATAAACACTCGTCGTTATTCGTAACGAAATGGGAATATTGAAGTGAGGAGTCATTTTATGTTTAGCCTTTAATGAACTAATAAGCAAAATGACACCAGCTATGGATTTGGCCCTTAAAAGTCCTGATTAGATGTGCTATACTTGATATATCAAGTAATCATTACATTTTACACAGTAGTAGGAGACTATTAGGTGGCCATTTTGAATTTCCCACGATAAGCAGAGTTGTCCCAGAAACATGTGTTAACTGAAAACAACCAAAACAGCAAAATAAATCTATTCTAGGACCATTGCAACTACAAATAAGATGTGTTACATCAACGTTTTATTGAAATGTTCACATTGTACCAAAATGAGGTTGAAATTTGGCGGCCATCTTGAATTTTAGTCCTGAATGAACTCAAATTGTAAAAATAACATCGGAAATGGGTTTGTTGACCATCAAAACCCCTGACCTGATGTGCCACACTTAATATTTAAAGAAAGAATTTAATTTCATCTATTTATGGAAGGCATTTGACGGCCATTTTGGATTTCCGACGATAAAAAGAGTTGCCCAAGGTTGCCAGAGTGGCAACCAAGCTAGAATCATTCAGTACTATCCCATAGATAAGAATCATCAAAAAAAATTCATAGGAAAGGAAATTTCTAGGTTCGGAAATTTTCAAATCGACTAAAAATCAAATGCTGGTTCCCTTTCACTAACGGGTTGGACCTGCCTCCTGATAAAAAAATCTAGATCCGCCCGTAACATTTTTAAAAATAGTTCAAACCTTCAATCGCGGCATTTTTTCTTATGAAAACAATTTTATTGTTCTTATGCTAAAGAGAACATTCGTTTCCTTTTTTTTGTCATGTTGTATTTTGATAACGGGATGCAATGGACGTCAGGTCAGTTAAGGACAGTTAACGGCTCAGTTGATCATTCAATGATTAGTTCAATCATTAATTCAATCATTGCTTCACAATGAAAAATATTGCACCGTCTGGAAAGGTGTTAATTACCGTCTACAACGTAGACCGTGCAACAAGTCGATGTTGTTTTATCGTCGAGTCTGTTTATATGCTATCTGCGTTTATGTACAACCTCGTCATGTACATGATGTATGAGTACAGTATACGTACGCTATGGTTTATATCAGGGACGTATATACGTCCCTGTTTATCATGTGTTTATATGCATTCCGTCTCCTGGTAAAGTATTAAACACTGATCAAAATAGCGTATTTATTTGAAATGCAGAAATGAGAGGTCGTTTCATTTCAATCATATTTGATCAGACTGGCTAGTCTATAATAACTTTTATGGCGTTTGAGTGGAAGCGATTCACATATTTAAAATGTATAACCAAGTTACATGCTTGTACATTCTGTTTATACTATATCATAAAAACCGCTTCCGTAACAAAACTTGATGGAATCTGAACGGACTTTAAATCTACCTTTCTATCGGTTTCATGGTGTAGTGGTTATCACGTCTGCTTTACACGCAGAAGGTCGCGAGTTCGAGCCTCGCTGAAACCTTCTTTTGCATGAATTTTTGTTTTACATAACGAACTTCATTTCATTAAAAATAGTTTAGGTTATAATTTTGCACCGGTCGAAAAAATCTTAACAGTACTTATGTTCCCTTAACCTTGTCAATTTTCTTTTATCCTGATCATGATAATTCTATAGAAATGTTGCAATAACGAAATTAATGGGCCAAGCCAAAAGTGAAACATAAACAATCAATATAAAATGACATATTGTCAATGGTATTTCAATGATAGAATGACAAATATGGATAATGACCATATCCCTGTCTACAGTACAAAATCGATAATTCAGAAAATCAGAAACCGAAGGCATACAAAATCAGGATAGAACAGGAACCAAAGCAAACAAAAACAAAAACCTCTACCATATGAAAAGAAGCGAACTCCCGATATGAGAGTGAGACCAGGTGCCCAGGAAGAGTAAGCATCTCCTGCTTGCATGCAACACCCGTCGCCTCAATTCGGTAGAACTGTCACATCCGGTTACTTCCATTTTGGAAGATATAGAGTACAATCTTTGGTTGGATGGTTCAAATGGTCTATGACAGAATATCATCCACCATTCTGGATAGTGGTACATCATAGTGTATGACGAGTTCCCCATATCGACCGTAGAACTTCCTCAGTGACGATGTTAGTCGGTCACAAACATATCCCTGACTGAGAAGCTTATCTGAAAGACGCCTAGCTCTCAGAACAAAATCCGTATATTTGGTACTTGCTCTGGCATAGCGTATCAACTGAGATATGAACACGCCGTAAGCAGGCGATGAAGGGATGTTGCTACTCAGAAAAGGAAAGTTCGTAATGCTGAAATTGAAGTCGTCACGTTTGTCATATTATGGACACATAGGATGCTGAATTAATTGTCTCTGTTGTTACTTTGACTTCAAGCTCCGAAGGATAGATACTGCTCAGGTAATCCGCGAATTTTGGATTATTGATGGACAACACATCGTCTATGTATCTGTAAGTGAAGTTGAAGTCAGAAGTTAAGTATCTTTTCCCTTCAGAGACCAAAGATTGAATGAATTCAGCTTTCTTACGAGTAAAGGAAAATGTCGGCAAGGAGTGGGGCACAATTGGTCCCCATTGGAATTCCGACAATTTGCTGGAAGACCTTTCCTCCAAACACCACAAAAATGATGTCGATCAGAAAGTTTAACATCTGAATAATGTCTGTTTCAGTGTACTTATTTTCAGAATACAAAGTAGGTTTTGTCATACTTAACAACAATAAATTTGTATTTGCGATTACCGTTCCTACTTGTAAACGCATTACTTATAATTTTTGCGAGTCTTTCTTTCAATTTAGAATGTGGAATTGTAAAGTGTCGAAAAATCAAAGGCTTTGATCGAATGGACTCTACTAATATGAGTGGATTTCAGATGTTCTAAAAGTTCCTTCGAATTCTTTAAAATCCACATCTGGTTGATACCACTGCGAGAATATACTGTCGAACAATATTTTTGTAGCCCAGATTTGATTTCAGATAAAACTTTGGTGAGTAAGATCGATACAGATTTGGTAGAACATTTTGAGGAACCAGCGATGAAACATTGTTTGTACGGATTCTTATGCATTTTAGGTATGCAGTATAAGTATGGTAAATCTAAATCTAAATTGGTAGTGTCGAAGCCAAAGGAAGCAAGAGCTGATTTGTGGTTATCTATTATTTCAGAGGCAGAAAGGGTTGTTGGGGGTGTAAGTGGGATTTCCAGGTGTCGAATTTAAACCCAATTCTTTAACTAGACTGTCGAAATAGTACTTTTTGCAAGTAAATGTGTAATTATTTGAGGCTTTGTTCGCTGGTGTGATGACATAATGTTCTTGGAGGTAGGTAAGTTCTGTGATAACATCAGGGTCTTTAAATATAGACACGAATCTGGTGTTCACAGTTGATTTTAATCGGTTAATTCTAGATAAAAGTAACCCTCTGATTGATTTTATCCATTCGGAAAGGGTGTCGAGCTGTACATCCTCTTTCTTTGCCCATCGTCTTGCATATTCCTCACAAGAGTCCATGATAATTTTGACATTTTGGTTCCATGTAAAGGACATACTTCCTCTGTATTTGGGACCCTTTTTTAACAATTCTCTCAACTTGTCGTTCTTGACTATACTAAGGTCACCAGTAATAACGTGTCCACAAGGAGAGTAGTTGAAATCCGATGAAGAACATTCGCAGGGAAGTGGATGTAGTGAGGGATTACTTAAATCAATACACTGCAGGAATCGTTTGTAATTGTAAATTTTAGATGCAACTGTTGGTGTGTAGCTATAGGAAATACAAGGAGTTTCTTTTCTTTTGAAATATGGTGGGATTTTTTCTGTGACAGTTTTGTGATTCAAAATTTGACCAAGATTCAAGTTATCAATACCTTTGTTTGCAAATGAGTTAAAGAAGATCCTGACGATAATCTCAACAGCACTCACAATAGAGCACCAAATTGAGCATCGACGGACCCCTAGCAAGCTAGAGGTGGGATCAGGTGCCCGGGAGGAGTAAGCATCCCCTGTTGGCTAGCCGCACCCGCCGTCGATGTTCATGCATGAAAATGAAAAGAATCTTACTTTAATGAAAGGGCGGTTTGTTTTCTCCTCTGATTTATATGATCTAACTGCTTGAAATAAACGAAAAGTAGAAATATCCAAGATGACTCCTTGTAGTCTGTTTTCTGGGGAACGTGTATCGGTATATGCGAGGTCCTTCGTATAATCGTAGATTTCGTGTAACTTCCGTAAAGGAACAGAGTATAATTTGGTACGAATATAATGCAGGCCTAGAGGCTCATTCAAAAATGGAACCAAGTCATCGAAGGAGAAACTATGTATCTCAGGCCTGTTATATTTTCGAATGCCATGACTTCGAGGTCTTCTTTCTGATCTGTTGAATAAGCTAGTCACATTTACCGATTGACAACCGGGGCTTGTTAAGTTTCCTATAGTGCTGATGTTATCGTTGCACCCATAGGGCGCTGCAGTGTTAAGATTTTTTATCCAGAACTCTTCTCTGTTGCGACGGAGAGGTCGCAACAGAGGTCGCAACAGTATTTTGTACTGTTTATATTTTTCAAAAATAGGTATGATTGTCGATTGTGATTTTTGGATTGCATGTAGTTACATTCAGTGATACATGCACTTCGTTGTAGCTTGCGATATAAATATTACGGAAATGTTCCAACTCTATACCTTCTTGAAGAAAATACACTATAAGCAGGGGAATAAGGATTGCTAAGTAGAGCTAGTACTATTTAAAGATACAGTGTCCCTGAAAATACATTTTATTGAAAACGTAAAATTTATTCAGAAGGGTCTAGATTGAGGAAAAAATGAACCATAAAAAGTTTTGTTTGAAAATATGCAGTGACGACTATATAATATTGTCGAATTTGTAAAATTTAATGTCCATATAACTTTATTGTAAAAACGCAATACATTTGTAGGTGGCGCCAGTGGACTGCGCTCCCAACTTAAAAATGACGTTTTCAAACGGCTAAAGCTGCATATGTATGCGTTAGATTCGCCTGAAAATTTGAATTTATACAAATGAGAATGCAAACTTTCATATGAAAAGAAAAGAGGTTTGCATTATAAAATTTTGTTAATTAATTCTCAGGGACACCATGCCTTTAAGGAAGGTACATTTGTAATGCTGAAGTCTTCGCGTTTGTAATAATTTGAATACGGAGGTATCATTCAAACTTTTGAAGCATTTATTTTAAAACTTTTCTTCCCCACGATTTTGCATATCCATGACTTTTTAACTCAGCGGCGGGACAAATGTGTCGTACCCCTGGTGCTGGCGTCCGTTTTTGTTCTGTTTAAAATCCGTTGAATTAGAAATAAAATTGTAGTGCTTCATATTTTGTCGATATTTCAAATGGAGAAACCTCATATTTGAAACAATACCATAACTTTTGTCCTAAATTTGAACTACACCTTTCTGCTACTTGCATAACAGATGGCCGTCCAAAGTCGGCACCGGTTGCCCATTGGTCTCGTTGGTGTTGTCTTTTGTGTTCATGTTTCTATGTTGTGAGTTGATGTTCCTTGTCTCTTTTGCGTCTATTTCTTTGGGTGTCTGACCTGTGTTTTTGCATTGGGTGTTTTATAGTTCTGCTGTGGGTAGTCACTGGGTACTGCAACCGAGTGTTGCTGGAGATCCCCTCCTTTCCTTTTTTGTCTCGTCGGTTTATGTGTAATCTTTTGTGTTAAAATTGTTTTGGTGGTCCTTGTCCTTTTTGCGCCTCCTGCTGTGCATGTCTGCTCTGTGTATTTACACGAGGTGTTTTAGATTCTGCTGTGGGTACTGCAACCGAGTGTAATCGGAGATCCCCTCCTTTCTTTTAAATGCAGTGGACCCTCCTAAGACTAGATAAAGGATGTAGAATTAGGGTTACCTACTTGGAAATAGGTCAAAAGTGCGTGTAAAAATATTCCTTGAAATCAATCAAGAGTCAGTATCGACGATCATGTAGACATGGAATGGGTTTTAGGAAAGACAAATACGGATAATGACCATATCCCTGTTTACAGCACAGAATCGATAATTTAGAAAATCAGAAACCGAAGGCATGCAAAATCAGGATAAAACAGGATCCAGAGCAAACAAACAAAAACCTCCACCATATGAACAGAAGCGAACTCCCGATATGGGAGTGAGACCAGATGCCCAGGAAGAGTAACCATCTCCTGCTTACATGCAACACCCGCCGCTTCAATTCGGTAGAACTATCACATCCGGTTACTTCCATTTCGGAAGACATAGAGTACAATCTTTAGTTGGATGGTTCAAATGGTCTATGACAGAATGTTTAACGTCTTCAAATATCATCCACCATTCTGGAGAATGGGACATCATAGTGTATGACGAGTTCCCAAAATCGACCGTAGAACTTCCTCATTGAAGATGCTAGTCGGTCATAAACATATCCCTGACTGAGAAGCTTATCTGAAAGACGCCTAGCTCTCAGAACAAAATCCGTATATTGGGTACTTGCCATAAGCAGGCGATGAAGGGATGTTGCTACTCAGAAAAGGAAAGTTTGTAATGTTGGAATTAAAGTCACGTTTGTAAACGAGTGAGGTGTTTATGTGACCGTCAGTATCGTAGAACAACATTATGTCCAAATAGGATGCTGAATTATTTGTCTGTGTAGTTTTTTTGACTTCAAGCTCCGAAGGATAGATACTGCTTAGGTAATCCGCGAATTTGGATTACTGATGATCTGTAAGTGAAGTTGAAGTCAGATTTCCCTTCAGAGATCAAAGATTGAATGAATTCAGCTTCGTTCGAGTAAAGGAAAATGTCGGCAAGGAGTGGGGCACAATTGGTCCCCATTGGAATTCCGACAATTTCCATATACAGCGTTGAAAATGAAAAAAATTAATAAACAATAAATAGAATCACTTCTCTTGTAAAAACGCATCGGTAGAAAAAAAAGTCCATCTGTGCCAATGGTCTAAACATGGATTTATTGAAGAATGAAATTGATCAAAAAGGAGCTGTTAAGATAAGGCGTAAAATCTGCCCTGAAAAGTCGAAATTTCAAAATGCAAAAATTGATAAAAAATTTCGGTAAAAATAAGAAGTTACTTGGTCCAGTTATGAATCTTCTGTCAGGTTGGATAAATTATTCAAAATAAGACCGATTTTTGGGTCAAAATAAGCGTTTTACCTATAGAAATCAATGGAAAACGGAAAAGTTTTTCTACAACATTGTCCCCCCCCCTCGGTTCAGAATGCCACTTTTACCAAAGGTGTATATCAATAAAACAAATTTTCTGTCCAAGTGGGGTTCTGAACCGAGGGGGGGGGAACAATGTTGTAGAAAAACACCATGCCTTTGAGGAAGGTACATTTGTAATGCTGAAGTCTTCGCGTTTGTAATAATTTGAATACGGAGGTATCATTCAAACTTTTGAAGCATTTATTTTAAAACTTTTCTTCCCCACGATTTTGCATATCCATGACTTTTTAACTCAGCGGCGGGACAAATGTGTCGAACCCCTGGTGCTGGCGTCCGTTTTTGTTCTGTTTAAAATCCGTTGAATTAGAAATAAAATTGTAGTGCTTCATATTTTGTCGATATTTCAAATGGAAACACCTCATATTTGATACAATACCATAACTTTTGTCCTAAATTTGAACTACACCTTTCTGCTACTTGCATAACAGATGGCCGTCCAAAGTCGGCACCGGTTGCCCATTGGTCTCGTTGGTGTTGTCTTTTGTGTTCATGTTTCTATGTTGTGAGTTGATGTTCCTTGTCTCTTTTGCGTCTATTTCTTTGGGTGTCTGACCTGTGTTTTTGCATTGGGTGTTTTATAGTTCTGCTGTGGGTAGTCACTGGGTACTGCAACCGAGTGTTGCTGGAGATCCCCTCCTTTCCTTTTTTGTCTCGTCGGTTTATGTGTAATCTTTTGTGTTAAAATTGTTTTGGTGGTCCTTGTCCTTTTTGCGCCTCCTGCTGTGCATGTCTGCTCTGTGTATTTACACGAGGTGTTTTAGATTCTGCTGTGGGTACTGCAACCGAGTGTAATTGGAGATCCCCTCCTTTCTTTTAAATGCAGTGGACCCTCCTAAGACTAGATAAAGGATGTAGAATTAGGGTTACCTACTTGGAAATAGGTCAAAAGTGCGTGTAAAAATATTCCTTGAAATCAATCAAGAGTCAGTATCGACGATCATGTAGACATGGAATGGGTTTTAGGAAAGACAAATACGGATAATGACCATATCCCTGTTTACAGCACAGAATCGATAATTTAGAAAATCAGAAACCGAAGGCATGCAAAATCAGGATAAAACAGGATCCAGAGCAAACAAACAAAAACCTCCACCATATGAACAGAAGCGAACTCCCGATATGGGAGTGAGACCAGATGCCCAGGAAGAGTAACCATCTCCTGCTTACATGCAACACCCGCCGCTTCAATTCGGTAGAACTATCACATCCGGTTACTTCCATTTCGGAAGACATAGAGTACAATCTTTAGTTGGATGGTTCAAATGGTCTATGACAGAATGTTTAACGTCTTCAAATATCATCCACCATTCTGGAGAATGGGACATCATAGTGTATGACGAGTTCCCAAAATCGACCGTAGAACTTCCTCATTGAAGATGCTAGTCGGTCATAAACATATCCCTGACTGAGAAGCTTATCTGAAAGACGCCTAGCTCTCAGAACAAAATCCGTATATTTGGTACTTGCCATAAGCAGGCGATGAAGGGATGTTGCTACTCAGAAAAGGAAAGTTTGTAATGTTGGAATTAAAGTCACGTTTGTAAACGAGTGAGGTGTTTATGTGACCGTCAGTATCGTAGAACAACATTATGTCCAAATAGGATGCTGAATTATTTGTCTGTGTAGTTTTTTTGACTTCAAGCTCCGAAGGATAGATACTGCTTAGGTAATCCGCGAATTTGGATTACTGATGATCTGTAAGTGAAGTTGAAGTCAGATTTCCCTTCAGAGATCAAAGATTGAATGAATTCAGCTTCGTTCGAGTAAAGGAAAATGTCGGCAAGGAGTGGGGCACAATTGGTCCCCATTGGAATTCCGACAATTTCCACATACAGCGTTGAAAATGAAAAAAATTAATAAACAATAAATAGAATCACTTCTCTTGTAAAAACGCATCGGTAGAAAAAAAAGTCCATCTGTGCCAATGGTCTAAACATGGATTTATTGAAGAATGAAATTGATCAAAAAGGAGCTGTTAAGATAAGGCGTAAAATCTGCCCTGAAAAGTCGAAATTTCAAAATGCAAAAATTGATAAAAAATTTCGGTAAAAATAAGAAGTTACTTGGTCCAGTTATGAATCTTCTGTCAGGTTGGATAAATTATTCAAAATAAGACCGATTTTTGGGTCAAAATAAGCGTTTTACCTATAGAAATCAATGGAAAACGGAAAAGTTTTTCTACAACATTGTTCCCCCCCCCCTCGGTTCAGAATGCCACTTTTACCAAAGGTGTATATCAATAAAACAAATTTTCTGGCCAAGTGGGGTTCTGAACCGAGGGGGGGGGGGGAACAATGCCCCACAGGCGAAAAACGAAAAAAGGGGGGGGGGTGAATGACTATTTTAGAATCAGTATTTAGAGTGGAAAAATAAATTAAAATTGCCATTTTTTCTTTTAATATCATGTAACAATCAGAGTGTGTTCCGATCAAATGATTAACCGATAGGAAGGAAATGAACAAGAAAGTTGTCTATTTCTTCACTGTGCATATTTCGCGCCTGAAAGCTACATATGTGGCAGATAAATACGAAATATAACCGTTTTTCAGGTTCCGGATTGCGATTTTTGCCGATTATATTGATACAATAACATCAAGGTTAATTTTTCTTATCCAAGTTTGACATTAAAAGGTAGAGAAGTATAATAAACATCAAATTTGTGTAAACTAATGCTTTTTTGTGAATTTTCGCTCGATATTTGACGTTTTCTCTCATCCGTACCCTTACCTATTCAACCCGTAATTATAAAATCTTTCACCAAATCTATTTAAATTAATTGCCTACTAAGAATCTTCTAATACTTTATATTTTAATCTCGACCACTTTTTACCTGAAATAGAAGGACAGCGCACGAGAAATAATCGAGTGATTTCAGGGCTAAATCAAGCCCTTATCTTAGCAGCTCCTTTAAATGTTTATAAAATGAATAGGTTCCAGCGAGGCTCGAACTCGCGACCTTCTGCGTGTTAAGCAGACGTGATAACCACTACACCATGGAACCTGTTATACGTTGAGAAAGGAAAATACTTGAGGCGTCGTTCTCAATGATATCGATTTAAAGGGACTGTTTGTACGCCAGCATGGATTTTTACCTGTGTTTATTTATGTACCTATATATCATTTTACGGTTTACGTCGATGTTGTTTTATCGTCGAGTCTGTTTATATGCTATCTGCGTTTATGTACAACCTCATCATGTATGAGTACAGTATACGTACTCATTTTATATGCATTCCGTCTAGTTTTACCAATATGAATATCTCCTGGTAAAGTATCAAAATACTGATCAAAATAGCGTATTTATTTGAAATGCAGAAACGAGAGGTTGTTTCATTTTTAAAATCATATTTGATCAGACTGGCGAGTCTATAATAATTTTTATGGCGTTTGAGTGGAAGCGATTCACATACTTAAAATGTGTACCCGTACATACAGTATATATTATATCATAAAAACCGCTTCCATAACATACCTTGATGGAAACTGAACGGACTTTAATATGACATTTCTATCGGTTTCATGGTGTAGTGGTTATCACGTCTGCTTTACACGCAGAAGGTCGCGAGTTCGAGCCTCGCTGAAACCTTCTTTTTCATGAATTTTCGTTTAACAGAACAAACTTTACTTCATAAAAATAGTTTAGTTATAATATTTCACCGGTCCAATAAATCTAAACAGTACTTATGTACTTTGAATCCAATCTTGTCAATTTCCTGTTATCCTGGTCATAATTTAAATGTTGCAATGATTTTAATGGACCAAGCAAAATGCTAAACATGAAAAATAAATAATATAAAATGACAATGGTATTTTTATAATAGAATGTATAAATTTTAATGTTGACAATACAGAATTAAATTAAACGCAAAACAACTAAAATCACTCACAAAATTACAGATATAAGCTTCCCATGGAGAGTACAGAACGACTAGATAGAAGCGAATGCATCAATGGCAAATATGTATAATTACCATATCCCCATACACCGTACAAATTCGATAAATCAGAAAATCATAAACCGGTCGCATCCAAATTCAGGACAAAACAGGAACCAAAGCAAACAAACAAAATCTCCATGTTTTGTTAACTCAGCGGGACAAATGTGTCGTACCCAGTGGCGGATTTAGAGGGGGGGGGCCCAGGCCCCCCCCTTTTTCACCCAAAGTTATTGAGTCAGAATACTCTTTTTATGCTTAATCTCTTTACTTTTGGGGAAATTTTCGGCTCGCTTCGCTCGCCGCACTTCATTTTTCATTAGCTGTCTATTTTTTCGTCTTCACTTTGTCTTGAACCATCTTTGTCATCGTGTTTGAACGGATTCATATGTCATAAACTTATACAAAATTCAAAATTAAATTAACACTTGAATAATAACCAAATGCTTCATTTTCATGGGCCGATCTAATCAGTTTAGACAGGTGGATAGTGGGGTTGCAATGCCCTAATCTTCCCAACCTTCCCCAATTGGTCAAACAAAAATAGAGGATGGAAAATGAGAGAGATATTGTAATCTTATGACAAAATGTAACCATCTATTCCAAAAATTTCCCTGCTCGCTCCGCTCGCCAATTTAGAATAATATATATACATGTATGTATATATATACATGTATGGATGACTGAACCAAAACAAAAAAAAGAAAACTTCAAATCTTAAAATTTTCCGGCTCGCTACGCTCGCCAGTATACCTATAAACTTAAGTAAACGTATCAAGAAACTCTATCTTCTAAATGCAACATGCAGTTGGAATGACCCCCCCCAACTTATTAATTAAAATCACCAGTCTTTAGCTTCATGTTTTGAAGGTCTTTTTTTTTTTTTTTTTTCGTCTTCGACCTTTTTTTTTTTTTTTTTTTTTTTTGCTTGTCAGTTTTCTTTTTCTTCGAGCTGAAACTTTGGGCCCCCCTTTTCTGAAATCCTAGATCCGCCACTGGTACCCCTGGTGCTGGCGTCCATTTTGTTCTTAAATACGTTGAATTAGAAATAAGTTTAGTGCGTCGATATTTCAAACGAAGATTCCTCATATTTGATACCATAACATGCGTTTTGTCCTGAAATTGAACTACATGAAAGATAGGAATTACTTGCAAATATGTATAATGACCATATCCCCATACACCGTACAAATAAGTTTTGGTGGCTCCGCTGAAAGCATCACTGATGAGAATTTAATATTCGAAACACGTGTCTGGTGCATGTAAATTGGTTTGGAATTTTCTTCAAGAAGGTAGAGAGTTGGAACCCTTCGACTTTATTGCAGTGGACGCGTCTGGCCTTCCACTTCTAAGACTAGATAAAGAGAACAGCGCATACAACCAAATGAAAAAAGAAAAAAAAGCAGACGGACAAGAGAACACTTTCATTGAAACAGTCTTGGATTTTTAAAGGAAATGCACATTTTGGCATTATTTTGGAACCAGACATGATAGAAAGACTTATCATCCAAACTGTTTTTTTTTTTACAAGCAATCGTTAGAGGAACTTTAATACCAAAGACTGGTATTATACAAAATGGCTAACCAATCCTTTTATTGAAATATTCAAGCAGTTTGATGATTATCAGGGCTAGGTAAAATGGTCTATGGTATGTTAGAACATCTTTGGTCTTGCGGACCTATATACTTCTGCAGTCACTCATTAACTTATTGAACACAACGATTCAAGATCGAGTGTGAACATCAAAGAGATCAGGAACAAGAGGATGATATCAATGAATTGTTCAACAATGATGATGAATTGATTTAAAAAGAAACTTTTGTTTGCTTTGATCAAATGTGACATTAGTTAAATCTGCGAAAATATATTGTGAATGTAAATTTGTTGAGAAAATCAAGGAATTCGATATCAAAAATGTCGAAGGGTTCCAACTCTCTACTTTCTTGAAGAAAATTCAAAACCAATTTACATGCACCAGACACGTGTTTCGAATATTAAATTCTCATCAGTGATGCTTTCAGCGGAGCCACCAAAAATATTTTAATTTCCATTGTCATTTTCAAGAAACGAAGATTCTGATTGGCTAAGAAATTTTGTTGATACATCGATCAACACAATTTTTTCACGGAAGTCTATTCATAGCACTATTTTTAGAACTGGGGTTCCGTCAAACACGAATGAACTCGTTGCTGAAAATACAATTTGTAGATGTTTGCTTATCATTTCAAGGGTACCATTTCTTTTCTACTTACTCAAAAATTGACAGTGGATGTAGAATTAGCTCAAACTAGTCCTTATTCCAAAGATATAGAGAGACGATCGTTCGCTGTTTGAATCATGGCGGCTGCCATAACTTGTTTTGGCAGACGTATCAATGCGAAACCTTCCGACTTACGAAATATAGTGCGGTGATTGATTGTTTTTAGATCCAAGAAAACAGTCTGTTTTTCAAAATTAAATGATAAGAAATGAATCTTATATTTTTTCTGTTGATGCAGGTATCACCCGAAAAATTCGACAGAAAACTTTTGCATCAACGCGCTACGCGCAT
Organism: Pinctada fucata; assembly: GCA_028142955.1. Taxonomy (NCBI): domain Eukaryota; kingdom Metazoa; phylum Mollusca; class Bivalvia; order Pterioida; family Pteriidae; genus Pinctada; species Pinctada fucata. Next base: position 44,879,203 of record AP027113.1, on the reverse strand, counting down.
TGATGCAGTTTTCTGTCCAATTTTTCGGTTGATACCTGCATCAACAGAAAAAATATAAGATTCATTTCTTAAATAATTTCAATTGCGCCCTCTTTAATTTTTTGAAGTTTGATTTTTATTTTAACATTACAGGGAGTGCGCAGCTCCAAATTTCCTATAGGGTCGATTCAGTAGCATATCCAAATCGTTTGATGAACACGAAAAATATTCCTCAAAGTTGCTTTATGATATTTTAGAGTTCTATTAACGATTTCTTGTGAAAAAAAAAACCAGTTTGGATAATGGGTTTTTCATGTCTGGTTCCAAAATAATGCCAAAATATGCAACTCCTTCAAAAATCCAAGATGGCCGCCAAAAGACCAGTTTGCCTGGACATTTTTCTTGGGAATATTGATTTTCTTATTCCTGACATCAAATGGCTTCTTAAAATGTAGGTTTAAAAATGCATGTTTGGTTGCATTTGAGACCCCATTCCTACTAGACTAACCTGTTCTACTCCGACGAAGGAAAATATTTGAGCAGTCGATTTCAATGATATACACTAATACAGTGCATGTATTTTATTTTTGTGCATGAACATCGACGGCGGGAGCGGCTAGCCAACAGGGGATGCTTACTTCTCCAGTGCACCTGGTCCCACCTCTAGCTTGCTAGGGGTCCGTCGATGCTCAATTTGGTGCTCTATTGTGAGTGCTGTTGAGAATATCGTCAGGATCTTCTTTAACTCATTTGTGTCACACTAATGCCCTTTGTCGTGTAAAGGTCGTATATAAGTTCATTGCGAGGGGTTTGACAGTAAGAGTTTTAAATATTTTTCCCTGACATGGTCGCCATAGCACATTCTATATAGAAATAACCTCAGACAGTGAATGTATTTTATATATTATTTTCATTTTTGTACTTAAACATCGACGGCGGGTAAGGCTAGCCAACAGTGGTGCTTGTACAAGCGCATCCTTGAGACTTGCACTCTGACTGACTGTGACGACGGGACTCCATGACGGGCCCTGTCCAAACCTCTTTAGAGAAGACAGGGCCCCGACCACATGTCCTCTCTGAATGTCAGTCGGACTCCTCGGGTGATTACATACATGAGCTCGCTACAGCCGGCAGAGCACGGACTGTATTACGCATGCCCTCTTTTTATATCCATTTACATATTCATCTGTGTTTCTGGGGCCTCTACGTTTCGCGGTCTTGTTTGTGTGATGTCATCTTACAGTGAGGAGGTTGTTTTACACCACAATTGTACGCTCTTCGAGACCTCTGGGTAATTGGAGAAGTGAGAGGGTTGTGCGCACGTAAACCAGGATAACCACACCATTTGCTACTTGCGTGACAAATGGCCGTCCAAAGTCGGCACCGGTTGCCCATTGGTCTCGTCGGTTTATGTGTAGTCTTTTGTGTTTGATGTTTACATGTCGTGTGTCTCTTTTCCGTCTCGTGCTGTACTCGTCTTTTGTGTTTTTGCATCGAGTGTTTTGCTGTTGATGCTGCAACGGGGTCTTGTTGGAGATCTCCTCCCTTCTTTTACTTCTCCCGGGCACCTGGTCCCACCCCTAGCTTGCTAGGAGTCCGTCGATACTCGATTTGGTGCTCTATTGTAAGTGCTGTTGAGATTATTGTCAGGATCTTCTGTAACTCATCGTTTATACGTCGGTATAATTTTTTTTAAATCGCAATTTGGTCACGTGCAAATTCCGTGAATCGCGAAGCGATTCTCGGAAAATTTGCACGTGTCGAACCAGAATTATTCACCCATGAACACCAAAAGTAAGACAGTCATTTCTTAAATTTACATTTATTCTAATTATCTGTCATTTTTATTTGCACGCACGTTGCACATTTTGCCTGTAACAGCGTCAAATATAGTTTAACGTTGGTAACTTCTCCCTACATGCAAAACTAGAACGTGACGTCACAATAGCAACCCAAGTTATTGGAATATAATTCTACTTGCATTACGGGCGTTTAACATGGGGACTCTACTAGAAATGTAAATATATATTATTATACGGTATACTTCGATGTTATTATCATTGGTTCTTTTTCTCTGTTTATATGCTATCTTTGTTTATCTACTACCTCAACTATATACTTTCCGTCTAGTATCCTCCTGGTATATATTTTTTTCTCCTTCTGGTATAATATATACGTGTATAAAACACTGATCAAAATAGAATATTTATTTGAAATGCAGAGATGACAGAGGTCGCAGATTAATTTCATTTCATTTCAATCATATTTGATTAGGCTGGCGAGTCTATAATTATCTTTTCGCGTTTGAGTAGAAGCGATTCACATAGTTAAGATGTGCAACCAAGTACATGTAACATTTTTGTTCATACTGTATGTACTATATCATATAAACCGCTTCCGTTAGTACTAACATACTTTGCTAACCATAATCCTTGACAATCCCTAGTAATTTGATTCGGTCAGGAAACTGTACGGATTTAATTCCACATCGCTTATCGGTTTCATGGTGTAGTGGTTATCACGTCTGCTTTACACGCAGAAGGTCGCGAGTTCGAGCCTCGCTGAAACCTTCTTCTTTTTCATGCATCCTCTTCATACGGAGAAATAATGCCACTCTGACGTCATGTCATAGCTCGCAGCCAGATTTGAATTACTATTGTCGTGTATATGGGCATCACTGTAACGAAGATTGTTAAATGGAATCCGGGCATTGGATATGATACTCCGCTATTTTCTGAAGAAGTTGATGTAAAAAACTTTATTTTCCGTGCTAAATTCGCGGTTCCCACACGAGTTGTAAATTAGTAAGATTCCGCTCATATGCTGTACTGTAATTTCATAAGAATACAGCATGATTTGGCGAGTTTTGGTAACTTCAATGTCCTTTTTCTTAGGTTTCTAGTGTAATAACTCATGTTCTGGGCATCGCAACTGAAAGTTTATAACAAATATATGAAGTCAGGTATCTTCGTTTTTTCGGATAACTGATTTTGGCGGTTCCCACGTATTTTAAAAATTCGTTCTTTCTACGAATTTTCCTCTATTTTCTAGTATAAAATCATTATGTTTTCTTATAGAATTGAAAATAGGTCATGAATTATCGTTACATAACAAATTAAAAATGATATGAATTACAGAATTAAATAAAACGAAGATTTAACGGAGAAAAACTATTAACTGATTTTAATGGGAGTTTCGTCGAACTACGTCACGTGACTGAGAGAAGCGGCATCATTTCTCCACATGTTTTACATAGCAAACTTTATTTCATGAAAAATGGTTTTATAGTTGTAATTTTGCACCGGTCCGATAAATCAAAACAGTACTTATGTACTCTTAACCTTGTCAATTTCCTGTTATCCTGGTCATGAAAGATTTACAGAAATGTTGTATAACGAAATTAATGGGCCAAACCTAAAGCAAAACATAACAAAATCAATATAAAACTAGAAAGGTTTCTTGTTGCGGTTGCAACAAGAGTGTCTTCCTCCTATACAATTTTTGGTTTGGAAATATGAAGGACGTCACATTACATGTATTTATATTATATATTTAAGTTTTCAAATAGCAGTAACATTAAATTTTCAAACCGATAATTGTTGGTGAGCAACCATTTGATTTTTTTTTGGGGGGGGGGGGGGGGGGGGGGCAGGAATTCTATTGCCAGCCGGTAGAATTTTTTCAGCAATTTTCTGAGCAGGCCATTTTTTTCAGCCATTACCAGAGTCGGAGAAAAAATTTCGCCGGTTCTTCGGGCCGGATTTAAACAAATTGTCAAATGTTGTGAATGTCTGTGTAAGTTAAACTCCCCGCTGTTACAGAGTATGAGTTAATAACCGTTCCTTCAGATGTCTCTTTGCAATTAGCGAATTTCAGACAGATTGTATGATGTTTAAATAGAACCTTTTCTAGATTTTTGTGCCTATGCGTATTAGGTCTCTGGTAGATACAGCTATGTGAACAGTTTGTATTTATATTAATTAATTTTTTGACTTTAAATAGTCTGGCACAAAGGGCCAGCAAAAATTTCCATATCATGCAATGTATCCTAACTTTTGCATGGTCCGGGAAAAAAAATTGCCGGCCCTTTGGGCCGGAATATTTTTTTCAGCATTTTTCAGAGCCGGGATTTTTTTTTTTTTTTGCAAATTCTTCCTGCCCCCTTCCCCCATAAAAAAGGCGGAGCTCGTAGCTGTAGAACCAATTTACTTGAGAAGAGAAATGGTAATAACAAGTTACGTTCAATATATATATATAAATACCATGAGGTTCTCGCTGTGCAGGTTCAAATTTGGACCCCCCCTTCCCTTTTTTCAAAGTTTATTTTGAATTTCCATCATGGCGACATCGTTCAATATAAACAGAACTGTTTTCGAAAAACGAGGGGAGGGAAGAATGTTGGAGAAATTGTTCATCAATTTGTAAATAAACCAACCGAAAATTATGTTCGAACGTTTGCTAGAATTAGAAATTAAACTTGATGTTCAAAATATAGTTATTGAAGTTTAGAAACAGGTTTGTAGGTTAGAAATCGGAATCAAACTACCACTTTTTGTGTGTAAATTCTGGTTTGTAGCTGATCTCTTCTAAATTAATCAACTGTTTTAAAATCAAATTGTGTATATCGAAATGTATTTATGAAATGCATATTCATCATTGCCGTGAAATCGGAATTTGAAAATCTGAACACTGCTTTTCTCGAGTCGGACTCGGACTACCAATCTTAGTGTGCGCTCGATCTGTTGGCGTGAAGGTGTATCGAAATACCCAACTCAAAATTTCGATGCTCATATCTTTTCAACAGTAAGAGATAGGAAAAATCAGAAAGACTAAATAAGACAGATATATGGATAAAAAATAATACTATTGAAATTTTTAGGAAACTTCATAAGCTTAATTTTTGTTTACTATTATAAGCAAAAAAGTGTCTTCCTCCTATGAACTTCTGAATTTGGAAATATGAAGGACGGTGAAGGACGTCATCGTAATAAATCGTTACAGTGTGCATCTAGCATTTCATATCTTGCATGGCTGTCGACTTTCAAAAAGAATGGAAATTGTAGATAGCAAAATACGAGATATTTAAGCTTACAAATAGCAAAACATGAAATTTTCGGTCCTTTTGAGTAATTCGACGCTCCCGTCAAATATTTGAATCTACCAAAAAATATGATAAAAAAAATAACAGAGACCAAAAATAAAAAAGACCAATCTAGCTTTTACTCCAAACGTAACGTTGGAGAACTTTCATTGTCCTAGCTTACAGGGTTCTTGAGAAATCGTTGATCCAATTTTCCACGGTTACGAAAACAATAGGTCTTCCGACGGAAGTCGGAAGACCTAATGACGTATTGTCAATGGTATTTTTATGATAGAATGTATTTTGTACTGTTTTATATTATTTAAAAATAGGTACGAATGTCGATGTGGTTTTTGGATTGCATGTACATGTAGTTACATTCAGTGATACATGCACTTCGTTGTAGCTTGCGATATAAATAATACGGAAATGTTCTAACTCTCTACCTTCTTGAACAAAATACACTTTAAGCCGGGGAAGAATTTGTAATGCTGAAGTCTTCGCGTTTGTAATAATTTGAATATGGAGGTATCATTCGAAATTTTGAGGCATTTATTTAACTTTACTTCCCCACGATTTTGAATATCAATGTCTCATTAACTCAGCGGGACAAATGTTTCGTATCCCTGGTGCTGGCGTCCGTTTTAGTTCTAAAATACGTTGAATTAGTGAACTAAATTGTAGTGTTTCATATTCTTTCGATATTTCAAATGGAGATACCTCATATTTGATACAATACCAAGACTTTTGCCCTAAATTTGAACTACATGATAGATAGGAACATAATCCGGATAACTACACCTTTCTGCTACTCGTGTAGCGGATTGCCGTCCAAAGTCGGCATCGGTTGCCCATTGGTCTCGTTGGTGTTGTCTTTTGTGCTTCAAGTTTCTATGATGTGAGTTGATGATCCTTGTCTCTTTTGCGTCTATATCTGTGGGTGTATGATCTGTGTTTTTGTATAGGGTGTTTTTAGAGTTCTGCTGTGGGTACTGCAACCAAGTGTTGTTGGAGATCCCCTCCTTTCTTTTAATTGCAGCGGACCCTAGATAAAGGATGTCGAATGCATCAGGGTCACCTTCTTGAAAATAGGTAAAAAGTGCGTGATAAAATATTCCCGACTAGATAAAGAATGTCGAATGCATTAGGGTCACCTACTTGAAAATAGGTAAAACGTGCGTGTAAAATATTCCGATTTCTTGAGAGTCAGAATCGACGATTTAATACATGTATATATGAACATCTAGACATGAAATGTGTTGTAGGGACTTCCATTAACAGCGTTGAAAATAAAAATGAAATAAAGAAACATTTCTCTTGTAAAAACACATCGGTAGAACGATTCCATCCGTGTCAATGGTCTAAACATGGATTTATTGAAGAATAAAATTTATTCAAAAATAAAAACAATAAATAGGTTCCAGCGAGGCTCGAACTCGCGACCTTCTGCGTGTTAAGCAGACGTGATAACCACTACACCATGGAACCTGTTAAACATCGGAGTAGGAAAATACTTGAGCCGTCGTTCTCAATGGGATTGTTTGTACGCCGGCATAGATATCGTCGAGTCTGTTTATGAGTATAGTATACGTACGCTAACGGTGTATATTGTTGTCTGGTTTATATTCTACCAATATGATTTATTATACAGTTATTGACTTTTGATGAGGTCTACTCGTGACTATACAGACCTGGTCAGGTATTGGTTGACCAAGGCCGAAGGCCGAGGTTAACCAATGCCTGACCAGGTCTATATAGACACGAGTAGACCGAAATCAAAAGTCAATAACTGCTTAATTACATTATCAGGGTTTTATTAACATTTGCATTGCAATGATATGCGAAGTAAAAGATCGATCTAACCCTACAAAAATCAACGCACGCGCACGCGCTGGTAACGCACGCGCTAATCCCGAGTAGACCGCTTTGGAGTACACTCTATCAAACAGCGTCTCCACCAATCAGAAATAAGCAAAATCGGCTATAATTTCTGATCATTTAATAAAAATAATTATCTCCTCCTAGTATAATACATGTATACAACACTGATCAAAATAGCATATTTATTTGGAATGCAGAAATGAGAGGTCGCAGGTGAATAATCATATTCGATCAGGCTGGCGAGTCTATAATTTGAGTGGAAGCGATTCACAAAGATAAGATGGGTAACCAAGATATCATAAACATACCATCCTTGACGATCCCTAGTAATTTTATTCAGACAGGAAACTGAACGAACTTTAAATCCCAATTTCCTTATCGGTTTCATGGTGTAGTGGTTATCACGTCTGCTTTACACGCAGAAGGTCGCGAGTTCGAGCCTCGCTGAAACCTTGTTCTTTTTCATGAATTTTCGATTTACATTACAAACTATAATTTTGCACCGGTCGAATAAATCTAAACAGTACTTATGTATTTAAACCTACAAGTTGTCAATTTCCTGTTATCCTGATCATAAAACATCTGTAGAAATTTAAATACAATGACGTAATTAATGGACCAAGCCAAAAGCTAAACATAAAAAATTAATATAAAATGACATATTGTCATTGGTATTTTTGGCCGGATTGCGAAGCAATATCCGGTCTATGAAATGGCGAAGTCCGTCTGTCCGTCCGTCAACATTTTGGTTAAAGTGTTGCATTCAAGTCCGTTGAGAGAAAACTGTTTGGAGGAGCAACTTGAAACTTGACATGGTGATAGACCATGATGAGACGAATCAAACACCTCAACAAAATTTGACCTAGTGACCTTGGAGTTTGACCTACTTTTGAAAAACTTTTACCTTGGCCATAGCTTTTGAATGGTAAGTGATAGGGCTTTCATATTTCACTTGTGCATTTCTCGTGACAAGACCTTTCCATGGATACCAAAAATTTTTACCTTGTGACCTTGACCTTGGAGTTTGACCTACTTTTGAAAAACTTTAACCTTGGCCATAGCTTTTGAATGGTAAGTGATAGTGCTTTCATATTTCACTTGTGCATTTCTTGTGACAAGACCTTTCCATGGATACCAAAAAATTTTACCTTGTGACCTTGGCATTGGAGTTTAACTTACTTTTGAAAAACTTTAACCTTGGCCATAACTTTTGTATAGTAAATGATAGGGCTTTTATATTTCACATATGTATATCTTGTCACAAGACCTCACCATGGATACCAAAAGTTTTGACCTTGTGACCGTGACCTTGGAGATTTACCTACTTTTGAAAATAATAAATCTAGGCTATATCTCATGAACTATAGAGGCTATGGCTTTGAAATTTCACATGCAGAATCTTAATGACCTGATATTTTATTTGATATCACGAGTTTTGACCTAGTGACCTTGACCTACTTTTGAACTATAAGAGGTAGGGTTTTGATATTTCACATATGGATTCCTCATGACCAGAACTTTCATTTGATTTCATGACTTTTGACCTAGTGGCCTTGACATTGATCTTTGACCTACTTTTAAATTACAAGAGGTACGATTGTGATATTTCGGTTGTAGAATCCTCATTACCAGACCTTTCATTTGATATCATGACTTTTGATCAAATGACCTTGACATTGACCTTTGACCTACTTTTGAACTGTAAGGGGTAGGGCTTTGATATTTCACATTTAGATTCCTTATGACCATAGCTTTTTTTCATTGTGCAATAGTATTTTAATTACCTTTGACCTTTCTGTCTGCGACAAAATGTATACGTCATCTAATACAAACACTTCGCAATCCGGCCTTTAGCGGTTTCTGGTTTATTATTTATAATAGAATGTATAAATTTTAGTGTTGACAATACAGAATTATAAAAACGGAAAACAACTAAAATCATTCACAAAATAACAATTATTAGCTTCCCATGAAAGGCTAGATAGTAGCGAATTCATCAATGACAAATATGTATAATGACCATTTCCTCATACACAGTACAAAATCGACACCGGATGCATCCAAAATTAGGATAAAACAGGTACCAAAGCTAACAAACAAAAAATTCCACCATATAAAAAGAAGCGAACTTCCAATATGGGAGTGAGACCAGGTGCCCAGGAGAAGTCAGCATCTCCTGCTCGCATGCAACACCCGTCGCTTCAATTAGGTAGAATTGTCAGATCCGCTTCCATTTCGGAAAATAAAAGTATATTCTGTGGTTGGATGGTTCAAATTGTCTGAGACAGAATATCATCCACCATTCTGGACAATGTTAAACGTCTTCAAACTCAATATCATCATTTAACAACAGATAAATTCGCAGCATTGACCAGACATGCACATTTCGGGAACTTAACCGTCGTCAGTGATCTACAATCTAAAAAATGTGATATGACCATATATTTATATAACTAGTAGATTCCCCATGTTAAACGCCCTTTAGGCAACTAGAATTACATTCCAATAACTTGGGTTGATACTGTGACGTCACGTTCGTTTTGCATGTAGGGAGAATTTACCAACGTTAAAATACATTTGACGATATTACAGGTAAAATGTGCGATGTGCATGCAAATAAAAATGACCGATATGTAGGATAAATGTAAATATAAGTAATGACTGTCTTACTTTTGGTGTTCATGGGTGTATAATTCTGTTTGGCAGGTTTTTGGATTGATTCAATTGCGTTTTCCAATTAAAGAATACATCTGAGGGTAAACAAAAAATAAAACGTTCAATTTTAGATATTTTGACGTTGCAATGAAGGAAGAGAAATCAAATAAAATTTATACTCATCTTTGGGATACTTTTCTTGTTCTAGGTTGACATATACCATGGGCAATGAGCGACCCCCTCCCTCCAGGCATACAACAGGCGACATACCTGTCCTTCTTAGCTGGCCATGACAAATGTCCGGAGAACTAATATCGTAGTCTTGACATAGGTTTTGCTCTTATTTACATTTATCTTGCCATATCGCATGAATTATAAAGGGGAGTGCTTCAATGTTTTTGTGAAGACTCTTCATGGCTAGAGTTTTCACTTTATAACACACCATGAATTTTTACCAAATGACGATCAGTATATATGTTGCAGTGACCGCATCTGACAATACAAGGATTAGTCAAGAAAAAGGACATCACGCAAAACAAATAAAATGTTTCATTCCAGAACAATCAAATTTCAATGAATCATGATGAACAGTATTTATACATTTATATATATTATCTCCACATACTCCCCTTATGGAAATTTAAATCATTGTAGGTGGCGCCACATGAATAAAAAGAAATTCGTGTAAGGCTCAAATAATCAGACTAAACAAATAATGCGCCCTACGTTTTGGCCCTTTATCAATATGATATATTTTTTTGCTATTTCGGAAACTTGCCATTTCATCGAAAAATATATCGAAATTCAAGGAGTTTAACATCTTAGCACCATCCTTCCAATGCTATTTTGAACATACATTTTATTTGGATATGAATTATGGTGCCGCACATTCTCTGTAAAGTAAATGCAGAATTAAATTCTAAAAATAACGCAAGAGGGCGCTAGTGAAATTAATTTGGACTGCTTATGAAAAGCACTTTGGCTGGAAAACATCACTGATGAGAATTTAATATTCGAAACACGTGTCTGGTGCATGCAAATTGGTTTGAAATTTTCTTCAAGAAGGTATAGAGTTGGAACCCTTCCGCATTATTGAAAAATTATTCTGAACCTGTGAAATGAATCTAGAGGCTGCGTCTGTCGATAAGATATATTTGAACATCTAGATATGAAAAAATAATATTCTCCTGGTACTGGGTGCTACAACCTGGTGTTTTGGCATATTACATTGTTTAGATTGATGATCACTGACGAGGGTTTAGTAGCCGAAACGTGCATGTCTGGTCCATGCTGAAAATTTACCTGTTCTTAAATGATGCTATTGAATTTGAAGACTTTTAACATTTGCTGGAGATCCCCTCCTTTGATATATACCATCATCTACGCACCAAATTTACAACTACTCCAGATATCAAAGAAAGTCAAAGTGCGTGTAATTTACTTTGCACACGTTTCGATGCAAAATATATAATTGCAAAGATCAACCAGTCAGGTAAGAATAATTTCATTATATCGAGTGCCCTCATTTCGATCGGGTCCTAAATTCGATCGGAATTCCTCTGCTCTTTATCTTACGAAGCATTGCAGAAATTTCACGGGTCACTGCACATTTTTACAAATCTTAACGACGATCTTTCTACTGATACAATAATATACCAGCAATACCTCCCAAGAAGGAAAGTGTAGCTCTAATATATACAAAGACAATAAAAAGCATGATTTACATAATGCTATCTTTAGAACCATACCATAAGCCCAAATTCTCCTGCTTAAAATATAAATTTCATCTGAATCTAGGTCGTCTCCATTTCTTCTAACTGTATTAATAGTAATCACATGACTTCAATGGGAATCAAGACCAAATATGAAAAAATTGTGGGTATTTTAGTTTCCTGTGCTCTTAATGCACAATTATACTGATGAGGGAAATCCTGTACATTTTAAAAGTGGCACAAATGGGTTGGAGGCATTAATATAAGGTATATTTCCCAATTGCACTGACAAAGGGAATGTGAAATTTGTATGTCCACACTGATTTCATAGGGATCACTGTATATTCAGTCTAGCATCTGACATTGCTGTTATACTGACTAATAATTTTCAATGACTGTTATTTTTGCAGTTTTATGATATATCTAATTAAAAAAAAAAACACCAACAAAATATTTTAATATATGTTTTTTTTATTCAATCATTTATCTACGATTTCTAAATGGAATTGTTGAAAAAAAAGCTAAACTAAAAATAAAGTTTGCTTGGCCTTATTCTCCCGCTTGATACCACGTGATCGAAAACAGGACCAAAATGGCGGAACGTTGGTAATGTGGGTCAAAGTCTATTGCGCTGTCAGTCGTCTCTTCAGGGGCAAGTTTGGTATCGTGCATTTTATGAAATCATACTCCATAATGACTAAAACAGATTGCTTTTCTTGATAACTTCTTGAATGCAAATAAATACGTTTGGTAATAAATAGAAATTTAGGTGATCGAAAACTGGGCGCACGAGGATAAATCACCAGTTCAAAAAATTGAAATTATAATTTTAAGAACTTTCATTTCATATGCAGCGTTAAAATGTAAATACGGAGAGATAATCATTTATCTTATAAAAGAAGATACTGACTTAAAAACAGATAGGTTTCAGCGAGGCTCGAACTCGCGACCTTCTGCGTGTGAAGCAGACGTGATAACCACTACACCATGAAACCTCTTCCATTCAGATTATGGGTATATATGATTAGTCATTCTCTATTATGTCAAGTTAAATTGATAACAGGTATGCCGGTATAAATTACTACAAGTTTACCTGTGTTACATTTGAATTTGTCATCAGCGTTTGTACTAGTTCAAGGGGTGTTCACCTAGAAAAACAGATTCTAGGTTCAAGAGATTCGCGTAGACAAAACCCCTGAGCGTCCATCGAGCACGACGTAAAATTTAACAACATAAAAGGATCGAGCTTGAATAGTAATTAATTCTCAAACACTTAATGTTACTGTTTGGAAGAAGGCATGGATAAATAAGCCTTAAAATACAATAATTCAATGTAGTTGACAATTTCTTCTTTTCTTTCCAGATTCACTCTGCTTTAATGGAGGAATTAGTGACCTTGACACTTGCGAGATCGATACGAGAGCACTACAGGACAACTCGACTGACCATACTTTTCGATCTGATTTTGTAAACAAAATCGTAATTCGTCATTATTTGCAATAAAACACGAACAATAGCATGATTTTTCTGTTTTATCTTAATGACCTATGTATAAAATGAATAGCAATCATATAAAATAATAGAGCTTCATACAATTTTATACATGTAACAGAGAGAAATTTAAAATGAGGGGTTGTATCAAAATTCAGAATGGATGGTTAAGATGTCAATGAACAATGTGCCACATGCCACGGGTCAAAAAGTATTCTGACTTCAAATTTAAATTATAGGAAACATGTGTTCAACGTATAGGATTGCTAATACTCTGTATTTTAAATCCTTTAGTTTTTTTTCGAATTCACAATTGCATGTGGCACATTGTTCAGCCATCTTAACCATCCATTCTGAATTTTGATACAACCCCTCATTTTAAATTTCTCTTTGTTTCATGTAAAAATTGTATGTAGCTCTATTATTTTATATGGCTGCTATTCATTTTATACATAGCTAATTAAAATAAAACAGAAAAATCATGCTATTGTTCGTGTTTTATTGCAAATAATAACGAATTACGATTTTGTGCGGCTAGCCAACAGGGGATGCTTACTCCTCCCGGGCAACTGATCCCACCTCTAGCTTGCTAGGGGTCCGTCGATGCTCAACATAGTGCTCTATTGTGAGTGCTGTTGGGATTATCGTCAGGATCTTCTTTAACTCATTTGTGTCACACTTATGCCCTTTGCCGTGTGGAGCTCGTAAAAAAGTTCCCCGCGAGGGTTTTGACAATAAGTGTTTTGAATATATTTCCCTGACATGGTCGCCATAGCACTTTCTATATAGACATAACGTCAGACAGTGCATGAGTTTTATATACTGTGTTCTTCATCGTGAATTAACATCGACGGCGGGTGCGGCTAGCCAACAGGGGATGCTTACTCCTCCCGGGCACCTGATCCCACCTCTAGCTTGCTAGGGGTCCGTCGATGCTCAACATAGTGCTCTATTGTGAGTGCTGTTGGGATTATCGTCAGGATCTTCTTTAACTCATTTGTTTACAAAATCAGATCAAAAAGTATGGTCAGTCGAGTTGTCCTGTAGTGCTCTCGTATCGATCTCGCAAGTGTCAAGGTCATTAATTCCTCCATTAAAGCAGATTGAATCTGGAAAGAAAAGAAGAAATTGTCAACTATATTGAAGTATTGTATTTTAAGGCTTATTTATCCATGCCTTCTTCCAAACAGTAACATTAAGTGTTTGAGAATTAATTACTATTCAAGCTCGATCCTTTTATGTTGTGAAATTTTATGCGAGAACGTCGTGCTCGATGGACGAGGGTTTTTGTCTACGTGAATCTCTTGAACCTAGATGCCGTCCATACAGATTTCATAGGCAACTAGGTTCAGCAGCTTGAACTACGTTTGTACATACTTCGTCCGTTTATATGAGTAATCTTTGTGGTTTCAGTGTTGACAACTATGTGTAATTTACATTAAAATGCCTATTTTTAATCAATGAGTATCTGTCAACAATTTTTTCATTGATAGGGTAAGTGGTTTCACGGTGTATAGTGGTTTGTGGTTTCAGTGTTGACAACTATGTGTAATGTACATTAACATGCCTATTTTTAATCAATGAGTATCTGGGTAAGTGGTTTCATGGTGTAGTGGTTATCACGTCTGCTTTACACGCAGAAGGTCGCGAGTTCGAGCCTCGCTGAAACCTTGCTTTTCTTTTCTTGAAATTTCGTTTTTCTTACAGATTACCAAAAAAAAAAAACTCTACTCCAGATACATTGTTTCAAATAGCAACGCCAATATTTCAGGATAAGCCGCCAGGAATTTTTTAAATATTGGGTACACAGCCAATTGTGCCGCACGTGAAATTCACGTGAAAATTTTTCACGTTAAATTCATGTGAAGCTTCATGTGAAATTAACGTGAACTTCACATGAATTTCACATGAAATTGATTCATGTGAAATTCATGTGACATTTTCACATGAATTTCACATGAAGGTATGTTCACGTGAAATTAACGTGAATTTCTTCACATGAATTTCATGTGAAGGTATGTTCACGTGAAATTAATGTGAATTTCTTCACATGAATTTCATGTGAAGGTATGTTCACATGAAATTCACATTAATTTTTAACATGAACTTCATGTGAAGGTACATTCACATGAAATTCACGTGAATGTTTTCACAAGAATTTCACGTGAAGGTACCTTTACATGAAATTCATGTGAAATTTTTCATTTGAATTTCACGTGAAATCTTATTCACATGAATTTCATTTAAAAATTGTAACATGAATTTCACCATGAAGGTATTTTCATATGAATTTGTGACATACCGTACAGACAGACAGATAGGGGCAGATTATAAATTATAATGTACATTTTTTTTTATAAAGCCCTATCAATGCTATGTACATACCTTATCAAAGTGCTTTTAGGTCTGAAAGCCATTGTTGTACATTTCTGTTTCTTCAATTGTTGATCTAAACCATGATGATATATGCTTTAATCATGCAAGCCTGTAGCTTACTTTAATTCATATAAATTGTCCAGGCTCACACGACTGAAGCCATGTTGTTTACTTGTTGTCATCATGAAAATTGTCGGACACTTTGGCCAAAAACTATTTCGACCAACATGCCTTTCTATTGATACAAGTTTCTTTTTGGCTTATATACGGATATTTAAAAAAAAATGCAATTTCAAGATTGATCCCATGATTTGATCCCATGATTTAGTTTTTCAGACTCAAATTACACAAAGTGTACATGGTAATTAATTCTATCCCCTCATAATTCTTTTTCTGCATAATTATCCAAATCTATGGCTCGTCACCTTCAACTAAATGCTCTGGTTGAAGTCCTATAATATATGACACTATAACACCCCACTCCAAATAACAAGGTCGAAGTCTTATATTATAATACTCTGTTAACCTGCTCGGGGTACCACTGACTGACTTGATAATGTGGGTGAACTTTGGAAAGGGGGGGGGGGGGGCGCTTGTCTTATTAAAAAAAGGAGGGAGAGAGAGAGAAAAGTTACAAATCGCTCATCATCAAAATACAGTATTAAATTGAGCACAAAAGGCATGCATATATTATAACATAATCATCTCAAGTTACAAGCCGACTAAGCATCCCCCAGTGGCAGATTCAGATGGGGGCATGTGCCCCCCAGCAGTGTCCATCAAAGGAGCACTAATGACATGCTTATGGAAGCATTAAACTACTGTTTCCTGAGAAAAAAATATGAAATTAGTCAGAAATAGCCCCAAAACACCCCAAAAACCACCGATTTTAATAAATTTTCAAAAATTTTCTTGGGGATAGATTTCAAAGTCGGGAGGGAAACCCCCTCCCATACTCTCTGCCACTCGGTCCTTCGGGCCTCGCAAGTGATTCCCATCAAAAAGTGTACGTGCATATGGGGTTCTGGATCCGCCCTGCCGACCCCCCCCCCCCCACCCGGATTACCACCATCACCATATCCAGTTACCCTCCCCTCAATCTCCCTCGATACAGAGTTGCATGAAGTGACCTTCCTTTTGACAAATTATCTTTAAAATGAAAAGACGCTTAGACGACGAGCGTGACAATCAATACCGCGAACCAGCGCGTGCACGAAGCAGACGACAATGCGACTTCACCTTGCAAAGCAGAAGCACAGGAAAAGAGACCAGAAACATTCAATATTTACAGAAAATTCATTTTAAATTGAAAATCAGGACGCCAATGCAAAAGAAAAGACCCAGGTTAATCGATAAATCATTTTTAGGTAAGTCTAGACGTTTATGGAACATTTTTTCCGAGTTTGTTCTGACCAAAAACGGAAACGTATAATATTGATGTCTGTGTCTGGAAAGAAGTGGACCCCTTATTTGGCAACTGCAGAATTGCCAATGAACATTCGTATGGCTAGACCAAGGTTAATACATCAGTTGGCACTGATTTTATATGGGGAGGAAGTTGTTCAAACCAACAATGCAATGTTTATAAAAAAAAAAAATGGGTGGGGGGAGGGAGGAGTAAATACAAGATCTTTGTGATGAGCATTTGAAAGATTTTTTACTAATGAATAGGAAACTAGAATCTTTATACAGTAGGGTTCATTGTTGAGTTATAGTAAAATAACTATTGAAGTTCAACAAAGTCTAATGACATATATATATATTCAAAAAAGGTAAACACGTCCTTAATGTACATTATTGTCCGCGCGGCTCACTTTGGAAACTGGATAAACACGATTTTGACTACGTTATCATTCAAAAAATTTAAATGAAATTGATACCATTCAATAGATCTCCCTTAGTCGTAAATTTTGATACAAGTGAAGTTGTATGATATTCAGTGCACGCAATCAAACTTTAGGTATCCGTTGTACAAATAAATATCAAGTATATATATAGTTAGAATTACGGCATATCTATACCTAAATATACCATAGTGTAACATAAAAGTTGGGTTCCAACATCAAAGCTAAACATGCCAACCTCTAACTAAGCCACGAAAACTATCGAGACACTGCCGAAGATTACCGAGAGAATTTTAACACTATTTAAATGGACGAGATGTCAGCGAGATCTCTATTTGTACACTGGATACGTTAAATTATATATACATGTGTATGTAGACAGAACAACTTTTAGATAAATCATTTCCCAAGCTAATTTTTCCAGTGACGTCATGATGTTCTCAGTAGGCTCAATGTTCTATTCAGCGACATCACACCGAAATTTAATGTTGAAAACAATATTACTAAGCAAGATCTATTCCATTATGATTATGGTATAAATTTTCATTTTACTGTAATTTAATTTTGCAGGACAAAGTTATCAAAATCGTGTTTATCCAGTTTCCGAAGTGAGCCGCGTGTACAGTACAGTAGATGTACATTGTAGCTCAGGCAGGGACCAATGTATTGCAATTTTCTTCTGAATTTATGGATCAAACAATGAATATATGCAGTGTACGTGAAGGTTCATCAGACATTTCCAGGTAATCTTTGAAATTTTCTTGTGGCAAGACCTTCCTACTGATACCAAATTTGACCTTGACCTCAAAATGTGAACTACTTTTGACCATGTTTGACATTTAAGCTGTTTTACTAACAAAAATGCCAACTGGGGCATTTTTGTTTCACAAACTTATGTTTTTGTGTCGCCTGCGAAGCAAAGCGACACTATGGGAACACTTTGTCCGTTGTTCGTCTGTCTGTCTGTCTGTCATACTTGGGTGTCACACACCCCAAAACTTTTAATTGGTAAGAGATTGGGCTTTGATATTTCACATGTGTATTCCTTGTGACAAGACCTCTCTAGTTTCTACACATACCATAATTTTTGACCTAGTGACATTGACCTAGATATTTGACCTACTTTGCACAAAATCTAAGAATGGCTATATATTTTGATTGGTAAGTGATATGGCTTTGATATTTCAAATGTGTACTTCTTGTGACAAGACCTTTCTACACATAACATGCGACTTGTAACTTGTAAAGCAAATGACGTCAAATGCAATAAATGATGACGTCACAATACATGTAGCCGACCAGAATACAAGTACACGTACAAGTTACACGTAGGAAATCTCAACCTCTCTATTGTTACACCCCTAATTATTATACAAGATCATTGGCAGGGCATTTTACAACTTTGACAGTGTTTAAGTTTTGATGTACTACAGTATTTTGTACTTGCCCAAAAGCTCCTCTTATAATGATCAAGCTGCTGAGGGAAAGGGAGAAGGGGGTATTTTCAACATTAAATGAATTGAGACATTATTTCTGATCACATTTAAGAATATTTTCTTTATTTTTCAGATTCAGGATGAACTTTCAACATTGTGCTCAGATAATGCAGCTCTATTGTGGCATTTTGTGAATGAGACATTTAAGTGTCAGAGGTAGTAATTCATATACATGTATATGCATATTATACATTGCATGTACTTAGTTTTAGCTCGACTGCACTTAAGTGCAAAAGAGCTATTGCAGTACCCTCAGTGTCGGCGTCTAGCTAAATGTTGAGATGATAAGGTAAATGTTAAGATACCGGTAGCAATATTTTGCCTTTAATGGCCAATATTGAGCAAAGTATAAGTGCTACATGTTCCAAACTTACATTGTGGATGTATCTTTGATCAAACGTTCATAAAATGACCATGACCTACTTTTTCCCCTTGAGAGACTTTGCCTTTAAATGCCAATATTGAGCAAAGTTCAAGTGCTACATATTCCAAACTTACAAATTGGATGTATCTTAAATCAAACTTTCATAAAATAACCTTGACCTACTTTTTTTGCTGGGTTGATTTTGTTTATAGAAGCCAATATTGAGCAAAGTATAGGTAATACATGAGTATACCATTGTGTATAATTATGTCAATTTGGGGAAAAGTGAGCTTAAGAAATTGGCTGTCATAAAAGACATTATGTTATGCAGTCAAACATTAGGTGACTCTGGTAACTATTTTTATAACTCCCCCCCCCCCCTTTGAACCAAGGTCATAGGTCAAAGGTCAAAGTCCAGAGCACAACTCCTCCCCCAAGTAATATGTCACAGAAATATTCCACAGGACCTAAGGGTGTGTCATGACCTTGAACCAAGGTCAAAGGTCAAGGTCACAATAGACATTAGTAAAACCTTGTCCACAGCATAACTCCTTCCCCTGTGGACGGATTTCAATAATGTGTCACAGAAATGTTTCATAGGACCTAAGGGTTTGTCTTGTCATGACCTTGAACCAAGGTCAAGGTCTCAATAGACATTAGTAAAACCTTGTCTAGAGCATAAATCCTTCCCTGTGGATGGATTTCAATAACAATTTTTAGAAATGTTCCTTAGGACCTAAGGGTGTGTCATGACCTTGAACCAAGGTCATAGGTCAGATGTCAAGGTCATAATAGACATCATCAGTAAAACTATGTCTAGAGCATAACTCCTTCCCCTATGGATGGATTTCAATATTTCACAGAAATGTTCTGTAGAACCTAAGCCTAAGGATATGTTATGACCTTGAACCATGGTCATAGGTCAAAGGTCAGGGTCACAATAGTCCCTTGACCTTGATTCCAAGATAATTTTTCAAAAAATATTGCATCGGGTATTTTTGTCCTGTATGGGGCAAATTTTTTATTAGCTCACCTGAGCCTAAGGTTCATGTGAGCTGTCAGTCGCTAGACAGTAAACTTTTGCATTTTCAATATTTTGTTAGGAGAATTTTGATGAAATTTGGTATGCATGAAGTACTAAAGGTCCTCTACAAAGTTTGTTCATTTCGGTCCCATCCCTTCGGCGTTGGCTCCAGGGGTGGGGGGGGGGAGTCAAATGGATTCCAGAGGGTAGTTTATTGTTAATTAAATTGATAAAGGTGTTTTATGCGGCAGCTACATTGTAAGATAGAGGCAGCACTTTAAAGTTTAAATTGGATCTATTCTTAGCAGAAAAGAATCTTATATATATATATCTCTGTCAATAAACATGCATGAAATAATATGACAACAAAACAGGCTTTATGATTAATAACGTTCAAAACAACAGTGTTTAACATGAAAAAGAGTAACTTCACTTCCTTCTCTAGTATACAACATATAAGATAAATGTAGCAACTTAAGAGGCAGAATTATTCCATGATCTACATCCCTCAATCTTTCATTCCTCACAGAAATTTTGTCATTGAATTTTCTCCACAAAACTTATGAACATCAATAAAACTCTGTACAACTAATTCAGGAAAATAGAGAGGTTTAGAAGGCTTACAGGTATATGTAAATACAGTGAACATGTAATCTACAAATACATGTACATTTGGAAAATAGCAGAAGATTAGAAATTTGACAAGTATGTTTACGTGTACTAGTATAGCTCTTAGCAATTGTGTAAAACTTTTATATAGATAAATGTTGAATTAAAAGTTATGAAATATGTATTTTACCCAGTACAAGTATTCATGAAATACATCTGCTATAAACGGGTAGACTTTTTTGTTTATAAAACTAAACAAAAAAAAAAAAAAAAAAGAAACAAAAAATGTATACCCGTTTTATATTCATGTATACATATAGCTCAAGATTGACACGTTCTCGACAATTTGCAGCAATTTTCCGTACACAATAAAGAATGACGTCATACATAGTAATGGAGTCAACATGTTTAAGAAATAACAACTAGCTAGCCGTGGTTTGTTGTCCAGTAATTCCCCGAGTCGCATGAACCAATGAAATTTGATTGGTTCATGCGACTTGGGGGAATTACTTGACAACAAATAACAGCTAGCTTGTTGTTATTTCTATTCTAATATTGTTCTGCACGAACTCTATAGCACGTGCATGGGCGGATCTTAGCGAACTGGAAGTTTGTTGGAGATTTTACACCAGGCAAGTTCTATAGTACATATAGGGAGAAAATCTCAAGTCATGTTAGAATACACCTTTACCCATACCCAGGACGGTTTCTAAACCTCTCTAATAACATTTACATGTAGGTGTGCATGAAGAAGGAAAATATCATTTGTTCATCAATGTATATTATCAGGTATGTCACATGTAATCTAAGGACTGCATTGTTTCTTTTTCAGCAGGAGTCCAATATCCAAACCAAGGTGCATCCATTGGCTCGAGGAAGATAAGAGAAGATTTGTGTAGGTACCATTTGACAAACTAATGTATGACACTGGAATCAAAGATTGGGGCATATAGTGTTTTGCTTGTCCGTCTGTTTTTCCTTGCAACTGTTATATTTCACATTTATGTATTCTTTGTGACAAGACCTTTATGATGATACCAAAGTTTTTGACCTTGTGACCTTGACCTTTGACCTACTTTTATAAAACTTTAACCTTTGCCATAACTTTTGAATTGTAGGTGATAGAGCTTTCATATTTCATATGTGTATTCCTTGTGACAAGACTTTTGATTAATAACAAATTATTTTACCCTTGACATTGACCTTTGCCCTACATTTTAGATATTTTGAAATAAATTCTTTCTAATCGAGTTTGACATACTTAACAGAAAGTGGTGTTAATAGTGACTGATGATGGCTTTCATGTTTCACGAACACATTTTTAGCTCTACTGGACAAAGACCAGTCAAGCTTATGCGATCGCCCTGTGTCCGGCGTCTGTCTGTCTGTTAAACATTTCTCATGGTCATCAGTTCTCTGAAACTGTTGATGATGGAAAGTTATTTTTTTTGCAACTTAAAGGGACCATGGCCTAGTTGTGCACACAATATTTTATTTTGAGCCACTGCCCCCAAGGATCTTAGAAAATGGATGTGGTCATTCTCTCCTATACAAGTAAAAAAAATGTTTTCATAAAAAAACAGATCTCCCTCTCTCTCTAAGATACTTTGACCTTGGGCAATGTTGACGTGAAACTTTTGAGTCATGAGCAACACCATACGAAAATTTGAAAGTTATTCATTATATTGTATAGACTCTAGTCAGGTATAGCCCGTACATGATAATATTAGCATATACAAGTTCATTATAAGCATATTAAGTGACCTTGACCTTCGTCACATTGCCTTGGATATAGGTGATCTGAAACCTATGGATCATGAGCAACAACAAACTGAAATAGTAGTGATTGGATACATGTTTCAAAAGATATAGCCTGGGCATGATTAGCATATACAATTTCATTACTAAAGTAAGAAGTGACTTGGGACATTTGTGATGTGAAACATTTAGGCCTGAGAAATAACAAACTGAAATATGAAAACAATTGTAAAATCGATTCAAGAGATATAGCCTGGACAAGATCATGAGGATTAGCATGTACAGTTTCATTAAAAAGAAATAATTGACATTGACCTTGGACACATGATCTTGGGTTAAGGTGATGTGAAACCTTTTTTGTCATAAGGAACAACATACTGAAATATGAAAGTGATCGGGCAAACGGTTCATGAGATTGGATGCGAAAGCACCTTGTTTCATTGACCTTGAATTTTGACACACTTTAAATTGAAAAACTTTAACCTTTATATCTGTCAATCTTAAATGGTTAGTGATATGGCTTTTGCATTACTTGATAATTACATTTTACCACAGGAGTCTGTCACACTATTTATTTATCCCCCGTGGGTCAAATTATACCCCTTTGAGAGAGTCAAACACCTTGCTTTATAGGTGTTTGACTCTGACGAGGGGTTGTTTGACCCACTTGGGATTAATGAATAGTGTGTCAGACTCCTGTGCATTTTACAACTATCCACTCTGACATTTTAATCATGAAGTAATATATGAAAATAATTATAATTTGCCCTTGAGAGAACATTTTCAGAAATACCTACTACTAATTTATTTGTTCAATTTACCTAGGAAATGTTTTGATAATCTAATATCATTTGTATTTTTACCTTTCATGAATGAAATTTCTTCCTTCACAGGATGTACCGAGCAAAAAAATCAATAGAAGATGGATAATTTAACACACCAGGCAGTAATGGAAGAAATGATAAACTGAAGAACAGTTTGGACTTCCAAAACAGAAAAAGAGCAGTGATCAATCCATTTCTTTTAGGACTATAAAGGCAAAGAAGATTATGATCACATCTGGACTTTCAGTGATGAATCATTTCTGCAAGGATTGAGACAGGGATAACTTAGGCAATTGATAAAAGTTCACAGATGTTTTTTAATTTGAAAAATATTTGAAAAAGAATTGATCATGATAAAAATTTCTGTTACCTTGAAATAAATGTCATGGAATATTGAGATGTATTTATTGTATTCTTTATGTAAAATATCAAACTTCTGAACTTGGAAATAATGCAAAATTAGCAGAATAAGGGAGCAAACAATTATATTAAATTCATGAATCCACAAGAAACTTGCACAGAAAATTTGTATACATCATGTCCTTTTGACTTAGCTCCTATAGTTACAAAATACCAAGCATTTTCAGTGTCATAAAGATTAATAGTACATGTATAGTCTAATTATGACAAATACCTACACATGTCCAAATGTTTTCATGGATATTTACAATGTGATAGCAGAGTATATATTGAATAATTGCAGTTTTTAGATTTATGCTGTAGTTTAACTGGTAGACCAGCTGAATAAAAGTTGATTACACATATTTTCTGTTGAAGAATCATATGCTGGAATGACTGGTCCAGTGGAAAAAAGTAAAAACACCAATATTAGAGAAAAAAAACCAACCATTTCATATGGATAAAAAGAGCTCTCACATGAATTTCACATGAAGAAAATAACGTGAATTTCACGTGACAGCTCTTTCATGTGAAGTTAACGTGAAGAAAATAACGTGAATTTCATGTGAAAGCAATTTCACGTGAAGTTAACGTGAAAATCATGTGAATTTCACGTGAATATCTTCACGTGAATTTAGCGTGTGAGCTCTTTTCACATGAATTTCACGTGAAATTTTTAACGTGAAATTCATGTTAACTTCACGTGAATTTCACGTGCGGCACAATTGCCTGTGTATACGCCGAAAACAATTCATCCTTAAAGATATTGGACAGATTGAGGCCCGCAGGGCCGAAAACTGTCCAATATCTTTAAGAATTAACTGTTTGAGGCGTATATCGTACTTAAAACATTGATCACTATTCAAAGTGGCATGACCTTTGACTTTGTTCTTATTATGTTAATTGCCTTTACTGTAACGAAATGTAATCACTCCAGGTTCTAACATTCTCGCTACATGTAGCAGTAGGGAGACGAAGATGAAATTTTCAAATTAATAAAATTGTGACAAATTATGACGCAGATTCCGTAAACCGAGACGAAATTGGATGTAATTTTTTGGGAGAAAATCAACCAGAATACTTTCCATGATGACGATTTTGTTGAAGCTTCTTTGGATATATATAAAATAAAAGGGCATGTCTTTAAAATTGTCGTTTTCCGGACAAGCAAGAAATAATTTAGTGCTTTAAGAATTCAGTGGGGACGTTCAACTTACTATGTGCAAGGTTAAATGAAAGGAACAATTCAGGAAGATTATTTTTAAGGAGTCTAGTTCGAAAAACGTGACCTTAACCAAGGCTTTGACGGTTATTTGCACCGGGAGGGGGGGGGGGGGGGGCTGGGGACTTGGTCATAATAAACGTCAAAGGCTTGATTTAGGTGAGGTTTTTGGGGACTAGAAGTCGAGCAAAAATCTTAATTATAAGTAAAATTAATAAGATGGGGAAAAAAAAGAAGAAAAAAAAAGAATTAAAAGAAATAACGGACTGAACTGTAGTGCCTCTTACATTATCATTTCCGACACAGCGGCAAATTCTTTAGATATATAAGATTGTGCTGGATTTTATCAACTCCGGAAAAAATAGCAAAAATTGGAATAGTCAGTACTACGATACATGGAATTCTTGTCACGTGATTTCTAAATAATGATTATAACGGTTGCCCTGTAGATGTCAAAGTACATTTACCTATGGCTGTCCAATATTCAATCTAGGTCGCGTATATTTTTTCTAATAAACGCGACCTATATTTGATATTGGACAAAGGTAAATTTCGGACTGTTCGAACAAAGGCATGACGTCACATCAATGTTTTAATTATCAATAAAGTAAATATCAATTCCTAAAGCTGTCCAGTATCTGATATATTTTGAAAATATTTTCTTCAAAAAAGCTTATTTGTAGTCAACCTTTGGCCTTGATCTTTGATAACATACTTTGACTACAAAAACGTTCCTCTTCCTCGGGGTACACTTACATCAAATTCAACCTGAAACCCTGGTTCAGTCTTTACTTTGCCTTAAGTATAAAGAACTTTATGTAATGCGGAAACTCACTAGTTAAAGGTTAAAAATTGGTCTCGTTGGTTTATGTTAAACGTCTTCAAATTCAATAGCATTATTTAAGAGCAGATAAATTTTCAGCATGGACCAGACATGCAAGTTTCGGGTTCTTAACCCTCGTCAGTGATCCTCAATGTGTTGTCCTTTGTGTTTGATGTTTCTGTATTGTGCGCTGACGTTCCTTGTCCCTTTTGCGTCTCTTTCTGTGTTTGTCTGCTGCTCTGTGTTTTTTGCATTGGGTGTTTTGCTGTGGGTGTTGCAACCTGGTGTTGTTAGAGATCCCCTCCTTTGTTTTCCATCACGACAATGCTCCTATTCACAAGTCTGTCACTGTTATGGCTGCCATTCATGATTGTGGCTTTAATTGGATCGATCATCCGCCTTATTCACCTGATCTTACTCCATCAGTGTTTCATCTATTCCCTAAACTGAAAGCAGCTTTTTCTGGCACCCACTTTCAGTCCGATGATGACGTCATACTTGCAGTGGATGGCTTTTTGATCAGTCAAGGTTAGGAGTTCTTTAAATGTGGCATTGAGGCCCTTAAACACCGGTGGCAAAGTGTGTAGGTACTGAAGGGGATTATACAGAAAAAGAATGCAAAATGTCTTCAAATTCGATAGCATCATTTACCTCCTCAGTGATCCTCAATCTAAACAATGTAATATGGCCAACGTGGCCAAAGAGTGTGAAAAATAGTTTCTCCAAAAATGTACCGAAAAACGTAGCAGGATGGGTGGGATATGATGCTACAGGACCCATGTTTTAGAAATTTCAAGATTTTTTTCTTAACAGAAATTTTGAATGTTGAAGAGACAGACGATCAACCGAAATTGATCGAACTTGGCTACATGTGCCCTCGGGGACTCCTGGTCCACCAGCAGTGACACTCACCAAGTGGTATAAATGTTAAACGTCAGACTCTTCAAATTCGATAGTATCATTTAAGAGCAGATAAATTTACAGCATGGACCATACATGCACGTTTCGTGTACTTAACCCTTCGGTGATCCTCAATCTAAACATTGTAATATGGCCAAAGAGTGTGAAAAATAGTACCTCCAAACATGAACCGCAAAACGTAGCAGGATGGGTGGAATATGATGCTACAGGACCCACGTTTAATAATCCAAACAATGATACTCACAACGTATCAATCAGCCCTTGTACCTAAAGAAATACAGACGGATGTCGAATTGGACTTAGCAGACCACGTTGTGTTGATTGAAGTGTAGAGATTTTGTCTATCTGACTTCGATATTGCAACATGGTGGGTGATAGTTCCAATCTAAGACCCTCTCGATTCAGTTCTGTAATGATTGTCCAGTAGTTCTGATTGGTAGCAGCAAATTAGGGATCCTTAATAATGTCGTGCGGCTTGTCAAAGGGTGGAGATCTTAGGTATCTGTCGAGAGAATGCCGTATGTTCTCAAATGACGACGTCTGGGTTTTCCTCTGTCTGGTTTTCGAGCATCGCAGTAGAAATACCCCAGAATCTCGGCGAGCGAAATCGCATCGCATGCATCGAAATCTTCATTTTGAATCAAATTTCAGACACTTGATGTCAATTTCTTCCGATGTCGTCTTCTCGAACCGCTTTGGAGCAGCCATCTTGTTTATTGACAGGTGTCATGATACGACGCAACCCTAAACCGGTAAAAACTACTCGCCTAATACGGAAATCAGACGTTCAATACGTTCTTTTCACCGCGTCATGTGACCAAGAATTGTCCAATAAGATTGCAACAATTTTGTCCGGGGTGTGATAAATATACAGGTATGATTACTTGTAGCGTGACACGGTCGGAATGGATCATACACAGGTATAGTCCATATTGAGGGGTTATTTGTTTTTTAGCTCGCCGGGACGAATGTCCGGAGAGCTATTGTCATACCCCCGGTGTCGGCGTCTGCGTTGGCGTCTGCGTGCGCGTGCACAAAAACTTTAACCTTGCTTATAACTTTTAAACCAATACAGATTGCGCTTTCATATTTCACATGTGCATTCCTTGTGACAAGACCTTTCCATGGATACCAAAATTTTTAACATTGTGACCTTGACCTTGGAGATTGACCTACTTTTGAAAAACTTTAACCTTGGCCATATTTTTTGAATGGTAAGTGATAGGGCTTTGATATTTCACATGTGTATTTCTTGTGACAAGACCTTTCCATGGATACCAAAATTTTTGACCTTGTGACCTTGACCTTGGAGATTGACCTACTTTTGAAAAACTTTAACCTTGGCCATATTTTTGAATGGTAAGTGATAGGGCTTTGATATTTCACATGTGTATTCCTTGTGACAAGACGTTTCCATGGATACCAAAATTTTTGACCTTGTGACCTTGACCTTGGAGATGATTGACCTACTTTTGAAAAACTTTAACCTTGGCTATATTTTTTGATTGGTAAGTGATAGGGCTTTGATATTTCACATGTGCATTCCTTGTGATAAGACCTTTCATGCCGTACCATAAATTTTGACCTAGTGACCTTGACCTTGAAATTTTACCTACTTTTCAAAAACTTTAACTTGGGCCATAGCTTCTTTACCCCCGAATAGGGAGGGGCTTTCATATTTCACATATGCATTCCTTGCGATAAGACCTTTCATGCTGTACCATAAATTTTGACCAGTGACCTTGACCTTGAAATTTGACCTTATTTTCAAAAACTTTATAATGGGCCATAGCTTCCTTATTGTTGTTGTTGCAATTTACATATGGTTGCCACCGGCGAGCTATGTTGTCATTCTGACAAGTCTGGTTTACTTTTAATAGCTACTTATTTTATTGAATTGAAGGTAAATAGATTATCATATCTCACGGAAATCTTAGAAATAAAATTGTGCAGAATTGTGTACTGCATGAAAGTGTTTAGATTTATACCTCATGTGGAGACGCACATATGCAGATGATATACGTGATAATCAGGATTTTATAGCCAAATTTAAGTTAAATAAAATTATGCAGAATTTGTGTACTGCATGAAAGTGTTTTATCCCCTGTTATTGATACATGTAACTCACGTGAAGACGCACAGATACAGACGGTATACGTGATTATCAGGATTTGATAGCAAAATATTAATAAATTAATATTTCTGCCTTCATAACGTTAATATTCTATGTCTAAATCCCGTTACTCGTCGACAAATATCCGAATCGTGTGAAAATCTTATCATCGGACACAATCTCCGTCAAGTTTTCTTCAAAATAATCATCGTCGTAGAATTATACATTTTACCGTTAAATGGAAGAATTAGTAATAAGGAAGATTTTGACACATTATGACATGCACTATATACATTTATATTGTCATGATGCGGTAGCGTGCGCTTGTGCCAAAGCATTAAATTGGAAGGAAATGAAGCCCTCACACTCACAAAATTAACCAAGTGGAAAGAACGTGTGAGACGGGCGAAATATTGAAGCTAGTTCTGTAAAATTCACAATTTCTATTGTTGTTCCTCATTCTCCATCTTATACCTTTTTTGTTGTTATAACTTTAGTTTCATTATGGTATCTATCATTGCAAATTCTGTTGTAAACTGTTTGGTTACCACGGTCGACCTGTCCCTTATTGACAGTATTCATCGGGCAAAAATCTCCGACATATATGGGAGAATACTGTAGTATTATATATTTCGTGGAAGTGTTCATTTATACTGCACGTGGATACAAAGGCAAGACGCACAGATGTCCTTCGTGATTTTCGAGATTTGATAGCCAACCTTTGGCTCATTTATCCTTCAACATATTTTCATCACTTTACTACCCCATCCCCATGAGTACGGAAAATGATTTTCGATGTGAGAAGAACTGAAATGATAGTCCGTGCTGTAATGTTACTGGAAAGATTGTTCTCGAAGGAGAAGCAACTATATTTCATTAAGAATTCAGGTTTTCATGATTTGGACTAAGGTAAGGCTCTCCGACGGGTGCTCGCATACGGAGGCTGACAATATACGGATAATCACGTACTGCAGATTCACGGAAAATAGGAACATTGTGTACAGTATACGGAACTAATACGGACTGCTACGTCTTTCGGTACATTTTTTGACATAATAACTTTAAGTACCCGAAACGTGCATGTCTGATCCATGCTGCAAATTTATCTATTCTTAAATGATGCTATTGAATTTGAAGTCATTTAACATTACTACGGACAGATAACGGACTTACGAAAAAATGTTTTCCATGTTTATTTCATAATAATTTAAAAATAAGGAAGGATAAACTTTTGTGAAATGAACAGTAAACAATTGTTACGCCGATATTGGAGAATAAACACAAGAGTTTTAACGTCAAAGATGTAGACCACCTCATATTATTTAAAGAACATAATTCAGAAATGCCTTTACGTACGAAGTGCGGCGAAAAGAGGTATATATAACTTTATCCGAATACTTCAAGAACATTGGCGTCGTTAATAACAATGGAAATGCGTCACTACCAAAACAGAAAGCTCACGGAAATTGCATCAAACAAACGAAAATTACCGAGAGATCCAAACCCTCCATGATTAAAAAAATACAAGAAAATATTAAAAACAACACGGATCGAAGTTCACACAAACTTAACTAAGAATCCGTTGTCACGGAAAAGGTCGGAGATATCACGGATGTCCCTACAAATGTACGACAGATCCAATACCTGAAAGACAAGGTAAAAGCAGACGAAAGAGCATTATCAATTTGCAGGCCATTGCATACGAGGACAAAATATTTATTAATTTCTTAACTACTTATCCGGATCTCATCGTAATTCTGGGAATGGAAAATATTAAATTAATTAAATCGGAGGCACCTCTTCAGCCAGAAAACCGAGCAAGTTACGATAGGGCCTTAAGGTCATGTGACTTCTACCGCTGATATACCGAGGAAAATCTACCTCAAATTTCTGAAACCAGGGTCCTGCAGTATCATATCCCATCCATTTTGCTACGTCTTCGGTATATTTCGGACATAATTTACACAGATTTTGGTCATATTTCATTGTTTAGATTGAGGATCACTGACGAGGGTTAAATGCCCGAAACATGCATGTCTGGTCCATGCTGTAAATTTATCTGCTTTAAAGTGATGCTGATAAATAAAATGAACAAATGAGTTAAAGAAGATCCTTACGATAATCTCAACAGCACTCACAATAGAGCACTATGTTGAGCATCGACGGACCCCTAGCAAGCTAGAGGTGGGATCAGGTGCCCGGGAGGAGTAAGCATCCCCTGTTGGCTAGCCGCACCCGTCGTCGATGTTAATGCACGATAAAAAACACAGTATATAAAATGCAATCACTGTCTGACGTTATGTCTATATAGAAAGTGCCATGGCGACCATGTCAGGGAAATATATTCAAAACACTTACTGTCAAGTTTTCTTGATGATTATGTAAGATATTTTGTAAAAAAAATATCATTTATATGTCTTGAGTCTTCGATTTTGTTTGACGCGCTACGTAATCTACGCTCCGCGCTATGTGTACACTGCACAGCACGGTAAACCACCTGTTCTGTATTCGGCGCTGTATGCGTGATGTTGTATTCAGGATCGGAAGAATTTTATCTACAAACCCATATGAAAAACTCAGCAGACGGTGGAAAATTGACGAAGTGAGGCACGTTTTTATGTCTTCAATCGAAATATTAAGAACCAAATACCTTCATATTTAGCAAGTTCTGATATCAGTATGATATTCACACAATCTAAGAAAAGTTATTTCATTACATTTGGTTGACGTTTATCGAACATATACGTAATTATTTCCCACCCGGTGATTTCATTTGAGTTGTGTTTTATTTTCTTTTTCAGCCAACAGTTGAAAGTACATGTATATATTATTCATTCAAACTTCATTTCAACCATCTTCTACTATATGTTCTGTATTTCTCATAGACATAAGAGTAATGTATTTGTGGTATATATTATTCATTAAAAACTTCATTTTTCCCACCCCGTGATTTCATTTGAGTTGTGTTTTATACTCTTTTTCAGCCAACAGGTGAAAGTACATGTATGTATTATTCATTCAAAAATTCACTTAGGCCATCTGATATTATATAAGAAGGGAGGAGATCTCCAACAAGACCCCGTTGCAGCACCGACAGCAGAACACCAAAACACCCGATGCAAAAACACAAAAGACGAGTATAGTATGAGACGGAAAAGAGAAATACGACATGTAAACATCAAACACAAAAGACTACACATAAACCACGAGACCAATGGGCGGCCATTTGTCACGCAAGTAGCAAATGGTCTGGTTATCCTGGATTACGTGCGCACAACCCTCTCACTTCTCCAATTACCCAGAGGTCTCGAAGAACGTACAATTGTGGTGTAAAACAACCTCCTTACTGTTAGATGACCTCACACAAACAAGACCGCAAAACGTAGAGGCCCCAGAAACACAGATGGACATGTAAATGGATATAAAAAGAGGGCATGCGTAATACAGTCCGTGTTCTGCCGGCTGTAGCTAGCTCATGTATGTAATCACCCGTGGAGTCCGACTGACATTCAGAGAGGACAGGTGGTCGGGGCCCTGTCTTCTCTAAAGAGGTCTGGACAGGGCCCGTCATGGAGTCCCGTCGTCACAGTCAGTCAGAGTGCAAGTCTCAAGTATGCCCTTGTATAAGACTGCAGATTGATCAAGTACCAAGCCTAGTGTCCGTCTGGTGACATTAGGATCATATCCACGGTATAAAAGGCGTTTAGTGATTCTGACGCATTTTCGATGGTTATGCTGCCTACCTTTGATCCTTCTTATTTTGTTTATCATATCACCATAAAAGACAGGTTGTGTAATACCCAAAGTAATGTACTCTGTTGCGTGTATAGATCCGAATTTTAAAAGAAGTTGACTGTAATTTTTGTTAAATTTCCAGAAAGTCTTAACTAGTTTATGAAAGCGGAAACCTTGACCTAAATGTTTTTTGGTAATTTGTAAATTTTACTGTGAAAATCCAAAATATCAGTACATGCTCTAGCGTACCGGATGAGCTGTGATATGTAAATGCCGTATGACGGTAATCTTGGAACATCACCGTCAAGCCAGGCGAAATTTACTATGTTGAATCCAAAATCATCCCTTTTGTCATATACACTTGTTTGGATAAATTCTTTTTCATAAGTGTATAAAAATAAATCTGCAACAAGAGGCGCACAGTTAGTACCCATAGGAATTCCTACAACGTGCTTGTATAGATCCTCACCAAATCTAACATAAATATTGTCCAAGAGGAAGGACAAGGCATTATACAGGTCACTGCATGTCCATGATTTGTAGTCTGTCGAGGAAAAGAATTCCTTCGATTCAGATGTACAAATGTAAGTTTTCCGCTCTCGACATAAACACCATTTAATGAGATTAGATCATCGATCATTAATTTTGTCATGAGGAAGTGTGTTGTACATATTAGAGAAGTCGTATGAAGAAATCGTATAGGCTTGGAAATTTCAAGATTTCATTTTGTCAATCACATCCCCTGAATTCTTAATAGACCAAATTAGATTTATATCGTTCCTGTTTAGAACCGTTTCACAATATCTAGTTACGTATTCTTTAATAGCAGTAAGTGCTGACGTCAGATTTCTAGACCAAATTGTAGTGGAGCAGTCACTAGAATTAGCAATAAATCGAAATTTGTAAGGAGACTTGTGCAGTTTCGGTATGCAATATAGTGTTGGGAGATCCAATTTAGAAAGAGATATTGAATGAAGAAAGTTTACTGTTATGCTTGCTTAAAATGTTAGATGCACTTTCATTGCTTTTGATATGTATTAGTAGACGAAAGTTCCGAAACCAAAGTTGATATGTAGTAACGTTTTCAAATGATAATGGTGTTGTTGGCTGCTTTATCAGCTGGTGCAAAGACATATTTTTTATGTAAGTTACTTAGTTTGGATTTGAAATATCTTTCTGATTTGGAACGTGGATTTTGAAAACGATGAGGGTTTTTGTGGAAGTTATCTATTCGAATATCCGTTATATCTACAATGAGGTCTTTCCAGTCATTCAGAGCATGCGGTTCGACTCCTTCTGATTACATCATCTTTTCGTATAATTATCTAAGGCTTCCGTAAGCACCTCACGGCATTTGACAAAATCTATCTTAGATGGGATTCTATACTTAGGTCCTTTTTAAGAAGACCACGGAGCTGTCTGTCTTGGATAATTGAAATGTCACCTGTAACAACATGGCCAGCTGGTTCTGTATATCCCATAGACATAGGAGTAATGTATTTGTGGAACATGTACTTGCAAAACCAGTATTTAGAATGAAACTAAATATCTGTCAACCTGGTTGACGAAGCAGTTTGCATTTAATTTAGTTGTTTTCTTGATATGTAATTCATAAGTAATTTCAACAAAATACACAGAACCAAGAATGGAGTTTGCTACATGCTTCAACTTCCAATTTTGCTATCAGTTCGTTACACGACTCACGATTAGGT
Organism: Pinctada fucata; assembly: GCA_028142955.1. Classification (NCBI taxonomy): domain Eukaryota; kingdom Metazoa; phylum Mollusca; class Bivalvia; order Pterioida; family Pteriidae; genus Pinctada; species Pinctada fucata. The sequence continues at coordinate 44,845,185 of AP027113.1, read as the reverse complement.
CAGTACAACGTCTTCATATTGAATAGCATCATTTAAGAACAGATAAATTGGCAACATGGACCAGACATGCACGTTTTGGGTACTTAACCCTCGTCAGTGATCCTCAATCTAAACAATTTAATATGGCCAAAGAGTGTGAAAATTATTCTGTCCGAAAAATTTAGCAGAATGAAAATTATTGTGCCGAAAAATTTAGCAGGATGGATGGGGTATGATGCTACAGGACCCACGTTTTAAAATTTCAAGATTTTTTGATAACAGAATTTTAGAATGCGTTGAAGAAACGATCCACCAGCAGTGACACTCAACAAGTGGTATAAATGTTAAACGTCTTCATATTAAATAGCATCATTTAAGAACAGATAAATTGGCAACATGGAACAGACATGCACGTTTCGGGTACCTAACCCTCGTCAGTGATCCTCAAATCTAAACAATGGTATATGCCCCAAAAGATATCATTTGTTTTTCATTATTTCTTCCAACTAGTGTTCTGCGTTTTGATTGTTTTTTTAATGAAACAATTAAGAGTATCGGGGTGGTGGGGCAATTCTTAGGCAAAAAAGTAATTCCATTTTAAATACTTTGTTTGATGACATACTTTAAAATGTATTCCTACGTTTATTTGAACGTTACTAGCTTTAGCGTACTTTTTGTGTATGACGTCATGCTTCCCTTTGTTCTTCGGTCCTGCGACGTCATACTGTGACGTAAAACTACGAGGTATGAGCGTGTAAATGGCGTTCTCCACATGTAAACAACAGAGCAATTGAGTTTATTTATGGAATGAGTGTCTTATTTTATGCGTTCATGGCTTTTACACTCTGGTTCGACAGGCGCAAATCTCGTGAACCGCGAAGCGGTTCTCGAAAAATTTGCGACTGTCGAACCGCAGTGTTAAAGTCATGAACGCAAAAACTAAGATACTCATTCCTTATATTTACATTCAGATGTTAAACATCTTTGAATCCTCGAATTTTTTTTTTACAAATTAAGTGAAAATTAAGATCTAAATGTTTCACTTGTGTGAGTTCTCCCTACCAGGAAGGACAAGAAGTACTCCGTTGCTAAGGACCAAAATATACAATTTGATATTAAAAATTACCAAATAATTTTAATTTTTAAAATGTTTTCATGATGAGCCTTAATTTTTGTGAACAATATGAAGAGAATAAGGCCTTGTTCTTAATTAGAAAAGTCAGTGCTGCATAAATTCAATTCAGTCGCGTCATCTACATTCAAATACACATGGACTCTGTGGAAGTTTACATTTAAAAATGGACTGTTATAACGTTTTCACAATATTGTACATATCTGCTAAAACGTTTTCATGATGATTTTTAACTTTTTATAACCAAATTTAAAAAAGAATAAAGCCTTATTTATAATATCAGAGAAGTTTTCACTGCATAAATTCATTTCGAGAGCGCCATCTACATTGAAGTACACTTGAACTCTGTGGAAACTGTACATATATACATGTACGTACATAGAGTTGTTATACATATTTCAATGGTTTCAAGGATTTTTTTGGTTGTCCCCGTCTATTTCTTCTCTTTTATATCGTCTCATTCCCGGTACAAATGCTGGGAATCTCCTCCTCATCGCAAATTCAGCATCAGTATGCCCCGCCCACTGTTTCAACTTCTTGCGCGCACGTATGTGATTGGGGCCAACCTGTGTTCATCGTGAAATGAACGTCAAAATTGAATGGGCGTTTAACATAGGAAACCTACTTGCAATGTAAATATTATTGATAACACTTTGTTTTTTCGCCATAATAATGCGAAGCAGTTCTATTTCATATTATGCAGCGCAATAATTTATGTTGGTCGTTGTTAGTCCTCCTTAGCAACGTCACCTCTAAAGCGATACGTGAGACCCTCTGAGGGGTATAAAACTTTAAAATATGTCACATGAATTAGAATAGGATGAATAGGGATAAAAGTACTGTGTTTTGTGGTTCCGACAGGTATATGCTGATACTGTTGGAAACATACGTTATACCGTATCAATGTCTGAAAACGTCAAATAGCGAACGAAAATATATAAAAAATGCATTTGTTACATAAATTTTCAGTGTGTTAAGTTTTAATCCCCTCTTATTTTAAAAATGAAAAAGAAAATAACACGTTCCATAACAGTATGTCGATGTAATCGGTAAAATACGCAATCCGGAGACTGAAAACCGTTATATTTTGTACTAAACAGCCACATTGTAAGCTTTCAGGCGCGAAATACACACTGCGTAGAAATAGACATCTTTATATCGTTTATTTTATTCGTGTGTGTTGTATATTTCATCGGAATCCACTCAGAATAGATTGTTCCAATGCATAACAGGAAGAAATGGGCAATTTTGATCTATCTTACCGCTTGTAAGTCAGATTCTTAAAAATAGCCCATCCCCCCTTTTTTCGTTTTTCGTCTGTGGGACATTGTTCCACCCCGAGTTACAGAACCAAACTTGGTCAGAAAATTGGTATCAATAATATACACCTTTGGTAAAAGTGGCATTTTGTAACTCGGGATGGAACAATGTTGTAGAAAACTTTTCCGTTTTTCATTGATTTCTATAGAAAAAAACTCCCATTTTAACTCAAATATCGGTGTTGTTATTAATAATTTATTCAAACAGACATTAGATTCAGATATGCATTAAGTTAGTCGATATTTCTATTGAAAAATTTCTTCAAATTTCCCATTTTGAAATTTCCACTTTTCAGGGCAGATTTTACGTCTTATCGTTACAGCTCCTTTCAGTGTTAGTTGAGCAGTGTTCTCAGGTGACAGATTGTGCCCCACTCCTTGCCGACATTTTCCTTTACTCGTACGAAGCTGAATTCATCCAATCTCTGGTCTCTAAAGGGAAAAGATACTTAGCTTCTGACTTCAACTTCACTTACAGATACATAGACGATGTGTTGTCCATCAATAATCCAAAATTCGCGGATTACCTGAGCAGTATTTATCCTTCAGAGCTTGAAGTCAAAGAAACTACAGAGACAAATAATTCAGCACCCTATTTGGACATAATGTTGTCCTACGACACTGATGTTCACAAGAACACCTCACTCTATGATAAACGTGATGACGTTAAACTTTCCTTTTCTGAGTAGCAACATCCCTTCATCGCCTGCTTATGGCGTGTTCATATCTCAGTTGATACGCTATGCCAGAGCAAGTACGAAATATACGGATTTTGTTCTGAGAGCAAGGCGTCTTTCAGATAAGCTTCTCAGTCAGGGATATGTTTGTGACCGACTAACATCGTCACTGAGGAAGTTCTACTGTTGATATGGGGAACTCGCTATACACTATGATGTCCTACTCTCCAGAATGGTGGATGATATTCTGTCATAGACCATTTGAACCATCCAACCAAAGATTGTACTCTATGTCTTCCGAAATTGAAGTTACCGGATGTGACAGTTCTACCGAATTGAAGAGGTAGGTGTTGCATGCAAGCAGGAGATGCTTACTCTTCCTGGGCACCTGGTCTCACTCCCAAATCGGGGGTTCGCTTCTTTTCATGTGGTGGAGGTTTTTGTTTTTTGCTTTGGTTCCTGTTTTATCCTGATTTTGTATGCCTTCGGTTTCTGATTTTCTGAATTGTCGATTTTGTGCTGTATACAGGGATATGGTCATTATCCATATTTGTCATATGGCTCCAGGCATCATTTTTATAATTAGAAATAATACCATAGCAGCTTGAATGGATTGTTCTGACGCATCATTAAAATTTTCAGAGAGCTTCCTCCATAAAAAGGAATATAATGTTGGAAAAGAATGCTCCGATTTCTGGTCAGAGCTGTCTGAGTGGATGTCCGAGGTGAAAAATGTCACCAGGGAAAATAAGTGGGAAATGCTCAGAGAGAAAGATGAGAGAAGATGGAGGAGATACCTGAATGGATGTAAAAAAATTATAAAATTATTACCATCATAATATTTCATGCATCCTAACATTTGAAATCATTTTAATTTCAAATATACATTACAGAAAACATGAGTTATAAATACCCTACATTAAGTTTTTCTTTCAAATTTCCACTAAAATTACAACAATGCTTAGTTAACTGTTTTCATAATTTGTTAAAGATAGAGTGACTACTGAAAACGTTAAATTTATTCCGAAGGGTCTAGATTGAGGTAAAAAAAGGAGCCTTAATAATTTTTAATTGAAAATATGCAGTAGCTACCATAATATTATCGAAGTCGTAAAATTAAATCTCCGTGGACATTAATTTTACAAAATTTTATAATGCAAAACCTTTCTTTTCATATGAAAGTTTACATTCTCATTTGTATAATTTAAATAAATCATTAATTTTACAAGATTTTGGAATGCAAAATCTGTCTTTTCATATGAAAGTATACATTTTAATTTGTATAAATTCAAATTTTCAGGCGAGTCTAACGCATAGACCTTTAAAAAAACGTCATTTTAAATTTGGGATGCGCAGCTCTAATTCATTCCACTAGAGCCACCTTCAGTGTATTGAGGTTTTACAATAGAGGAATATGGAGATTTAATTATGAAAAAATCGACCATAATAGGGTCGTTACTGCATATTTTCAAATAAAACTTTTTATGGCTCCACTGTATCTTTAAAATTATACAAATTCGACAATATTATGGTCGTTACTGCATATTTTCGAATAAAACTTTTTATGGCTCCTTTTTTTCCTCAAGCTAAACCCGTCGGAATAAATTTTATGTTTTAAATAATACTTATTTCTAGAGAAACTGTATCTTAAATTATAAGTTTCAGATTCTTAAAGTGATACTCCCTGTAACTGGCTATAATTCGATTAAAAAAGGAATAAAGAATAACAAACGTATTTTTCTCACGTTGCCGAAGTTATAAGCTTTCCGTTAATTACAAAATTTTTTTACTGAAAACCTCAAAGATGTCGCTATATAAAAAAAATAAAACGTAAATATTTCTGGCTCAAATTTGTTTACGGGCAAAACCAAATACGCGCATGCGTAGAACAGACCAAAACAAAACATGGAGGGAGAAACGAAGCGAGAACACGGACGACGGAAGGAATTATCAGAATCTGAGAGAAAAAAAAGGAAACGGATGGACACAAAGGAACGTGCCAAGCAGAGAATATATATAGGAAGCCATATAAACTCTTGGAACAGAATTAAAGAGGCGGAAGGATTAAAATTTCATCATGAAGTAGCGGGGTTTCTGATTGAAAAGTAGTAAGTTTCTTGTTGCGGTATCAAAATAGATAAATTCATAGAAAACTTTGTATGTCATGGACAAATATCTATTCTCATGGTTATTTCCCAAGGCTGTGAATAAAATGTTTAGTCATTCCTTTGTATGAAAAGCATTGTTTATCCCAAACTTCACGCCAAACTATAGTTTACATGTGCGTAGATGAAAAGGGGCACCGACGGGGTATATTGTTCGCAACGTTAGAAAAACGAATCAAAACTAGTTTACATTCGCTGTAAACATTATTATCTTTATCCAAAATATAAAAGATCATGAAAAAACATTACAATCCCATACTTATTTACGTCAATGTCAATTTATTCAATATTGCATGGTATTACATGTGCATGAGAGAGACACAGAGGAAGATAAAAAAAAACGTAGAAATAAAATGTTGCACGGTGACAGGTGTCCCCAACATCTCTCTAGATCCAATCATGTTGGAAACATTAAATCTTCCTTGTCACACATTGCTTTAATTTTTACTATACAAAATTATGTCTATTTCATATCAAATTAAATTGGTCATTGATGAATAGAATGTAGCACCACTTTTGAGTTCTTTATAGATAAAATCAGATGAGGGTGGGATGGATCAACAAGTCTCAACTGAGGCTTTAGCCAAGGTTGGATGTGGATCAAATCCACCGAGACTGATATTTCTGTCAAGAACTCAAACTTGGTGCTTGATTATTTTTCTCGCACATTGAAGCTTTCAAATTTCTTCTATTTACGCTTCAAACTGACTATATACGTCACACTTATGTATGTGCACGTGAAAAAAAATGTATTTCAGATTGTTTGTGACGTCATAAAACAACAATCGAACAGTGCCGGAGTATGGTACTATATATATACTGGATCGATTTTTCAATGGACCCCATGAGAGAAAATAGAGTAAAATACTTCCTCAAATTCTTGTAGACCATACTATTTATTTTGCTATTTTTGCTGTCATAAATGATAAAGATAAGTCATTGAATTTTGTCTATTTTTCTTCAGTGAAGAATATCAAATGAAGACACTGAATGTTTCAAAGAAAGAGAGACAAACCTCAACTCCCTCTCAACCGAAAATAGCAAGATTGGCAGACCTAACCCTGTCAGAAATTACAGTGTCAACAGATACGGCAGATACAGAGAGGTATTTTTTTCTACAGTGTATTTATAAATTTATGCACACACTAGTAATATGACATTTGAATACTGGATGTACAAAAACACCATGAAACTAATCATTTATATATACCTACAGTACATGTGTTTTATCCTGTATTATTGTGTAAGCTGTAGAGAAATTGAATGATTAATTTATCATAAATCTTTATCAGAAAATTTTCAGTTTTAGGTTTTTGTTGTCAGATACCTAATGCATGTACATAATTGCTTTCATTTACATGTGTAATTCTAGCTTGTTAAAATACACTTAGCGTTTTATTAATCACACTGTGTATTTTCCCTTAGTGCGGCTGAATCTGGAATTTCAGGGGTTACTGAAATGCCGGCTGATGTAGAAGTCCCTGTTGACCCCAACATTTTCACAGATGATCAACAAGCTGAACTATTACCAGGCACCAGCAAATCAGAATTGTCAGGGTAAATATTCAAATGGTTTTAATCAAAATTTTATAAATTTTTAATAGTAAAAGATAAGATTATATTGTTTCAGTAATTCATTCGATTTGCGGCCAAACTTGACCTTGGGAATTATGACATGTAACTTAAAGTTTTATCTAATATCTATAAACTATGACCTTTGGTAAATCTAGGCTTTTATATTTCACATGTGAATTCCTTTTGACAAGACCTTTCACTTTGAGACCTAATGACCTTCAACTTTGACCTACATTCTTATAATAATAATAATGATATAGTGTACTTTTACTCCAGGGATAAACGTGTGAGGAAGGCTAAACAGCATTCTGCATCATTTCTAGATCCATTCAAGTAAGTACATGAACATTTTTTTATAGTCAAGGCCATACAATTAGGATTAGTACTAAAACAAGAAAAAATTATGTACAAGTAGAACATACAGTTCTGTACTTCAAATATTTCTGCCAACATTTTGATCCATTTACATGAAGACTTATTTGATTTTTATGTAATCTGAATATCTTCTTTTTTTATTTTACAGTTTGAGCATTGATATAACACAAGAAGATATTGAGGAAGAAGATATTGATGATGAAGATTATGATTATGAACCAGAATTTGATGTAACTCTTGGGCAAGTATTCAATTTTAGAACCATGCAGGGTTATTGGTAACTTTCGAAAAATGAATCTTTTGCTGTTCATTACCTGTTTAAGAAAATTTGAAAACATAATTACAAGATTACAACTTTGCGATCTTTAAGAAAAATAGATGCGGTAATGTAGGTCAAGGTAACAAAGTAGATGTCTAAGAAGAGGCTCTTAACTGAGAGAAATTTGAATTAGACTGTACAGTCATGTATTGAGATAATTGAGTTCTGTCTTTCTTACAAATCTTTTTATCTAAATGCAATTTGTGACATATTTCAAAATTATGCTTTCAATGTTGAACAACAGGATAATTCCTGAATGAATATCTATAAATTCATTTCTATCTCCTTTACAATATTGATGTGATAATTGCCAAGGTCAAACCTCAATGTGAAAATGATATCATTAAATTTCACTTCTATGTTAAGTTTTATGTTGTTACTTGTGTAACTGACAGACAATGCAGATCAATGTCCTTGCAATTTTGTGGACAGAGTTTAATAACTTTGTATAAAATATAATGATGCATTTAATAATAAACTTTTATCAAATTTTAGTGCAGACAATGATGAAATAGAAGATGTTGCTGGATTGGATATGGTGATTGGAGAAGAAGAAATGGTTGATAGCGAATCAGAATCAGAGTCTGACGAGTCACCAGAAGCTGGACCAGGAATTTCACACATTAAAACAATGGATGATATTGATATATTGCTTGAAGCAAATAAAGCAATTGCTTTCCAAGAGCAATTGATACAGCTCGCAAAAACGAAAATTGATATCAGCTGTCAAGTGAAAGGTTGCAAAGAGGTTGTAGAAATCACAGCAAGTTATGTAGGATCTGCTGTATATTTAACTTGGGTGAGCTTTTTTTCTAGATTTGTATCTTAAACTTGTTCATGTTGTTTCTACAAGTGCTTTATATAACAGAGATTTTGATCCTAAATTTGTTATCGTAAGCGTTTTATCTTGATACATTTGTCTCAAATTTACTTCCAAAAAATAATATAAAATGAATGGTTTTACTCATTGATTAATTTTTTTTTGTAAATTCTTGTGAATGTAGTTTTCCTGAAATACATTATATTATATCCTTATTGACAGGAATGTCCAAGAAAACATGTAAGACATAAATGGTGTTCCCAACCACTTCTCAACAGAGGGCTGCATAGTGGAGATCTTTTAATATCATCATCTATATTGGCATCTGGCAACAACTACGGAAAAATTGAATTAATGTCAAGATTTCTAAATCTTCACATTCCCAGCAAATCATCATTTCACAGAATGCAAACAACATACCTTGTCCCTGCCATAGATGCAATGTGGGAGAATGAAGAAGAGGAAGTAAGACACCAATTTCAAGGTCAAGAAGTGGTTCTTTTGGGTAAGAAATAGTGATACGTATATATTAATAAATTTACATGAATATAATGTACGTTGTAATTCGTATTTTGAATTGGGTCAAGAGATATTACTACAATCGAATGAATGCATGAAGGTCACATGGCTGTATAAGCCAATCAAATTTGTAACACACCTCAGGTCACGAAAATTGACGTCAGAGCTACCACGTGTTTACTATGAACTGTTGACAATGACAAGCATTATAAACTTGAATTTGATATAAGTATAATCTTTGAGGATAGACGAAGACATTTCAGAAAATAATAAATATGTGAAATCATTCTTTATATCAAATTTGATGCGATTCTGACCATGGGGGTCCAAAGAGGTAATCATGCACGCATGTACGTAAACAGAGGGTTGTGTACTTTATGTGTAATTATTTTTCGATTTATAAACACAAGGTATACTTTTTCTGTACTTAGAATAAAGAGTTAAGATCAGACTTCAAGACTAGATAGGTGAAAGTGTCCACAATTTTTTTATAAGAAAGAAATGTCACTTATAATTTGGTTGAAAACTGCATAAAATCTTATACAGCTGTCACACCTTAAGAGCGCATTGGAATGTATGTGTAAAATTTGTGCAGAACGAACGCTTGTGGTGTCAATATATCAAAATTTCGACTCAATTATAAATGTTTGATATTGTCTGGTCAATTTCAATCATAATTCATGTGTAACACACAACAAAGACTACATGGAATTAAAAAAAGGGGGGGAGGGGTGATCTTCAACCCCCTTCCCGCCATTTTCATTCTTCTAATTAATATGGAAAGTAATGTATTTTGTCGCCGTAATGATTCTATTTTTCTTGGTAACTATTCAAACATCAAATTTTGTTGAAAATCAATTACAAAATAAGGCTGTAAACTCCGTTAAACGAATATATTGGGAATATCTTTAAGATAATGGACTTGTGCAGTTAAGGGGGTAGGGGTTATGTTTTGTGAATTACGAGCTGCTATTTGATTAGATGCATTATCTTATGAGCTGTGAGTCTTGTATATATGTTTTAAAGATAAAACAAACCAAAATTTATGAAAAAAAATTAAAACTTTTTTTTCTCAATTTTTTATTGCATTTTTCTATGTTTTCTAACTTTTACTTACGGACACCTGAATCGAGCTCATATAATTTTCAAATATAAACAAAAAGTATTGATAATGATAAATCTAGTAATTAGAAAGTTAAATGAAGATCATGTGACATAGTTGATGCAAATTTGTGTTTCTAATAACGAATAAATGAGGAAAATTAAAAGCAAGGAAAATTGTGTATTTCGCCAGCTTTTACACAATAGGGTTACCTCCGATAGTACCGTATTTCATGGAGACGGATGAACATATTTTGTTGAAACTTGGAACATGACAAAGGTAGGTATTGATGTATATAATAACATTGCGAATTTGATTCAGATGTGAAAAGGTGAGCATCTTAAGGTCACATGGCTGTATAAGCCAATCAAATTTGTAACACACCTCAGGTCACGAAAATTGACGTCAGAGCTACCACGTGTTTACTATGAACTGTTGACAATGACAAGCATTATAAACTTGAATTTGATATAAGTATAATCTTTGAGGATAGACGAAGACATTTCAGAAAATAATAAATATGTGAAATCATTCTTTATATCAAATTTGATGCGATTCTGACCATGGGGGTCCAAAGAGGTAATCATGCACGCATGTACGTAAACAGAGGGTTGTGTACTTTATGTGTAATTATTTTTCGATTTATAAACACAAGGTATACTTTTTCTGTACTTAGAATAAAGAGTTAAGATCAGACTTCAAGACTAGATAGGTGAAAGTGTCCACAATTTTTTTATAAGAAAGAAATGTCACTTATGATTTGGTTGAAAACTGCATAAAATCTTATACAGCTGTCACACCTGAAGCATGCCTCTCTGAGAACTTTATAAACAATGAGAGGGAACTTTCTAAAGGAAGATATCATACAACTTCAGAAAGGCATTCACCTACATTAGCCGTACACACTTGCTGTCCTTTGACAGTTATTGTTACAGCTTGGTTTTCTTCACCCATTATTCAGTTATTACTTTTTAGATGATTTAAACATGTTGTAATGACATATTCAAGTAAAATTGTAAAATTTTAATTCAGGTGATGGTCGCATGGACAGCCCAGGCCATTGTGCCCAATATTGTACATATACAATGATGGAAAACGTAACAAAAAAGATAGTCGCGATCAAGACTTTAGACAAAAGAGAAACAGGGAAAAAGAGCACAAATTTGGAAACAGCAGGATTTCAGAGAGCACTAGAGGACACAAGAACATCTTTACATGTTAAAGAAATAGCAACTGATGCACATATGCAAATTGGTGCTTTAATGAGTGAGTAAAGCTCAATATATATACTAAATATTGGATAGAACTGCATTTAATTCCTTTATGTATTAACAATTTTGCAATTTCTTTTTTCTTCTCAAATAGGTATTGTAGTAGCATTGTTACTTGATCCAGTGGAGCTTAATTTCACCTTATCATTATCAGATATGATTTTTTGTCAGGTGACTTTGCTATTACAGTAACTTATATATACAGATACAATTGTCAATAAATCTATGAGATGATTTGTTTTTATATATCAATGTATTTTTTCCCCATTTTTTATTTCACAGAGAGACAATATCCAGAAATCAAGCACTCTCATGATGTGTGGCATGCAGCGAAGAATCTAGGAAAGAAAATTAATGCTGTAGGTATTAGCTGTGTACAAGATATTTGTATGAAGTGCATGTATGACGTCGTAGAGTATGAAGATATGAGTGGCAAATACAGGGGGATGCCTCTCTCCACCCCATCCTCCCCTACATGTATGAATAATTTAATTTTCCTCCAAAACCCTATGTTTTGGACAATATTTGTTTTATCAGCAAACCCCCTCTCATTTATATTTTGGTGCTTTATACATGTATATATTTATTTTATTCCATATGATCCTCTTATTAACACATAAGTAAACAGAATATTAATTGCTGAAAAAGTAGAGATTAAATAAAAAAAATGTTAAGTACTCATACATGTTCATTGATTTTCAGGCTGGACAAGAGAAAACTTGTAAGGATTTACAGCAGTGGAACCAAGACATAGTTAATCACTTCTGGCACTGCTGTAAAACAGCCAACACATATGAGGAATTTCTGGTTTGTTAGAACTCTTGTTTTTGTACAACTTTATATATATCTGTAGACACATATTTATTCTGAATAGTATTATTTCTTATTTTGAAACCTTTATTGTTTCATGTATTTTTTGTTCCCCGCTTTCCCAAAAGTGTGGGGACATTAAAACTGTCCGTCTGTCTGTCAGTCAGTCACAAAAACTTTAACCTTGTTGATAACTTTTGCATGGTAAGTGATGGGACTTTTATATTTCACATACGTATTCCATGTAACAAGACCTTTCCGTGGATACCAACATTTTTTACCTTGTGACCTTTACCTTGGAGTTTGACCTACTTTTCAAGAACTTTGTTTACATATATGTATATATTTTTCTCTTGGTTCATGATTCTCTCTTTATCTTCAGGAAATTTGGGTAGGTGTATTGCATCATGTCAGCAATGAGCATGAATGGGCCCTTTCCTATACAACTCTTTCCTATGGAAAATGTTCCCATGGACCTCTTGCCGATCTAGATAGAACATACAAACCATGGATAGAGAAAGGGAGTCCAGCACATAATGCCCTCAGAAAGATTGTCTTAGACAAAAGATTTTTAAACAATGTCCACTACTTTCTGAATTTCAGGTATTTTTGCAAATTATGTGTTATCCACTAAGAGGAGAATTTTGATATACATATTTTGACAAAGAAGGATATTCATATATTTAGAATTACTCCAAAATTTGCTCGGTATGATTGTCACTTATGATAAAATTGAGAATTTGTTATTATTATCAAGAAACAAAACAAACTAGTCATACATACATTGTATCTGTTAAATGTTTATAACATAAGTATGTGGTAATGTGTATCTGTACATTTTCATTTCAGGAGCACATCAGAATTGGAGGTTTTTAACAACCACATATTGATGTATGCATCAAAGAGGATTTCATACTCCCCACCAGTATACAGAGCAAGAAACATTTTAGCCGCTCTAGATTACAATGCTGCTGTTGACTTGCCACCATTGAAAAACAAGGACGGGACTATCAGGTTGCTATTTACTTTTATATAGACTCAGCTTGTTTTTGAATATGGAGTATTTGATATTTCAGGTGAATTACAAATTCTGTTGCATCACATAGAACTCATGCTTTTCACAGTTTACATACATATCAAGTAGGTATATTTACTGTTTTATTGTTTTAGATATCAACGAACGTACACGAAGAAATCAGCAAGGTGGACAACTGTGGAGAAGAAAGAGAAGAAAACCTACGTATACATCAAGGATCTTTTCAAGGTCATTTTTGAAATGAGGCTGGAAGACAGGAGAGGAATGTTCAGAAAAGTTGAACTTTCGAGTACAGATCCTCGCAGACTTTCGTCAACTATTGCTCCCATCATTCCACCTCCTACATCAGAACTTTTGGCTCAAAAGAAATCTAGGTTCAATTAGTCCACAGAAAACATTTAGTCGATAGAAATCGTTGTAGACTTGAACTTTGCCAGTGAATGTAATACAATGATTCTTGGTTACAAATATTTATTAGCAGCACATTATATATTGTACATATGTATATACATGTATGTTATTGTTGATAATTTCATATGGATCTTGGATTTATCACACTCAAAGACATTATAAAAGTGCACATGGTTATCCAAGTTTATGAAGTATACATAATAACATTGACAATAATATTATCACAATGAGCAGAAATGATGATAAATGTAACCTTTCTAAGTACTACATGTATTATATCCTATTAAAGAATATGAACTCAGACCAAAAACAGTGCATGTTTATAGCTATATATTGACACCAAAAGAAAGATAAAAATGAATTTAACTAAAATGTCAAATATGCATAGATATAACAGTAGGTCTAGTTCTCAGTACCTTCAGTGTTGTTGGCTGAAGTGAATATCTGTGTGACACTTTTCATGTTCTGAATAAAACACTGCTAAAGACGGTATGACCGGATTGTAAAATAATTTTTTGTCACTAACTGGGTCATGGTCATTAGGTCAAATATTACGGCAAACATTGAAAGGTCTAGTCAGAGGCAACCTACTTGTTTGTTTCTACTGTGTTAAAAGTTCCTGAGATTTCAACTCAACCATAATTTAACTAGGTCAAAGGTCAAGGTCACTAGATCAAATGTTGGAGCAAGACAGTACAACAGATAAACAGTTGAATTTTACTAGAACATCAGCAAGTTGTAGATGTGTTTGTGAAACATGAGTGCCCTGTTGAGATCTTAGCAAATTATAGAAGCTGTTATTTTGAAAATAAGTCCATCATCTAGGTTGAAATGTCAAAGTTTTCATTACCAATAGAATGGTATGCATACTATTACACAAATGAAATGTTCATCACTTGTCATGAAAGGGTTATGGATAAGATTTAAGTTTTTCAAAATTATGTCAAACTACAAGGTCAAAGGTAAAATAGCAGATCGGAAAAATGAAATATGAAAGTGTTATGTCCAAGGCTAATTTTTACTGCAACAGGTCAAACTCCAAGGTTGTGATGTCATGAAAGGAAAAGCCATACGACAAGAAAGAAGTTTGAGTTTTTGGTCTCTTCGTCGGCTATTTGTATTTAAAATTACTCGATCCTCCCAGGAATGAATCCTACGTATTGGCCATAGGGATCCGGGTATTTGTCCCTAATTTTCCATACACAGCAACTAGGAATGGTCTTTCTTATTCCTGCACCCAATCTCCCATGTGTCCAAAGTATGTACTGCCTGTAGGCGGCATGTCTATTTCCTCTGTTGTAATCCTCGTCAGCGGGAACAGCCAGCACATCTTCTCTGTATAATCTAGCTAGTGCCAGAACAGCTTCATCCAAAATCAGGACATGGAAGTCCTAAAAATGAATAAATGATATTGTACTTTGAATTTCTTCAAATAATCAATTTTTTTTACAATGAATCAGAAAATACATGTAAATATTTATTTAACATCAGTTATTTTAAATTTCTATGAACATTGAAATGCTCTCTGAATTATAGTAAAAATTAATAAAATCATAAGATATATACCGGCAAAAGAGTAGTGCAATGTTCAGGCTGTCTCCCACAACAGACCCTCTCAACCTGGGTGGGCATGTCCCTGCACTTGTGACAGGTACACCAGGATGGTGCACTTGTGGATGAAGGTGGGTGGTATCCTCCTTGGGGCTGTCTTGTCAAATCTATCAGATCAAATATCAAGCCTGTTGATCTTTTGGCCACTTCAACTATAAAATTCTGGCACTCGGCATGTGTCAGTTGCTCAACGTGTCTCTGAAGAAAAAAAAATGAATATCCATGAATTACAATCATAAATTATAACACAAATTACAATTATAGGGCAGGGGGAGTGGTTCAAAATCATGATCACCTCCTCCTTTAATTGTCTACCATTTCTGCATGAATTCTTACATGTAAATACATGTCTATCGTACGAATCAAAAAAGAAGTTCGGATCAATGCATGTGAATTCTCTTTTGAACCAAATACAAGTGATAACTTACTTTAATTACACTTATCCTCTCCTCTGTTTGGTGAAGCATAGCCTGGTCTCTTCTTTGGCTATCCCTTGGTGATCTGGATCTCCCTTGACTTCTTGGCCTTGTTCCTCGACCCCTACCACGTCCTCGTCCCCTTCTGGGAGGCCTTCCACGTCCCCTTCCTCTACTACTTTGGACTGTTTGACTTTCTACACTTGAAGTACTTTCCTAAGTATAATGTGAAAATAATTATAATATTTTGACAACATGCCAATTCCTATTATCATTATAATGAAGACTTCCACAACTTTTCATAAATTAGCATTTACCTATTTCATTTCATTCATTTATTCCTTTCCATCCACAGGGGCGATTCCATCTGACAAAAAACATTGGGCTATTCCAGAAATTGTCTGTAACCCCCCCCCCCCCCCCTCTCTGTGGTAGGCGGTACTGGATTTCAAAAAAAAAAATTTTATGACAATCCCCTACATAGAAAAGCTGGAATTGTTCATATAATTTAGAAGAGATGGATTTCTATCTAGTAAAATCCATGGATTTTCTGAAACTGTTCATGGAATAGGATTTATTTTACATGATACCCTTGCAATATAATTTTTGGAATAGCCTATGCATTTGCATCCCAAAACTTACAACGCGAAAACAAGGAATCGTGGACTTATCAGGGTAAAAGTTAAATTCATATGGTTTCTATGTAGTGATTAAAGTAATTGAGTATAGTATTACAAGTTCAATTCAACAAACAGGCTCTGAACCTCTGCAAATCACGTTTCGCGTACTTTTCCGAAAACCCCCATAGGGGGCCTCTTTGTAATAAAAATGAGATTTCGAGTGTTTTACGTGATTATACGAACAAAAATGATGAACAAAGACGATAACCATATTCTATTTATATCTATACTTCATTACTTATCAGAATTTGTGGGATATTTACGCTAAATAAGGCTACAGAACAATGTAAACAATACGAGTCGTGATTTGTGCTTACCTCTCCTTCCATTTTGCGTCTTCCGAATGAGTCACGTGATGAGTTCGGGATCTCTCTTCTCATTGAATATTCATGAACTGTTCGCAAACTTACTGTTTGTAAACATCGAAATCTAGACAGCCAGGGACGCACTTCTACAACGTGTTTTTACAAAACAAGGGTCTGGATCCCCTTTTTATAGCTATGTTGACTCGTATACACACAAAAAATAAATACCGCAATTAAACCCATTTATTAGCAGTTACAGGGAATATCACTTTAAATTATAAGGTTCAGATTCTTATTTTCTGTTTTGTTTTCACTCACTGATGAGATTACCCTTTTCATCTTAAAGATACAGTGTCCCTGAAAATAAATTTTATCGAAAACGTAAAATATATTCCAAAGGGTCTACAAAGAGGGAAAAAGGAGCCATAAAAAAGTTTTATTTGAAATTATGCAGTAACGACCCTTATATTGTCGATTCTTAAACAAATCCCGTATACTTCTATTGTAAAAACTCAATACATTGTAGGTGGCGCCAGTGAAATTAATTAGAGCTGCGCACCCCAAATTCAAAATCACGTTTTTAAAGGTTTATAACTGCGAATGTATGCGTTAGATTCGCCTGAAAATTTGAATTTATACAAATGAGAATGTATATTTTCATTTGAAAAGAAAAATTTTGCATTCCAAAATATTGTAAAATTAATTAATTTTCAGGGAAACCGTCCCTTTAGAAAAAAAAAAGAATTGGTTAACCATGTATGATTATTTTAAAATCAGTCGAATCTCATTTTAAAAATTGTGAAAAGTCGTTGAGATACTCCAATATTCAATGCAAAATGTCTGCGTAGGGATTATCACCCACGTTGCTAATAACAACAGCCGACAGTACAAGAATTGAGGCTGATACTAGTGATAGGCTACGGCGTTTGTTTCATATCATTTCAGCCACTCTGGTTTGGATGGCAAAGCATTTCACAATCAGGTAAAAGGAAGGAGGGGATCTCATACAACACTCGGTTGCAGCACCAACAACAAAACACACGATGCAAAAACACAAAGCAGACACGCACAGAATGAGACGGAAATGGTACAATGAACGCAAAATCACACAGAAACATCAAACACAAATGACTACACGTAACTCAAGACTTAGGGTGGCCATCTACCACGTCAGTAACAGACGGTGTAGTTATCCTGGATTACGTGAGCACAACCCACCCACTTTTCTAGAGGTCTCGAAGATAGTACAATTGTTGTGAAAAACAACTGAACGTACAATTGTGGTGAAAATGCTTGATAGTGATACATTTGAAAATAATTTCAAATTAACTCTTTAACTGCATGACAATGTTAGGCACCTCCGCGATGGTGGTTGCTTTTTTCTTTACGAACAATCTGATGGCAAGTACTTCTTTTCACCGTTTACATGTTGCTTTACTGCTTTATTTTATTTTTTTTTTTTTTTCGTATTTCCAAAAATTAAAATGACACAAATGATGTGTATCTTCACTATCTTTTATTTAATTCTCGTTCTCGAGGTAAAATTCAGTATATCGAGTTCGTGAATGGTACCCTGTAATCAGAGGGTAGTCGAAGATCTAGCTGTTTATCTTATTTATGAGAAAGTAAATCTGATTGAATTATCTTGATTTCAGTACTAAAAGAAGTGAGTCCTATTTTTGTTTTGAAATCGACATAAGAAAATGTTCATCAAAGAAGTACCCATCAGTTATACAGTCTCAAAGTTGAGAAGGCAAGGCAAAATCATTAGAATTTCCATTGGGTTGCGAACCGTTCAAATGGAAAAAAGAAATTTATGATTAAATGACATGATGTTATTAATTTAACAATATTGATATTAACAGAATGTTTAAGTTTATTGTATTATTTGATGTGGAAATAGTTTCATTCTGAACTGATAGGTACTTAAACAGAATAACTTGGTTATTCTTACCATATTTTTAATAGCAGATCTACAAGCAATCAACAAGAAAAAAGAGAAACTTGTCAAGGGTTAGGTGCAAAAGAAATAAGTTCAAACTCATACAAGGAACAATTAATGGAGAACCACTACTGACATGCATCGCTCAATTTGATGTGGCACTGGATTAAATCACGAGTTATTTAAAGTGTGTAAAGTATGTATGGAGAGACGACTAGGTATGAATATGCAATCATAACTGAATGTTTATTCAGATGATATTTGCCACAAATGTTTTACCGACAAAACAGTTCAGTTGTAAACGCAGTAAAAAATAGCGAGCACTTATCTATTATAAAATTAATGAAGGGTCTGGTTTTCATATTATTTTTAAACTGTTACCTGCGTTGAATTGTATTACAAGCCACCCAAAAGACTCGTACAACTTTATGTTGAAAGAACAACTCATAAATAGATTACGTATATTCTGTTTAGATAATGAAAATTATATGTAAAGACACTGCAAGAAAACACAAATATAGTAGCAGATATTTCTGGGAAAAGATCCGATTATTTTAGTGAATTTTTAAAACCGGTGTTTGGGGTAGATACATTTTGGGATAGGCAACAGTTTGCAAAATCTGGTGGAATGATCCATTGGCATGAATTGTGCTGTCGCAAAAATAGGGATCGAGCCCAATGTTTATAGCATGATGCTTGGGACTATACTTTGAATGATAATTACATTTCACTTATGATTTTACAATGGGCAGAAAATTAGGAAAATGAAAACGCATTTGAAAATTTCTGTTCACAAAATTTTCTCAAATTTTTAAAACCTGGGTCCTGTAGCATCATATCCCATCCAGTCTTACGGTATATTTGTGACACAATTTCTGTTACAAAATTTCTTGAAATCTCTAAAACGTGGGTCCTGTAGCATCATATCCCACTCATTCTGCTACGTCTTTTGGTACATTTTTGGAGATATTAATAATTTTCATACTTTTTGGTCATATTTCATTTTTTAGACTGAGGATCGAAACGTGCATGCCTGGTCCATGTTGTAAAATTTTCATGTTTTAAATGATGCTATTTAATTTAAAGACGTTAAACATTTGAACTACTTGGTGAGTGTCACTGCTGGTGGAGTCCCCGAGGGCACATGTAGCCAAGTTCGATAACTTTGGTTGATCGTCTGTCTCTTCAACGCCTTTGAAATTTTCTGTTACAAAATTTCTTGAAATTTCTAGAATGTGGGTCCTTTTTTGTGCTCAGATTTGGCTCTTGATATTATTAGAATGTGGGTCCTGTAGCATCATATCCCACTCATTCTGCTACGTCTTTTGGTACATTTTTTGAGAAAATGATGCTATTGAATTTAAAGACGTTTAACAATTTCACAGATTTTGGTAATATTACATTGTTTAGATTGAGAATCACTGACGAGCATTAAATACCCGAAATGTGCATGTTTGCTCCATGCTGTAAATATATCTGCTCTAAACTGATGCTAATGAATTTGAAGACGTTAAACGCTTGTACCACTTTGTGAATGTCATTGCTGGTGGACCAAGAGTTCCCGAGGGCACATGTAGCCAAGTTCGATCAATTTCGGTTGGTCGTTTCTTCAGCAGAGCACGGACTGTAATACGCATGCCCTCTTTTTATATCCATTTACATATTCATCTGTGTCTCTGGGGCCTCTACGTTTCGCGGTCTTATTTGTGTGATGTCATCTTACAGTGAGAAGGTTTTACACCACAATTGTACGTTCTTCGAGACCTCTGGGTAATTGGAGAAGTGAGAGGGTTGTGCGCACGTAATCCAGGATAACCACACCATTTGCTACTTGCGTGACAAATGGCCGTCCAAAGACGGCACCGGTTGCCAATTGGTCTCGTCGGTTTATGTGTAGTCTTTTGTGTTTGATGTTTACATGTCGTGTGTCTCTTTTCCGTCTCGTGCTGTACTCGTCTTTTGTGTTTTTGCATCGGGTGTTTTGCTGTCGATGCTGCAACGAGGTCTTGTTGGAGATCTCCTTTCTTCTTTTCAAACGCATTTGAAAATTTCTGTTTACAACAATTTCTCAAATTTCTAAAACCTGATTTTGGTTATCCTACATTGTTTAGATTGAGGATCACTGACGAGGGTTAAATACCCGAAACGTGCATGTCTTGTCCATGCTGTAAATTTATCTGCTCTAAAATGATGGTAATGAATTTGAAGACGTTAAACATTTTAAATGACAGGAAGCCATCCATCATGTAAATCTTAAACGTCTTCGAATTCAAAAGCATCATTTAAGAGCAGATACATTTTCAACATGGAATAGACATGCACGTTTCGGGTACTTAACCCTCGTCAGTTATCCTCATCTAAATAACGTAATATTGCCAAATAGTATGAACATTATTATGTACAAAAATTACCGAAAGACCTAGCAGGACGTGTGCGATATGATGCTACAGGACCCACGTTTTCGAAATTTTAAGAAATTTTGATTACAGAAATTTTAGAATGAGTTGAAATGAAGACGATCTAGCGAAATGATCGATCTTGGCTACATGTGCCCTCGGGAACTCCTGTTCCACCAGCAGTGACACTCACTAAGTGGTACAAATCTTAAACGTCTTCAAATTCAAAAGCATCATATGGGAACAGATAAATTTTCAGCATGGACCAGACATGCACGTTTTGGATTCTTATTTCTCTCCAGTCAGTGATCATCAATCTAAATAATGTAATATTGCCTAAGAGTGTGAAAATCATTATGTAAAAATAATAGTACATCTGGCAAACAAATCCTCACGGTGTGAAATTATGTTTCAAAGGGGATATTTCCAGGTTTATCTGGAAGAATTGCACGTAGCTCACGAAAGGTAGTTACCAATGCTTCCTCTCCACACTCCAAACTCGAGGAATATAACAGAACTAAAACCGAATTAAATTGAAAATTTTCGGAATTCTTGGAAACTGATAGTTGTCAAAATTTTATAAAACAAGATAGAGAGAGGACCAAGAGAACTTTACGCACATACATGTTTGCGCTCACCTTCCCGTGAACATAACCGTTTGCACCAAAGCGATGATATTATATATCGCTTTTGCATCTAAAGCTAGTCTTATAGTTACGCATGATTTTAGCTGAGCTGCAGGATTAGGCAGATCATACTGTATTAAATACATCGTGAGAGCAACTCGTTTACTTTATTTTAATTAAGTGAATGTTGACAAGTCTAATGTCCTACATTGAATAAAGCAAACTATATTTCTAGTGTAACTATTCATAGCTTTCTTAAAACGACACCTTCTGGTAACTTTAAAGAACAGCTTCAAAAGGAAAACTATGGTGGCATACTTCTGCCTCCTACATGCAAGATATTTTTATACATATTATTTCAACATGCATATTAATATGTTGACATGCAACATAATTATGTTGACATGCAACATCATTATGTTGACATGCAACTTATTTTGTCAACATGAAATATAATTATGTTGACATGCAAGATAGTTAGGATGCATGTTACGATGAATAAGATGCATGTGGACATAAATAAGTTGCATGTCGATATAAATAACTTGCATGTTGACATAATCTGAAGAAAAATATCTAGCATGTAGGGGGCAGAAGTATGCCACCGTAGAAAACTTCCAAACAATTTCAAAGTAGATGTGATTACCATCAAGCACTGTGGATTAAGAGAGCATTTATTGATTTGATTAATTTTTTGGCTCTACAATTCTTTGAGGGATGGCGTTTGTGTTCGTTTGGAAAATCAAAACAAATTCGAGCAAATCCTTTGGAGGAAGGCAGTTGTTTAGCGATTTTTTTTTCGATGAAGTGCAATTACACCATGTTTTAGATTCCCAACTTTACAATTCAAATCCAGCTCTTCATGACGTATTAGTGGCTGGTCCATACTGCAAATTGATCTGTTCTTTAATGATGCTATTGAATTGGGAGACGTTTAACATTAAGAGGGTTTTGATCCTCAACTTGCAGTTTACCAAAACCAAAATACAAATTTTGTACAATTAACGTTTGTATCTTCCAATATCTGTTAGTATTTTACATACCATTAAATATCGAGGTAGGAAGTGGGAGATAAATTCCAGGTGCAAGGGGATGGGCAAAACCAATATTTAGGAAATAGTTGTTATTTTGCTATTGATTTATTTTTAAAAAATCGTCGTTTAATTGTCATTTTGATTGTTCTTGTACAGTACAACTATTTTACGAACTAGAAGTGAATTTTTGATATTTCTGGCATTTTGATTAGCCCACGACCAACTTTTCCTCAAACAATGCTCATAACTTTACTTTCATCTGTTTCCTTTTTTTCATTTAGTCATTTATAGTTGACATAGTGAAAAAGAGAAACAGAACAACTCTATTTAATCACGAGGAAGGGCCCTCTAATAGGTGGTGTAGGACATTTGTAAAGAGAAATAAACATATAGCAGAGAAGGCACCAGAGGCCTAGGTTAAGGCTAGAGCCAGGAGGGCAATTGGGTCGTCAAACGACAGTACTTTGACCTGTTGGGAAAAAATCGGTGCAAGACCTTGAACCGACGGACCAGCCAGGGCAGATTTTATATTTTAAAAAAAAGCCGGATTTAGCAGTAGTTAAGTTAATTAAGAAGCCTTCTGTTCGTATCGAAAACAATACAAAGTACAGTAAAATAAATGTGTTATCAAGGGGCTCAACTCATCAATGGGTTAAAGAAGATCCTGACGATAATCTCAACAGCAATCACAATAGAGCAAAATATTAAGCATCGACGGACCCCTAGCAAGCTATAGGTGTGACCAGGTGCCCGGGAGGAGTAAGCATCCCCTGTTGGCTAGCCGCACCCACCGTCGATGTTTAAGCACGAAAATGAAAATATATAAAACTCATGCACAGTCTGACGTTATGTCTACATAGAAAGTGCTATGGCGACAACGTCAGGGAAATATATTCAAAACACTTACTGTCAAACCCCTCGCGGGGAACTTTTTTACGAGCTTCACACGGCAAAGGGCATACGTGTGACATAAATGAGTTAAAGAAGATACTGACGATAATCTCAACAGCACTCACAATAGAGCACCAGATTGAGCATCGACGGACCCCTAGCAAGCTAGAGGTGGGACCGGGAGGGGTAAGCATCGCCTGTTGGCTAGCCGCACCCACCGTCGATGATCATGCACGAAAATGAAAAGCATGAACTGCACTGTCTGAGGTCATTTCTATATAGAAAGTGCTATGGCGACCATGTCGCCATAGCACTTTCTATATAGAACTGCACTGTCTGAGGTCATTTCTATATAGAAAGTGCTATGGCGACCATGTCGCCATAGCACTTTCTATAAAGAACTGCACTGTCTGAGGTCATTTCTATATAGAAAGTGCTATGGCGACCATGTCGCCATAGCACTTTCTATATAGAAATGACCTCAGACAGTGCAGTTCATGCTTTTCATGTTTTCATTTTCGTGCATGATCATCGACGGTGGGTGCGGCTAGCCAACAGGCGATGCTTACTCCTCCCGGGCACCTGGTCACATCTCTGGCTTGCTAGGGGTCCGTCGATGCTCAATTTGGTGCTCTGTTGTGAGTGCTGTTGAGATTATCGTCAGGATCTTCTTTAACTCATTTGTGTCACACTTATGCCCTTTGCCGTGTAGAGCTCGTAAAAAAGTTCCCCGCGAGGGGTTTGACAGTGTTTTGAATACTTTCCCTGACATGGTCGCCATACCACTTTCTATATAGAAATGGCCTCAGACAGTGCAAATGGGCAACCGGTGCAGAATTAGGACTGTCATCTGCCACGGAAATAGCAGAAGATGTGATTATCCTGGATTACGATCGCACAACTCTCCCACTTTTCCCATTACCCAGGTCTCGAAGAACGTAAATTGTGGTGTAAAACAACCTCCTCCCTTTCAGATGACCACACACAAACAAGACCGCAAAACGCAGGGGCCAAAGCAACACAGATGAATATGTGAATGGATATAAAAAGAGAGCGTACGTAATATAATCCCTCCTCTGTCGGTGCGAGATCAGTAAGATGGCATGACCTGAATTGATACATTCCATGTTTCTATAATTTTTCAGATAAAATACATCTGGACTGAGGGGACAACAAAACGTTTGATATCTTTGCGGAGAAGGCAAACGCTTAATTTAACGAGTGAAGGGAAAAGAACAAAGTATTTGGCAGGGGATCACAGTTAAGATTGGGAACAAGTTAAAAGTAAATGGATGAAACTGAAACAAAGTTTAAGGAGGTAATTCTTATGTATCGACCTTATCAGTATGTATTATTGTCTTCAGAAAAATAATCTTTTGTGCTTAAAAATTCAGCTCTTTGTACGATGTACTGGTATACGTACGTATGTCATCTTATCTGTCTGTCATAAACGCTTAAGAATTGAACAAATAGAAGGTACATGTATATAGGAGTAATCATGCATATATTGTGTATACATGTGTAAAAAATGTTATCACTTTTACCAACATAAAAAATAGATATTGGTAATTTATATATATAGCTTGGACCAGCTCTTGTATTAGTATTTTACTTGTTATATATCTCATGATGATATATATATCTCATGATAATGACATACATTAATTCTTAAAGAAGCTAGCATGTACATTCCATCATGTGACCTTGACCATTTTATGAAATTAATGCAGTGGTGCAGGTTACATCAAAATGCATTATTTTATCAATCTGTAACAAACTTAAATCATTCTTTTCCTGGTTGAACAGCATAATAGAAAAAAAGTAGGAATGATAGAAAGTCATTCCCATAACACATGGAAATAAAGGAGGCATTTAGGGATAACCTAGCGATACAGCCCTGCTCAACTATTTCCAGAGGCCCGATGGAAGAGGAAATACACCAAGAGGGACTCAAAGAAGAACTGAAGAAGAAAAGTGAAAGCGTTATAGATATATTAAGAGAATTTAGAGAAGAGAGGAGAGAGAGAGAACGAGAACTTTGAGAGCACGACGAGAGAACAAAATAAGAGAAAGTGTGGCTTGATGGAAATTTTTTTGATTTTGTATGAGAGGGAATAAATAAAGTATCATGTCTACATCAATTTAAAGCATACACAGAGCTTACCTACCTCCAAGAACATTATGTCATCACACCAGCGGACAAAGCCTCAAATAATTACACATTTACTTGCAAAAAGTACTATTTCGACAGTCTAGTTAAAGAGTTGGGTTTAAATTCGACACCTGGAAATCCCACTTACACCCCAACAGACCTTTCTGCCTCTGAAATAATAGACAACCACAAATCAGCTCAGGGGTCCGTCGATGCTCAATTTGGTGCTATATTGAGTGCTGTTGAGATTATCGTCAGGATCTCCTTTGACTCGTTTTCCTGACATGTCAGTATGTACTATAAACTTAATACATAATTCTGATTGGTAGCGATATATGTCTCTATATATGCTATAATTAGATTTTATCACAATTTAGTATGAATTCCCCTTATATTTAGATTATATAATTTTTTGTTATGGCACATGTAACTTATAACAATTTGAACTCCGATATTGTCATTTGTAAAAATGTCATGTTTGTTAACGACCTTGTTGGCTTAAACATTTTAGCAAGCAATGAATGAAGTCGAAATTTAGACATTATTTTAATCAGTTACAGCGTATTTAAAGCTCTTGGATGAAATCTGGTTTTATTAATGCTGTATGAAATAGAAATTCATTGAAATCTGAATCCTCTCATTGACATTTACATCTAAGCACCATCCATCCTATGCTATTTTGAACATATATTTTATTTGGATATCCCTACAGGAAATATGGAACCGCGCACTCTATGTAAAGTAAATGTACAAATCTAAATTCAAAACATAAAAGAGGGTGCTACTGAAATGGATTTTGGTGGCACCGCTGGAAGCATCATTGATGATAATTTAACATTCGAAACACGTTTCTGGTGCAGGAAAATTGGTTTGGAATTTTCTTCATGAAGGTATAGAGAATGAACACTTCCATATTATTCTCAATATCTGAATAATGCAAGAAAGGAGGGGATCTCCAACAAGACTCGGTTGCAGCACCAACACCCTAAAAGAAAAAAAAAGCAGAAAAGACACAACACAGCAAGAGACAAGGAACAGCAAACGAGACACCAAACATCAAATATAAAAGACAACACATAAACCAACGAGACCCATGGGCAATCTGTGCCGATTTAGGTTGGCCATGTTAGTAACAGATGGTGTGGTTATCCTGCATTACGTGCGAACAACCCTCCAACTTTTCCGATTACCTAGAGGTATCGAAGAACGTACAATTTTTCAAATTTAGAATTGTAAATTGGAAAAAAACAAGTTCTCCTTCAAAGCGTGTACATATAAAATTAGACTTTTATGGTGATACATGCATCTATTAATAGTAAATCTTGTATTATATTGATACTATATTTAAGCCTCTAAGGAAGCCCTTTTTACAATGATTAACATGCATTCTTTTGATATTTTCAAATATGAACTTTTCCATTAAAAATTAATGTTTTGATAGAAAACTATGGCGAGCGAAGCGAACCAAAAACAATTATTTAAATTAAAAACTGCGGCGAGGGAAGCGAGCCGAAAAATTTCTGGAATTTTAAGCGAAATTTTATGGTAATTCTTCAAATTCAGACTTCTTGTGAGAGTAAGATTATTATTTTCTGACACACCATAAGCAAATTAATAAATTAATTTATTTTATCAAAATTCAGAGCAAAATTTTTTTCTCGAAAAAAAAAAAAAACAACAAAAAACAAGCCCCCCTCCCGAATATCAAATGGACCGTGCCTAAAAGGATGAAAGTCACATCACACATTGTGACTTAATCGGGATCTCCGAAATTACGTATTAGTCCCTTTGACACTTGATGTCATTTGAACAATAAGGAAGATCGCAAATACTTCTGACCAAGACTATACGATTGTTCTCCATTGTTATGACGTCATCAATTTACCCAAGTTATGAACAATGGTTTAGGCAATCTCCCATGCAGAGTTACGTTCCTTGATGACAAGACGTATCTCTGCAACGGGCTCACCCTACTTCCGGCCCTAACTAGTCCTTCCTTGAAATACTTACAATTCTGTCCTACCAATCTTTTTTTCTAATGTCTTTGAATGAGAGAAGAATTAATAATTTAAAATATTTCCAATATATTGAAAAAAGAAAAGTCCCACGTTCTTCCGAGATAAAAAGGGCACTGGCTCCCTTACCAACAAAATGGCGACGTTAGACGAGATCACGAGAAGATATGACAGAAGTATCAAACTGAAAGAAAAACAGATATATGCAATTGAAAATGTATTGAATGGCAAAGATATCATTCTAAACCTCCCTGTAGGCTACGGGAAGAGTGTAATTTTCCATCTGTTGCCTTACTTGTTCTTTGAACAAGGCATGAGAACCCCTATAGTATTGGCCATTTCCCCTCTCAATGATATAATGATGGACCAATGTTAGATCCTGTCAGATAAGAGCATTTCTGCTACAAGCTAGGCTGGACATAAATGCCAGCGTTTGCGACAATATACTCTCACTTGAGGAAGTAAAAAGTGGAGTATGTAAAATTTTGTTTGTACATCTCGAGGCACTATTTGCAGAAAGAGGAAAAGAGTTGCTTTGTTCACCAGACTTTCAAAGTAATGTGGCTACAGTTGTGATAGATGATTGTCATCTTGTCGATATATGGTACATAAAATGATTAAGGTTTTTTTCTTTAAATTCAACTTTTGTTAATGTTAGTCTGAATGTATATCTCATATTGCAGCACCTGAGTATGTATTATTTCTGCTGTAGGTACTTGTATAAAAAGAGATTTCATAACTTTTTTAATAAAGCAATTAGTTGTGAGTTAGACAAGCCCAACTGAAGTATGTATAGTCCTGGAGCAGTAAAAAAGGATATAACTTGAATGATATGTTATTTAAGAAATGCTTATCTTACTTTGGGTGTTTATGGTAGTAATAATTCTGGTTGGTCACGTGCAAATTCCGCGAATTGCGAATAATACTACCATGAACACCCAAAGTAAGATAGTCATTACTAATATTTCCATTTTTGCTAACTATCAGACACCGGTTTAGCATTAATATTATGAGCCTTATAATTGAATGTTTTACCGTCAAAAGTATCTGAACGTTGGTAAATTGTCCGTACTTTCAAACCTAAAGCTTGACGTCATAGTAGGCAACCAAAATTATAGTTTATAAATCCCTTTGCCTCAAGGAGCGCTTTACATATGGATTCATCTGCAATGGAAATATAATGCCATACCTACAGAATAGTATTTTTTCCCTCTTCATATATCTCATCACATGTACGAATACAATTTTTAGAAAAGTGGCTACTAGCTTCCATTCACATAGAAATACAAAATTTCATAAAAGTGGCTACTAGCTTCCATTCATATAGAATTATGTACAAATTGTTAAACTGCTATTAGCTAATCCATTCGCATTCACATAGAAATACAAAATTATAGAAAAATGGCTACTAGCTTCCATTCGCATTCGCATCAAGAAATACAATATTTTATCAAAGTGCATGGCTACTACAAATTACTTCCATTCGCAATACAGGTCCAATAGAACTTTTCACAATACAACATTCACTCAGAGACTCACTTGTCTTTTCATGTGAACACAGTGTTATTCACTCAAGACAATGGAATGATGTCAAGCACTGCATGCTATATTGCTGGTGTGCAATGTGATGTCTTATTTGACAATTTCTAATTCGACATGATCAGCAGTTGAATTAAAAAATAATAGGGTACTTTGTAAATATGGTATATCAACCGGATTTCGTTCAAAATTTTCCATTTCACTAGTTTTTGTTTTAGAGTTTAAAATGACTTTTGAATTTCTTAAATTTTCATCAGGATGATTAGTATTCCAGATTTCTGCATCATTATATACCTTCATTGTTCATGTTGATGATGAAAGTTATATGCAATTATTAGACATACAGGTACGTAAAACATTGAGACAATTATAGAGAGGTTGAGATTTCCTTCAATGTAACTGCACGTCTAGTGTACAAGTTATATTACACATAACTGTTGTTGAGATTTCTCTCCAAAGACAACTACAATGTAAAATCTTCGTGAGCGAACTTGAGTTGACTTTTGGATAGTATAAATTCGAGAGGTCAAAAATAAGTTAGGTTAAATGCATGATCTATATTATTATTGATCGAGGTTTTTGTTTTTGTTTGCTTTGGTTCCTGTTTTGTCCTGATTTTGTATGCCTTCGGTTTCTGATTTTCTGAATTGTCGATTTTGTACTGTGGACAGGGATATGGTCATTATCCATATTTGTCATAGATATAATTATGAATAGACCTTCTTCATATTACCGTTAGACTTGCATTTTAGACACTCCAGGACCCGACATCACTACTTTTGACGTAATATTTTATCGTGATGTCATAATTCAGATACGACGTCGCAATTAAAAGTTATGTCAACTGTTGTCATGTCGGGTCTTATAGGATGTGTAAAATACAAGTCAACTGCGGTAATGTGAAAATCGTCTATTGAATGCCATATCTTTTATAATATTTGAAGTAAAGACCAGTACGTGTATCTCGCACTTTACACGTTCACTGGCTACGTGTAACTTGTAAAGCAAATGACGTTAAACGCAATAAATGATGACGTCACAATAGCCGACCAGAATACAAGTACACGTATACAAATTACACGTAGGAAATCTCAACCTCTCTACTATATTTTTTTTCCTAATTGAATGTGGTGATGAAGTTATTCAGACAAGTGAGCTATTGTCATAGCGTGGCGCATCGTCCGTCTGTGACGTAAAACGTTTCACATTTTCGACTTCCTCTAACAAGACCCCGTTACAGCATCAACGGCAAAACACCCCGATGCAAAAACACAAAAGACGAGTACAGCACGAGACGGAAAAGAGACACACGACATGTAAACATCAAACACAAAAAACTACACATAAACCGACGAGACCAATGGGCAACCGGTGCCGACTTTGGACGGCTATTTGTCACGCAAGTAGCAAATGGTGTGGTTATCCTGGATTACGTGCTCACAACCCTCTCACTTCTCCAATTACCCAGAGGTCTCAAATAACGCACAATTGTGGTGTAAAACAACCTCCTCACTGTAAGATGACATAATACAAACAAGACCGCGAAACGCAGAGGCCCCAGAGACACAGATGAATATGTAAATGGATATAAAAAGAGGACATGCGTAATACAGTCCGTGCTCTGCCGGCTGTAGCTAGCTCATGTATGTAATCTCCCGAGGAGTCCGACTGACATTCAGAGAGGACAGGTGGTCGGGGCCCTATCTTCTCTAAAGAGGTTTGGACAGGGCCCGTCATGGAGTCCCGTCGTCACAGTCAGTCAGAGTGCAAGTCTCAAGGATGCTCTTGTACAAGACTTTAGATTGGTCAAGTACCAAGCCTAGTGTCCGTCTGGTGACATTAGGATCATATCCACGGTATAAAAGGCGTTTGATGATTCTGACGCATTTTCGATTGTTATGCTGCCTACTTTTGGTCCTTTTTATTTTGTTTATCATATCACCATAAAAGACAGGTTGTGTAATACCCATAGTAATGTACTCTGTTGCATGTATAGATCCAAATTTTAAAAGAAGTTGACTGTAATTTTTGTAAAATTTCCAGAAAGTCTTAACTAGTTTATGAAAGCGGAAACCTTGACCTAAAAGTTTTTTGGTAATTTGTAAATTTCTACTGTGAAAATCCAAAATATCAGTACATGCTCTAGCGTACCGGATGAGCTGTGATATGTAAATGCCGTATAACGGCAATCTCGGAACATCACCGGTATACCGTCAAGCCATGTTGAATCCAAAATCATCCCTTTCGTCATATACACTTGTATGAATCTTTCCGTTTACAATTTTGGTATTTAGGACCAAAAATGATGTTTCTGTATTTGAAAGGTTTGCCTTCTTAAGTGTTAATTCTTGTGGATAAATTTCATTCTTATATAATTCAAAAGTAGGATTGTCAATGGTTAGAATATCATCAAGATACCTAGAAGTATTATTGAAACATTTCAGATCGTCAAATTTTCTTTGCTTTTGAAGATTTTGGATAAATTCTTTTTCATAAGTGTATAAAAATAAATCTGCAACAAGAGGCGCACAACTAGTACCCATAGGAATTCCTACAACCTGCTTGTATAGATTCTCACCAAATCTAACATAAAGAACCACTGAAGGGATTTTGATAAAACTTGGTAGGAATGATTCGTACTCATGGTACCCTACAAATGTTGTAATATTTCGTCCGGATCTGTCAACAAGTGGCGCCACCAAAGACAAAACTTGAATAAGTGTTGTTTACAATGTTTTAGTTCCAGTCCGAAGTCAAACTTTTTATGCATCCAACCAATGATTGTACTCTATGTCCTCCGAAATGGAAGTAACCGGATGTGACAGTTCTACCGAATTGAAACGGCGGGTGTTGCATGCAAGCAGGAGATGCTTACTCTCCCTGGGCACCTGGTCTCACTTCCATATCGGGAGTTCGCTTCTTTTCATGTGGTGGAGGTTTTTATTTGTTTGCTTTGGTTCCTCTTTTATCCTGATTTTTTGTATGCCTTCGTGTTCTGAATTATCGATTTTGTGCTGTATACAGGGATATGATCATTATCCATTTTTGTCATTTTGACATATTCTTTGTGTACTTTGTCAGAAATGCTATTTTTTTAAAATTGTTTCTTTGTGCCCTCATTTAGAGCAATTGTTTGTCATATTTAAGTTAGTTTTTGCTTTGATATACATTACATGCTATTATCTTCTTTGGGGGGGGGGGGATTTTTATGACTTTTTAAAAAAATATGAATAAATATATATTTACTTTGCAAATGGACCCAAGGGTTGTTGGTTCAAGTCTGGCATCAGCATCCCAAATTTTTAAATTAAGTGATTTTTGAAATCTTCCAATGAAATATCAGACATTTGGGGATTTTTGCATAAAAACAAAGAAAAGTTTTTGAGTTTTTAGTATTAATTAAGATCTATTGATAAAACAAATTCTTAATATAATATTGCAAATCAGTATAAATGTTCGTCTAAGAAAAAAATTTTCTTGCTCCTATTTGAGTAATGCAAGAAAGGAGATCTCCAACAAGATTCGGTTGCAGCACCAACACATCAAACACCCTAAGTGAAAACGCAGAGAAGAAACACACAGCAAGAGACAAAGAACAGCAAACGACACACCAAACATCAACTATAAAAGACAACACATAAACCAACGAGACCCATGGTCAATCAGTGTCGATTTAAGTCGACCATCGGCCACGTTAGTAACAGATGGTGTGGTTATCCTGCATTACGTGCGCACAACCCTCCCACTTTTCCGATAATCCAGATGTATCGAAGAACGTACAATTGTGGTGTAAAACAACCTCATCACTGTCAGATGACCACACACAAACAAGACCGCAAAACGCAGGGGCCCAAGCAACACAGATGAATATGTAAATGGACATCAAAAGAGGGCGTACTTAATACAATTCGTGCTCAGCCGCCGCGAGCTCATGTTTGTTATCAACCGAGGAGTCTGATTGACATTCAGAGAGGACAGGTGGTCGGCAACCTGTCCTCTTTAAAGAAGTTTGGACAGGGCTCGTCATGGAGTCCCGTCGACACAACCAGAGTGCAAGTTTTTAAAAGAATGCGCTGGTACAAGATTGTAGATTGGTCAAGTTCCAAGCCTAGTGTCCTTCTGGTGACATTAGAATCATATCCACGGTATAAAAGGTGTTTGATGATATGATCCTCATGTCGCCAGCCAGACACTAGGCTTGGTACTTAACCGATAAGGTCATTGAGCAGTTCTTAAAGTCAAATTTTATGGGTCAGGGATACGTTACGTGCCATACCCTGAAGTTTAAGACCAATCTCCATTC
The DNA here is from genome assembly GCA_028142955.1 of Pinctada fucata. Lineage (NCBI taxonomy): Eukaryota > Metazoa > Mollusca > Bivalvia > Pterioida > Pteriidae > Pinctada > Pinctada fucata. The sequence continues at coordinate 44,811,765 of AP027113.1, read as the reverse complement.
AATACTCCACAAACTATATGCAAGGACCAATACAATCGAACAACCGTGTTACTGCTAAAACAAACAAAACAGAAAAAGTGCAATCACTGCATATTTGCTCAATTTGAGAAACAATAAAAGAAATGGGATAGAGAAAAGAAAAGTTACATACCATTGATCCGAATCTACATTAAACACATATATCGCAATTTACAGAACAAAAAGGGGAGAGAGTAAAACGCAATTCAACCAGTGTTCTGTTAAATAAAAGAAACAGTGTTAGCAAAGTATTTACATAAGTGGTGGAAGCCTTTTATCGAAATAAACAAGATACTCTTTATTCAAAAAGGATGAACATGACCTTTTAGCATGTTGATAGACAATTAAAACCTTCCGAAATTTGTAAATCATGAATACTAGTATCTGCTTTGTGAATATCAGGATTTACTAGGGCCAATTATTCTAAAATACTGTTATGACACCCATTAAATGAACTGAATGACACATAACTTCTGCGCAAGAACATCTCTTTGTATGCATTCTAATTATGTACCCGTTGGGAATAATATGCTTGAAAACCCTAGCGCAAGGTCTGTCTTCCCCAGAAACGAAGTCAAAATTCCTCGGACCAAGTCATCTTCTCTGTGATTGTTAAAAAATGGACTAACTGATATATTTGTGAGTTAAAGAAGATCATGACTATAATCTCAACAGCCCTCTCAATAGAGCACGAATTGAGCATCGACGGACCCCAAGCAAGCGAGAGGTGAGACCATGTGCCCGGGAGAAGCATCCCCTTGTGAGTGCCATAAAAGGCTTTCAGAATGTAAGCCAGACTGAGGGACGTATTCTTGGTAATTTCTGATCAACAAGATTCTTGATAAATGCTCATCAACAGTGATTATACGAGGGCTGATTGATATGGTGTGAATTTTCTCAGCCATTCTGCACATATATATTTTTCTACGTACTATCGTTTTGTATCTATAAACTTTTGGCACCGGTGTTTAAAGGCCTCAATGAGTTAAAGAAGATCCTGACGATAATCTCAACAGCACTCACAATAGAGTACCAAATTGAGCATCGACGGACCCCTAGCAAGCTAGAGGTGGGACCAGGTGCCCGGGAGGAGTAAGCATCCCCTGTTGGCTAGCCGCACCCGCCGTCGATCATGCACGAAAATAACAACACTTCATAAAACATGCATTACACTGTCTGAGGATATACATGTATCAATATAGAAAGTGCTATTGCGACTATGTCAGGGAAAATATTCAAAACACTAACTGTCAAACCCCTCGCGGGGAACTTAACCACTTAAGAATTCGGATCTCAGTTTGACTGTTCAGAAAGCCATCCACTGCAAGTATAACGTCATCATCGGACTGAAAGTGGGTGCCAGAAAAAGCAGTTTTCATTTTTTAGAAAAAGATGGAAGTCTGATGGAGCAAGATCAGATGTATCGAGGGAGGGGATCTCCAACAAGACCCTGTTGCAGCACCAACCGCAAAACACCCGATGCAAAAACACAAAAGACGAGCATAGTAGAGACAAAAGAGAGACATACGACATGCCAACATCAAACACAAAAGACTACACATAAACCGACGAAACCAATGGGCAACCGGTGCCGATTTTAGACGGCCATTTGCCACACAAGTAGTAAATGGTGTGGTTATTCTGGATTTCATGCGCACAACCCTCTCACTTCTCCAATTACCCAGAGGTCTCGAAAAACGTACAATTGTGGTGTAAAACAACCTCCTCACTGTAAGATGACATCGCACAAACAAGACCGCAAAACGCAGAGGCCCCAGCAACATAGATGAATAAGTTAAATGGATATAAAAAGAGGGCGGGCGTAACACAGTCCGTGCTCTGCCGGCTGTAGCGAATAAGGCGGGTGCTCAATCTTTTAAAGAAATCCTTATTTTGACTGTTCAGAAAGAACTCCTTATTTTGACAGGTGAATAAGGCGGATGCTCAATCTTTTAAAGAACTCCTTATTTTGACCGTTCAAAATGCCATCCACTGCAAGTATGACGTCATCATCGGACTGAGAGTGGGTGCCAGAAATAGCTGTTTCAGATTTGGGAATATATGAAAGTCTGACGGAACAAGATTAGGTGAATAAGGCGGATGCTCAATCAAATTAAAGCCGCAATCATGAATAGCAGTGACAGACTTGAAGTGGTAGGGTTGTGCGCACTTAATCCAGGTAAACCACACCATCTGTTACTAACGTGGCTGATGGCCGTCCAAAGTCGGCACCGATTGCCTATGGGTCTCATTGGTTTATGTCTTGTTTTCTGTTCCTTGTCTCTTGCTGTGTGTGTATTCTCCGTGTTTTCACTTGGGGTGTTTTGTATATATGATGCTGTTGGTGCTGCAACCGAGTCTTGTTGGAGATCCCCGCCTTTCTTGTGTCCTGATTGAGCAACACTTTCTGCGGCGCTCAGGTTTATTATTTTCCTGTGTCAGAAGTGAAGCTGAATTCATTCAATCTTTGATGTCCGAAGGGAAAAGGTACTTACTGTCCTGTTCACTAAATCCAAAGCACCCTGTTTTTACGATTTATTCTGTCATCTGAAGATGTTTTCTATACATTATAGTTTCCGAGAATTGACCTGTTTTAGTCGTAACTGGAAATTAATATATATAATCACCCGAGGAATCCGACTGAAATTCAGAGAGGACAGGTTGTCGGGGCCATGTCTTCTCTAAAGAGGATTGGACAGGGCCCTTCATGGATAGGGCTGTCACCATACACTGATACTTATCGTAAAAAAGCTCGTAAAAAAGTTCCCCGCGAGGAGTTTGACAGTAAGTGTTTTGAATATATTTCCCTGACATGGTCGCCATAGCACTTTCTATATAGACATAACGTCAGACAGTGCATGCATTTTATATACTGTGTTCTTTATCGTGCATTAACATCGACGGCGGGTGCGGCTAGCCAACAGGGGATGCTTACTCCTCCCGGGCACCTGATCCCACCTCTAGCTTGCTAGGGTTCCGTCGATGCTCAACATAGTGCTCTGTTGTGAGTGCTGATGAGATTATCGTCAGGATCTTCTTTAACTCATTATCGCAATATTTACTCACGATACGATTCGTATCACGATACATCATTTTTAATATAGATATGTAGGCATTTCTGTAATTCGTCAGAAATAATATTTTCAATGAAAAAAATAAAGTTTTAATAAAACAAGTTTAACATTAACAACAAATAAAGATCATTCATAACTTGAATGCTTTGAGAATTATTGTATTGACTAGAAAACTGAAAAAAAAAAACTCAGCAATATATGACTGTTCATTAGTAATGATTAATGTCACGGTCATTGGCAATGAGAGTGCATGTTTTGGCTTTTGAAGATACATGTTAGAATGTTAAACGTCAGGATCTTTTTTAACTCATTTGTATCACACTTATGCCCTTTGCCATGTGGAGCCGTGTGGAGCTCGTAAAAAAGTTCCCCGCGAGGGGTTTGACAGTAAGTGTTTTGAATATACTTCCCTGACATTGTCGCCATAGCACTTTCTATATAGACATTACGTCAGACAGTTTAATGTTTAATTTTGCGCTCTATTGTGAGTGCTGTTGAGATTATCGTCAGGATCTTCTTTAACTCATTTATTATTTTTGTAGACATTGCTTATACTTTATTAATCATTTTAAAACTATTTTGGTCCTCTTTACAGACCATAATTTATTACTCTTTACATATCATACAAAATGTACATGTTTATATATATTCATCATATAGTTTTGATATTTATTTTTTTTAAATTATTCATTAAGGTTCTTTTGACCTACTGCCCATCGGACAAATTGAACTTAATAATTTATTGAAAATATCTATATACCTTTGTTGTAGATATCTTGTCCTTAATTGCCCTAATAAGTGATGAGTCAGTCTCCGCCTCCTTCATTTGTAAAAGGAGCATTTCCTTGAATGGATGGATCATAGAAACTGTGGGATGGTTTGTGTCACACATCAGTGTAGTTACAGTTTTCAGAGTCTCAAGTACATTCACAACATCCTCAATAGCCTTGACGTCTTCTGGTGATAATGTGACAATGTCTTTGACATTTTTATGCCCCAATAATCGAAGTCCGTCTGTTTGTCTGTCCCCACAAATTTTAATCTTGGCCAAAACTTTTGAATGGGAAGTGATAGGGCTTTCATATTTTATATGTGCATTCCTTATGACAAGACATTTCCATGGATACCAAAATTTTTGACCTTGTGACCTTGACCTTGGAGTTTGACCTACTTTTGAAAAACTTTAACCTTGGGCATAACTTTTGAATGGTAAGTGATATGGCTTTCATCTTTCACATGTGTATTCCTTATGACAAGACCTTTCCATGGATACCAAAATTTCTGACCTTGTGACCTTGGATTTTGACCTCATTTCGAAAATTTAATCTTTAGCCATAACTTTTGAATTGTAAGTGATAGGGCTTTCATGTTTCACATATGAATTCCATGTGGCAAGACTTTCCATGGATACTAAGTTTGACCTTGTGACCTTGACCTCAAATCTGAAACTACTTTTGATATGTTTTACTGACAAAGATGCCAACGGGGGCATTTGTGTTTCACAAACACAGGTTTTATTTTTTATTTCTTTGGTCATAAGGGCTGCGTAGATGGCTGGCCGAAGAATAAGGTATCGTGACAGCATATCATAGGTAGAATTCCACCTAGTGGAAACATCCATTATTAGTTTGTGTTGCGGCAATTCAAGCATTTCTTGTTCTTGAAAACTGCTGTTGCTGTTGTGCATTATGGAAGAACGTAACGATTCGTCTATCTAACTGCCCAACTTGTAGCCCTCTTTGTGTGGCCAGGTTCAGGGTGTGAGCAAAACATCTCACATGTGGAAAGAGGTCAGCAGAACTAACCCCTGCAACAATGTTACTCGCATTATCGGTGCTTATAGCAGGCGGCTTACCATTTTTTGTCAGACCCCAATCACTAATGGCCTGCAATAACACATTGGCTAAGTTTTCTGCCGTGTGAGACTTATGTAGGGGTCTTGTTTGGAGAACATAATTTTGAAACTCCCAATTCGCATCAATGAAATGAGCTGTTATGGTTATTAAACTCTCTGTTGCTCGACTTGTCCAACCATCAGTGGTTATTGCAGCACTTAGCAACTCGGTCTTGTCTTGACTATTCCATATAACCCCTGGAACACTTTATCTGTGAAATGAGTCCTGTCTGGAAAATTGTATCTAGGTTCAAGAGTTTTTATGAGTTGACGAAATTCTTAATTTTCCACAGTAGAAAAGGGCCTCATCCTTACTCAGAAATCCAGCAATGGATTGAGTTATAAAGCGGGCACATTGTGAACTGTTATGGAGTTTGGAATGTAAAACATCAGACAGTTTAAGCTGTCCACTTACGGCGGAGCTCAACGTAGCAGTAACGGGCGTACAGTTCTGAGATTCGTCGGAGGTTATGTTGTGTTTTCTACGAAGGTGGGTGGCCATGTTTGATGTATTTCCACATTTATAGCTGACATCCGTAAACAGAGTTTGCAAGTAGTTCTCATTATCCCCCTTCTCTAAATCCAAAATGCCTCCACACGTAACTTTTGAATGCCACAGGAGGATCTTTTAACGTCGAGCGTCACCATGTTGTTTTTTTTTAGGATAAAACTAAATGCCGAAAACGTACCGTAAATCAACGATACGGCCTCTTCTTGTATCGTGTATCGAACCGTCATCAAGAACCGCGGTGAATCGTGACAGCCCTAGTCATGGAGTCCCGTCGTCACAGACAGTCAGAGTATAAGAATGCGCTGGTACAAGACTGTAGATGGGTCAAGTACCAAGCCAGGTGTCCGTCTGGTGATATTAAGATCATATCCACGGTATAAAAAGCGTTTGATGATTCTGACGCATTTTCGATGGTTATGCGGTCTACCTTTAATCCTTCTAATTTTGTTTATCATATCACCATTAAAGACAGGTTGTGTAATACCCAAAGTAATGTACCCTGTTGCGTGTATAGATCCGAATTATTTAAAGTACTGTTATTTTTGTAAAATAGTTTATGGAAGCGGAAAGCGGAAGTTTCTTGGTAATTTGAAAATTTCTACTGTGAAAATCCAAACTATCAATACATGATCTAGCGTACCGGATGAGCTGCGATATGTAAATGCCGTATGACGGTAGTCTTGGAACATCACCTTGAAGCCAGGGGAAATTTACTGTGCTGAATCCAAAATCATCTCCTTTGTCATATACACTTGTATGAATCTTTCCGTTTACAATTTTGATATTTAAAAAGGTGTTTCTGTATTTGTAACGTTTGTCTTGTTAAGTGTTAATTCTTGTGGATCAATTTCATTCTTATATATTCAAAAGCAGGATTGTCAATAGTTAGAATATCATCCAGATACCTAGAAGTATTATTGAAAGATTTTAGATCATCAAATTTTCTTTGCTTTTGAAGATTTTGGATAAATTCTTTTTCGTAAGTGTATAAAAATAAATCTGCAACAAGAGGTTCACACTTAGTACCCATAGGAATCCCTACAACTTGCTTGTATAGCTCCTCACCAAATATAAATATTGTCCACGAGAGATGCATTACACAGGTCACTACATGTCCATGATTTGTAGTGTGGATTAGTAGAAGCCCTTCGATTCAGATGTACAAAATTAATATAAGTTTTCCGCTCACTATCAAAACACCATTTAATGAGATAAGATAATTGATCATTAATTTTGTCATGAAGAAGTGTGGAGTGCATATAAGAGAAGTCGTATGAAGAAATCGTACTGGCTTGGAAATTTCCAGATTTCACTTTGTCAATCACATCCCCTGAATTCTTAATAGACCAAAATAAATTTACATCGTTCCTGTTTAGAACAGTTCCACAATATCTAATTACGTGTTCTTTATTCTGACGTCAGATTTCTAGACAAAATAGTAATTGAGCAGTTACTAGAATTAGCAATAAATCGAAACTTGTGAGGAGACTTGTGCAGTTTCAGTATGCAATATAGTGTTGGGAGATCCAATTTAGAATTGAATGAAGGCAGTTCACTGTTATGGCAGTGTGTTCAAATACACATAACGGAACAGTTCCATTTCCTCTGTACTAGATTCCTGATTCCTCCCTGCTAAATAATATTTTTTCCGCCTATGACGAGATAATTTTTCTCGTTCTCTCTCCTTTAAAATGCAAATGTGCTAAGGCACGGTCCATTTGATATTCTTGGGGGGGGGGGGGGGGGGGCTTGGGTTTTGTTCGAAAAAAAAAATATTGCTCTGAATTTTGATGAAAAAAATAAATTTGCTTATGGTGTGACAGAAAAAAAAAAATCTTACTCTTACAAGTCATCTGAATTTGAAGAATAACCATAAAACTCGCTTAATATTCCTGAAAATGTTTCGGCTCGCCGCAGTTTTTACTTAATTTCTATAAAAAAGTTTTGGCTCGCTTTGCTTGCCATACTTTTGAAAATATAAAAAGAATGCATGTGACTGAAACAATTAGAATGCTTAAATACGTTATCAATTTAATTTATAACTATTGATAGATAATACCATAGTGTCTTTTTTATATACAAGCTTGGAAGGAGAATTCAAATAAGTTTTTCACTAGTTTTCATTTCTACATGTAAAAACTTGCATCAGGCCCTCTTACATGTTACATGACCTTATATACATTTTGTTTACTAAAAATTATCTATCGCATATTGTAAAGATCTTTCATCTCTCTCAGTTTAGAAGTGAATACAAGTTTTAGTCATAAAAATAATGTTTGGAGTAATTTAAGTAAATTTAAAGAATTTCTATTGAAAAAACACAAACATTCTTAATATTCACATCAATTCTTATAAAAAAATTTCCTTGCTCCAACTTTGCAAGAAAAAAATAATTTTGCCCCGGTCCGGGGCGAAAAAAATAATCTTGCTCTGAAAAAATACCCAAGCCCCCCCCCCCCCGGAATATCAAATGGACCATGCCTAAATACCGTATATATTATGTTTTAATCGTCAACTTTGACCCTTTAAAAAACCCTCCAGCCACAGAACTAATGGTTGAAGGCAATAATATATGCAGATATTGACATCCGTGCTAGTTCTCTGCATTTACATAAATTTTTCTCAAGTTCTTTAAAGATAAAGTGTCCCTGAAAATAAATTTTATTGAAAACGTCAAATTCATTCCAAAGGATCTAGATAGAGGAAATAAGGAGCCATAAAAAGTTTTAGTGGAAAATATGCAGTAACGAAGCAAATATTGTCGATTATTAAATAATTAAATCTCCATATACCTCTATTGTGAAAACTCAATACATTGTAGGTGAGCTGCGCACCCAAATTCAAAATGACGTTTTAAAAGGTCTATAAGTTAACTGCGAATGAACCCGTTAAATTCGCCTGAAAATTTGAATTTAAGCAAATGAGAATGTATACTTTCATATGAAAAAAATGATTTTGCATTCCAAAAATTTGTAATATTAATTAATTTTCAGGGACACCAAGATTAATTTTTGTTTTGTTTCGTTTCGATCTGTTCGTTTCGATTTGTTTCGTTTCGTTTTTGTTTCGCACTTTTCAGGGACCCCAAACTTTATTCGTAGACTCTATTTCTGACAGTTTTGAGTCGAATTTCAGAATATTTACTCTGTCTTGCTGCAGACTTTCATTCTCATGAACAGTGATTTTCTTCTTGTATTTTTATTTATTTATTTTTACTTTTTTTCAAAGGTGCCTGTGCCTATCGATTTGGGGAAAATCAGCGACATACAATGTAATAAAAAAAATGGGGAATATTTTGAACAGTTTATTATCAAAATAAATCTGCATGTCTGTCCCTCATAAGGCCATTTTTCTTGTTTTCTGGCCTTTGAAGAGGTCAACTAGTTGATCTTCAAGTAGAATCATTTGATGTAGAATCAAACTGTACTCTCAATGTTTGGGAATTTCAGGTCACTTTTTGGGAAAAAATTGAAGGAATTCGGCATTAAGAAAGGGCCGAATTTCGTCCCCAATTTGCTAGTTAAACCATCACTGATTCTGTGAGTTAGATTAATTTGCAGTGAAAAAACAAAGCTAAGCATGACCAGTTTTATACTAAATAGCCAGAAATATGAAATAATACAACCCCTTCCATATCTTAACTCGATGCGCTTACTACTGTCCTGTTCACTAAATCCAGAGCACCTTGTTTGGGCGATTTATACTGTCGTCTGAAGAATTTTGCTATAAATTGTTGTTTCCGAGGATTGACCCCCTTTAGTCGTAACTGGAAATTAACTTCAACTTACCCTATTAGCTGCCTTCAAACCGCAATATGAAAAAATAAAATGTCTACGGGAAAATCCCATATTAATCCGCCGCCATATTGTTCTTTGTGTCAACAATAGTAAAGAGTGACGTCAAAGCCTCCGACGTCACACATTTTCAGCGATTTCACTATAGAAAATCCCCGTAGACTTTTTATTTTCCGTTCTATTTCTAACTTAGCTTACGCACAGACAAAACAATGGTATTTTCTGTTACGACTAAAGGAGTACTATGAAATGGATACCATTTAGGAAGATGGCATTATCATATTTTAGAGAAAACCGGGAAACAGGGTGCTCTGGAATTAGTGAACAGGACAGTAGATAATTAGCAATCAAATAGATTTTATAAATACGAGTTTCTGTCTCAGGAGGGGGGAGGGGTGTCTTGGCGGCCTCATTACATTTGTATTTTTATATATTCCGTCAAATCCTGTATCAGCCCCATGTCGACGATGGTTCGACTTAACCATAACCATTTCTGCAAAAGTGTCAATCCGGTCCGAACGAGTTGCAGCGACTCGCACTGAAAATGTCCCACAAACAAAATGTTTCATGCAAATGTGACCAACCTGAACTGAGTTACATGTGTATCTACATTAGATTGTAGTTCTTCAATTTTTTTTCCATCCCTGCCAAAATTCAATTTTAGAGCGCCACCTACAATAGGATTCTATGGAAGTGTCCCTGAAAATAAATTTTATTGAAAATGTGAAATTCATTCCAAAGGGTCTAGAAAGAGGAAAAAAGAAGCCATAAAAAGTTTTATTTGAAAAGATGCAGTAATGACCCCAATTTTGTCGATTTTTAAATCTCCATATACCTCTATTGTAAAACCTCAATACATTGTAGGTGGCGCTAGTGGAATGAATTAGAGCTGCGTACCCCAAATTCAAAGTCTAGTAAATAAAGATCTATGCGTTAGATTCGCCTGAAAATTTGAATTTATACAAATGAGAATGCATACTTCATATGAAAAGAAAGGTTTTGCATTTCAAAATTTTGTAAAATTTAAGGGACACAGTCCCTTTGTAAAAGCATGGACCAGACATGCACGTTTCGGGTACTTAACCCTCGTCAGTGATGCTCATTCTGAACAATGCAATACGGCCAATGAGTGTGATTACGTCAAAATATTTACAGAAGAGCAATGCATTTAATTTTCTTCTTTGGCAAATTGATGTGTATACCATTTACAATATTACTTACATATTGCATTTATCCTCGCAAACCCTAATTTCGTGAGTGCCTTATATTCGTGCGTCCGGTAAACAATGGTGCTCGTGCTTGATTGTCGTGATTATGACGTCATCTTTTCAAGCACTGGAATCCTCAAAGTCATCGCTGCCATTATTTATCAAAAGAAAGGAATCATGCGCTTCAAACAGGTAATGGATACTTTGAATACATACCCCTATCATAAATTAGCGATTTTGCTAAGTACCATTTTCTGCATATTTTCAATTTCCATGTTTTTACCCCAAAACATAATCTGTGATGTCAACCGTCTAGCGTCTGCTCAAACTGCTTCCTGTGTCTCTGTCACTTGCGCGCTTTGGCAATTTTAAGGCCACAACTATCTACATGTTGGGTTTTAAATAAGCATTTACACTACGGCGTTGGGCATTGAATTCGCTCAGAATAAAACATGTGACATTCCTTTTTTTATATTAATCATGTGTTTTACTGGAAACAAACCATATTTAAACCATGTTACATTCACCCCCATGTTTTCTATGGGTCTCTTTAAGAAATAAGGTTGATTAAATATTTTAAGCAACTGAATCACATTGAAAATGTTACTAAATAAATCATCTTACAGAAATTAAAATGGGGGCATATACAATTCTTATTTTACATTGGGATTTGAAAATAATCAAACTAATAAAAGTTGAAAAAAAATCTTCTTCTTCCTCCAATATCGAAAAGAGCACTCATTTTCTTTTTCTTTTTTTTTTATTCAGATAAAACCTGTACAAGTAAAGTCTACGTATAGAAATTATAACAGAGAGAGTCTTACAAATGCATATATTGCAGTAAAAGAAGATAAAATGTCCGTGTTAGGTGCAGCACGTCAGTTTGGAGTACCTCCTCAGACCTTGAGGGATAGAGTAAAAGGGACTATAGATATAGACACTGTTAAATCCGGGAAGTCGCCGGTTCTATCTGCAGAGGAAGAGGCTTTGATCGTAGATCATTTAAAACAGATGGCTAGTCTAGGCTACGGATATACGAGGACTGAGGTGGTGGACATTGCCACGGATTATGCTGTAATTGCTGGTAAAAGGGATCACAACAACCCGTTCACTCTCAGATGGTATTCAGGTTTCATGGGAAGATGGCCCGAATTAAAGCTTGTTAAACCTAGATCATTAGAACTCCAGCGTGCAAAGGCGGGGAACAAAGAGAATGTATCAGCATACTTCAGCGAGTTAAATGATATCATAACCAAGTATGAACTCAACGACAAACCACATTTAATTTTCAACATTGACGAAAAAGGCATACAGCAGAATCACACTCCCCCCGGTGTTGTTGCTGGAAGAAATATATGTGTTCAAGAGGTCACCTCTCCAAAATCCTCGACGACAACAATCATAGGATGTGGAAGTGCATCAGGTGTAGCCATCCCTCCATATTTTGTGTTTGCAGGTGCCCGAATGAGACAGGAGCTGCTTGCAGGAAAGTCAGCAGGAGCAGATGGCACAGTTTCAGAGTCCGGATGGTCAAATTCTGTGATATTTAGAGATTACCTGGAGCACCACTTCCTGAAATATGTACCTGGTAGAGGAGATGACCCTGTCCTGCTGATATTAGATGGTCACAAAAGCCACGTCTCGGTTGGACTAACAGACTGGGCTCGCCAACAAAATATCATAATTTTTGTTCTACCAGCTCACACAAGCCATTTCTTGCAGCCGTTAGATGTAGGGTGCTATGGTCCGTTCCATAACATATATAATAATGAGTGCCATAAGCAAATGAGGAAGGCTTCTTCTGTTATTACAAGATATAACATCTGCGAAATAGCCTGCAAAGTGTACTCTCTGGCTCTGAGTCCCGAAAATTTAAGGAATGCATTCAGACGAGCCGGGATCTTCCCTCTAGACCAGACGGTGATAAAGGAGGAATACCTCTTACCCTCTGAAGCTTTCGAGGAAAAAGAGGAAGAAAATAAAGAAAATGAGGATGTGCAAACTCAAAATGATGAAATTACACCAGAACAGGACGAACAGGATGAACCTATAAGTGCGGCAAAATTCTTGACATCAAAAGTCGAGGCTGTCAGGAAAGTGAAGTCAGAGGGAAAGAAAAAAGAAAGAAAAACTATGAGCAAGATAACATCGGGGCATTGCATAACGGAAGAAACAGTAGTAGACAAAATGAGACAACATCAGGAATGTAATGAAACTGGAAAAAAATCAACCGGAAAGAAGAGAAAAGCAACACCAACTGAGACAAAACCCAAAAGAGTGAGAAAAGGAAAGAAGGGTACTTCACGTGATTCGCAGGAACCAGGACCAAGCAGGATTAATCTAGCTGTGGATTCAGAGGAACATGAAAACGCAGAAGATTCAGATGAGTCTGTGACAATAAACGATGAAGATAAGTGCTGTGTATGTGGACTGTTTACACCAAAAGAGGTCCGTGATTGTATCAGTTTGGTATTTACATCATGCGTGCAGTGTGACAGGTGCCCCCACTGGGTCCATCTCCGTTTTTGCACCAGTGAACGAGTGATCAGGAAAGGGGTTAGCTTTTACTGCAAACACTGCAAGTGACAGCTTACAATCGTCTCACAAAACTCGTATGAAATATTCGACTGACATAGACATGATATGTACAACGATTTTACAACTGTGACAACTTAACTTTACCTAACTTTACTCTATCATATAAAAAATTCCGGGGATGTGATTAACAAGATAAAATCTAGAAATTTTCAAGCCAATACGATTGCTTCATACGATTTTTCAAATATGTACACCACGCTTCCTCACGACAAAATCAATGATCAATTGTCCAAACTCATTAAATGGTGCTATAATAGAGAGGGGAAAATTTATATTTGTACATCTGAATCAAAGGGTTTCTTTTCCGCTACAGAATACAAATCATACAAATCATGGACATGTAGCGACCTGTGTAGTGCCTTGTCCTTCCTCTTGGACAACATTTATGTAAGATTTGGTGAGAATCTCTACAAGCAGGTTGTAGGGATTCCTATGGGTACAAATTGTGCGCCTCTTGTTGCAGATTTATTTTTATACACATATGAAAAGGAATTTATTCAAAATCTTCAAAAGCAAAGAAAACATGATGATGTGAAATGCTTCACCGGTACTTCTAGGTACCTGGATGATATTCTTACTATCGATAATCCTGTTTTTGAAAAGTATAAAGATGTTATTTATCCACAAGAATTGACTCTAAACAAGGCAAACTTAACAGACACTGAAACACCATTTTTGGACCTAAATATCAAAATTGTCAATGGAGAAATTCATACAAGTGTATATGACAAACGAGATGATTTTGGATTCAACATAGTAAATTTTCCCTGGCTTGACGGTGATGTCCCTAGATTACCGTCATACGGTATCTACATTTCACAGCTCATCCGGTATGCTAGAGCATGTACTGATGTTTTGGATTTTCATAATAGAAATCTACAAATTACAAAGAAACTTTTAGGTCAAGGTTTTCGCTTTCACAAACTAGTAAAGACTTTCTGGAAATTTTACAAAAATTATGATCAACTTCTTTTGAAATTCGGACCCATACAAACAACGGAGTATATTACTTTGGGTATTTCACAACCTGCATTTTATGGTGACATAATTAACAAAATAAGAAGGATCAAAGGTAGACAGCATATGTATCGAAAATGCGTCAGAGTCATCAAACGCCTTTTATACCGTGGATATGATCCTAATGTCACCAGACGGACACTAAGCTTGGTACTTGACCAATATACAGTCTTGTACGAGCGCATTCTTAAGACTTGCACTCTGACTGACTGTGACGACGGGACTCCATGACGGGCCCTGTCCAAACCTCTTTAGAGAAGACAGGGCCCCGACCACCTGTCCTCTCTGAATGTCAGTCGGACTCCTCGGGTGATAACATATATGAGCTCGCTACAGCCGGCAGAGCACGGACTGTATTACGCACGTCCTCTTTTTATATCCATTTACATATTCATCTGTGTTGCTTGGACCCCTGTGTTTTACGGTCTTGTTTGTGTGTGGTCACCTAACAGTGAGGAGGTTGTTTTACACCATAATTGTGCGTTCTTCGAGACCTCTGGGAAATCGGAATAGTGGGAGGGTTGTGCGCACGTAATCCAGGATAACCACACCGTCTGCTATTTACGTGGCAGATGGCCGTCCTAAGTCGGCACCGGTTGCCCATTGGTCTCGTTGGTTTATGTGTAGTCTTTTATGTTTCATGTTTCTATGTTGTGAGTTGGTGTTCCTTGTCCCTTTTGCGTCTCTTTCTGTGGGTATCTGTTCTGTGTTTTTTGCATGGGTGTTTTGGGATTTTGCTGTGGGTGCTGCAACCTAGTGTTGTTGGAGATCCCCTCCTTTCTTTGATTTTAATTTGTTATGTGTAAATAATAACAGAATGCTTAATTTATTTACTATTTATTATTATTTATTTGAAATGTATCATATAAAAAACTAAAAAACAATAATTCTGAATAAATTCTATAATTTGTAGTAGAAATCGGCACTATAAACAACCATTTTTTCTTTATTGGCCTTGATTCATTCGGAACACGAAAAACGGAAGGTCATGATAACGGAAGAGGTCAACAGAAACGAAAGTAAACGGTGTCATATGAAAACAATCAGGGCTTCTTTTGACATGTTGCTTTGATATCAGTACAGGTATGATCAATATCAATGAAATAGAACAAAGATATCTTTTATTGCCATCAACTTGCAGCAGCGTGACGGCGAAATTTCTTACGCTCACGAAAAACGGGTACACGAGGATACTGATATGAATGGCGGATCTAGAAAAAAAAATCCGCGGAGGGGGGCCTTGACGTTATCCGAATGGGGGTCTAACCTCTGGTTTCAAGGAAACGTATGTGTTAAAAGAGGGGGTGGACAGGGTCAAAGGAAAGGGAAGGGGGGAGAAAGAGATATGATTGGGACGGTAACAGTAACAAAATAAAAAAAAAAAAAACCAAACAAACAAACAAACAAACAAACAAAAAAAAAAAAAAAAATAAATAGGAAATTACTTTAATATAAATAATCTTGCGTTCATGTACATAATCTCGATTTGAAAAATTACCACGAAATTCATCTTTATTAACGAGGCCCACGCCCACACAGGGGAAAAATTCCAATCTGGGCCGTTTTTGGGTGCATTTATTTGTATAAAATTGTGTTGTATCTTTATTTTTTGTAACATCAATGAAATCTCCTTTCCCTATATATTCGATTCATCAAGGTAAAATACGAAATAAATCAATTTATATCACGTATCGCGAGTTTAAAAATCATATTTATAACTCCGGACTTAGTCTATTTCGCGTGTCGGCCATATTGCCTGTCGCGCCTATGAGAATATGAATGGGAATAGGTGATTAGTCGGCGCGCTGCGAAAAAGCCTTCTACAGCCAATGAAAATCGATTTTTCAGTAGCTTAGGCACATAAAAGTATGTGTACAAACCACAGCACGATTCTGTGACGTCATCGTTTTTTGAGCAAAAAAAAAAGGCACGTTGTACGAGACAAATTTTATTATAAAGCCGTGGTTTTACGGTGAGTAAAACAATATTTTATCAATCATTTGTCAAAATCTGATAAGTATTGAGTAAGAAATAAGAGCGCGCCGCCAGTTTGAAGATCTTGCCACGGGAATATTGGTCATGTAGCCATCCCGATTATCGTTCTTGATGTTTTTCAAAATGGCGGCACCCATCAATTTTTACTTTCGTTTTGTAACGAAGCTATTTTACTGTAATTAAATGACTTTCATTGACTCTCAATATCCGTAATTGTAAGTGTAAACTAAGATATATCTGTCACAAATATTTGTAATGAATCACGAAACTTAAAACAAGTATAAACTTTCTTAAACATGCAACATGATTTATGTTTTTATTCAACTCAGTTTGTAATGAATAAAACTTGTTTTCGTTATTAATGAATTTTATTCTTATACGTTCTTTTCATTTCTTTTGTTGAAGAACTTTTTCTTTGTGGTCCCTTTGTTTATATTTTCAGTTGATTATGTTTGGTTTGTGAAGTGACTCCATATTATGGCATAAATAGCTGAGCTCCAATACAACATTCCATTCCAATTACTTCTTGCCAAACACCAGCGATGCCAGGCATATGACGAGTTGACGGAAACTGTGCTCACAGTTTTTAAGATATCCTTTCATATGCATTGATTAGTATGAAATTAGATACATCATTACATGATGCTTGTGGATTGCTTTATGAATAAGTTGATTTAACCTATTTCATAGAAGTAATTCTAAAAGAAGTCCAAGTTCTAGAATTTGCACGACTTGTATTTGACTATGTCTGTTTGTAAATCAGAAAATATAGGAAGTTATTGTGCAAACAGTAGAGAATAATGACAAGTTTTAAAGAGCTGTAAATTTAGAATATATATGTTAACAGGGGTTCATGAATAAACATAAACAAAAGAACGTCTTTACTAGAGGTTGTATTCATATGTAACAGTTCTGGTATCGTGCCCGGTCAGCTCAGTTGGTATGAGCGTCTGCCCTGTAAGCAGAAGGTCTCGGGTTTGATTCCCGGACCGACCACAATTTCCATTCCGCCTGTCACACATAGATGAAAATTTCGCCAACAGATGCACGTCACATTTATTGAAAACCCATCGCTAGATACTTACCATCTTCAAGGATGTAGTTGGATAGGGATTGGAAAAAGGGGGGGGGGGGTCATTTTAATTAGGAGTGAAATTTATTTTATTTATTTACTAATTTTAGTATCATTTTGAATTAATTGAGCTTTTTTAGCATTATGATTATCTTTATATTTTTAGTTTTATCCCTTTTATTTTTCATTCATTCATTTCATTTTTTTTTTTTGGTTTATATTATTGATTTTTCATACATTTACCTGATGTATGATTATTTAAACTTGTAGACAAAATGAATAAAGGCCAATTTGCTTCAATCTTTTGGACAAGAGATCATGCGGGAATATTATGGAATTCACAGCCTCCAGAACCATTTTCTGCGGATGAAATTTTCAATGTTCGGATGCACAAAAATGTTAATAATAATCACTGCACAACAAATCAACTTTTCCTTGAACTTGGTATGACCGCAAGGGGTTTCAAGAATGAAAATTGCAGTATCTTGTGTTTAGATGATAATTTTAATACAGCCACATGTGTACGCTCTGTTGGCGGAATGTTAAAGTGTTGGTTGATGACATTGGGCGATGATGGGAAAAAAAGTGACTATAGCTATGAATGTAAATTCAAAGCTCTCGAGAAAGAATACAAGCGACTTGAGAAAAATTTTCGTGCTAGAGTGGATCGTGGTGGTGAAGCAAGCTATAACGCATTTAATTCATTTTTGACATCTGAATTTCTTTGGCAACCGAGATGTCATTGCACTCCAAAATCAAGTGAAATCATGGTTAAGAAACCGACAAAGAATGTTGAGGTTGACGACACTATGAATCGTAACAGTAGTGCACAGAATATGTTGATGAGCAAAAAAGTCGGGGCTCTTGTCAGAGAAAATTATAAACACAAATTAAAAAACTTCAAGCTACAATCAGAGTTGTAAGGGTTGTAAGTAAGAGAAGTAGAGACATTTTGAATGAAATGAATGACATTAAAGAATCTGCGTCAAAGGAGATATCAAATCTCGAATCGAAACTACTTAAAAGTCAAGAGAAATTTAAAAATTCTGTCCCCATAGAAAAATTCAATGAAACAGAAAAGAAGTTGAAATTAGAGAAAACTGAAAGTAAGCTATTGAAAAAGGAGCTTTTCAGGTCTAGTTTGAAATGTGAAAGTGCAGAAGAAAAAATACAAGAATTGAGTGAAAAACTCAAAACTGAACAGACAAAAAATAAGTCAAAATCAAGGCAAGTGAAAAGGTGTCGTGAGCGCATCGAAAACTTAAAATTGAAAGTAACGGACTGCAAAAATCAGTTAAGAACAGACAAAGAAGCAGTTTCTTTATACTATGAGGGTATCATTCAAGAACTTGATAGACAGATTTTGGATGGTAAAAGTAGTGTTGAAGAAAAGGAAAGAATGATAGAGTCTATGAAAACAATGGATACTAAGCATAAGGGAATATATAACAGTGAAATTAGGCTGTTGTACTATGATTTATTGACCAAAGGTGTACCTAGTAATATTATACAAGATGTTGTAAGAACTGTTCTTGATAGTACATATGTAGATGCAAATAATTTGTCACTCCCATCAAGGCCAACAGCACAGCGTATGGTTGCTGAAGCTGGACAGTTGTGTACCATCAGATTAGCTGTTGAAAAAGCCAAAAGTGGAGCAAAATTAGCTCACCAGTCTGATGGTACTACAAAAGTTCAACTTCACTGGCTATGTAATGTACTAATGTACTAAAATTATGTGTATCAGGTGAAGCCGAAAGCAAAAGTTTTACTCTTTCCGTGAACCCAGCAACCTCTAGTACGGCACAAGAAACAATTGATGATCTGAAAAATCATCTTCAGAAATTGGAAGAAATAGCCAAAAAACTAGGTATAACTTACAAAGAAGATGAATATAAGATAAGTGAAATTAATTCAAGAATGAGTGACAGGGCAAATACCGAGAAAGCAGTTACAAGGTTAATGATGGAAGAAAAGGAGAGAGAACTAGGTAAGTCTGCTGATTGGGCTCAAATCTCAGATGAAGAGAGGCAAGACAGAATAAAAATTTATGCATTTACTTGTGGTAATCACAAAATTAATAATACAGCAGAGGCTATGACAAAGGCAAGTGCAGATTTTTTGTACAAAAGTGGAGAATTATGTGATGGTAGGAAAATGAGGGGTGCGAAGCAGCACATATATGAGTGTGACAAATTGTTGTGTCAAACAAGCAAGAAGGAATATGCCAAAGGTATGGATTTTAAGTGCTTTAGTATCAGTACAGAGGAGGATACTTGGTCAGATCTATTCAAACCTATAGTGGGATCAAGGTACCTAGTGTTTCTTTACAACTCAATACCAACTGTAGTTGGAAGAAATGCCATTATTTCTTTCTTAGAAACTGTAAGGGATAGTAAGGATAATCCCACTTTCAATAAGATTGAATCATCTGTGTTTGAGGGTTTTTTTTATGAGAAAATTGTATCTGAGGAATGTGCGTTTGCTATCATGTATCATGAAATCTGCCATCCCTTAATGGTCAAGGTCAAATGTGCTGCTTCTCCTTTAAGTATGAATCCTCATTATAAGTATGCAGTAGATAAAATGCGGGAATGGGAGAAGGATTCATCATGCCTCTTAGAGGATGATGATAGGGAAGATGGTAGTAATTTTAGGGTGGATGGGGGGCTGTAAAATTATATTGCAAAAGTGAGAGAGGTCAGCAGGAAGCCTGCTTAAAAAGATCATGTTAAACAAATTCTCCAGATAATGTGCAAAGCAGGGGCTGATAAATTAGCATCACATGCATCTGAACACTTAGAGGGAGGGGAATACTTCAGTCCTACCGAAGCAGCTGTTTATGCAGGTAAGCAAATTGGTGAGGCACATAATGACAAGCTTGAATCCAAATTTGGTATGCTAGACAGGCGGCTTGAATTTGCGCCATCATCAAATTATTACAATGTAGGTTGTTACATAAAGGCAAAATCTGACAAACCTCATATATGGCTAAAAGATCAAACACCTGAGCTAAGGGAGGCTGCAGTTTCATTAGCTAGGTCAGAGGGGGCTAAGGAGACCAGGTTAGCTGGAACCCGATTATCACAGGCAAGTAAGTTGTACCAAATTAGATATGCCCGTAATGAAGAAAAAATTCGTAAGAGAAGATTACTTAGGGAGAAAAAGGAACAGAAGAAATTACAAGAGATGAATAAGTAAGGTATCTGGAAGTCAGTGAATGCTGTTGAATCTATGCTGCAGAATTTGAAAGGTTCAGGTGCAAAAATGAAGGCAATTAAATTTCAAATCAGCTTCTTAAAAAGCTATCTCAAGAAAACAAATATTCGTGCTGATTTGTTTAAGTTCTCAGAAAGTGGAAGATCCTTTTCATTTGATGAAATTCACAGGAATTACTTAGAAATACTTAGAAATGTTCCACAGCATGTATTGAACAGCATTCCAGATCATGGCGGCCCTAGCAATGTCTCACAGAATGTGAATCATTCTGGTGAATCAGAATCAGAAAGTTCTGATGATTCTGGGGAAGAAACTCCATCCAAGCCGAAGAAAATGAAATTTACTGTTACCCCAAATTTTAAGCAAGTTGGCCTGTGGTATGCTGTTTTTTATGATGATTTGTGGTATCCAGGTGAGGTGTGTAGAATTATTTCAAAGGAAAAGGCAATGTTAAATTTTATGCACCCAACAACTTCATCTTCAAAAAATTTCAAATGGCCTGTAAAGCCTGATCGAACTCAAATTGACAACTCATTTCTGTATCTTTGTATTGATCCCCCTGTGCCAGAAGCTAGGGGTAGATTTTTCCGTTTCGAACAGCACGATGAAATTGATTCATATTTTGTTGATTTGTGTAATAAATGAGCTACAATGTCAATGGAATGCTGACTGATTTGTTCATCATGTGATAAGATTTACAAATGTAATTTGATGATTTGGTAACAAAATTATAATGAAAACTAGATTGAGGAGCACATGTTTGACCTTATATGTCTTGACCTTGACTATGGAAATAACCTTGACCTTCTCCAGGTGATAACTCTCAATTTGAACCACATGCCTTGCAATATAATTTATATGTAACATGGTCCTCACTGCCATGTTACATATTCAATGAAGTCTCGTTTTACCTTTTCAGAGTGACCTTGAAGCTGACCTTGATAATTGATGGCTAAGTCCAATTGACATTCCCTACTGAATTGATGAATACTAGTATTAATTATTAGATGACAAAGGCTATATCTCTATCAGAACTTTCATTAATCCTTAGTATTCCTCACTGAAAATGACGTACTAGGACATTCTGATTGTACATGAATTTTGTGTTTTTCAGTATTGAAAGGACTGATTTGACCTACTTTACAACACTGCTATTCAGTAAATTAATCATGAGAGATATCAAAAGATTATATTTTTCACATATTTTTGCACTAGTTAAAGAGGTATAAGCAAGTCAGCCTTTGTCAATGAAAAAAACATATCAAATTTGGTCCTCGAAAAGAGCATTTTTGTTCTTTTATCTGTACGAAAATGGCCAAAATGGTGTTTTTACAGTGTAGTTACTTTTGACAGAAAGTACTTAGAAGCCAGAAATTACATTTCTATGTCACATGTGTGGTATAGATGAAGTACTGAGCAGATGAAGACCGAAGTGAATGCATTTACAAAAATTTTGACCTCTAAAACTTGTACATTTTGCCTTTTTTTGCGATGAAAATGCATGATTAAGGAATTTAGAAAATAAAATTCTTCTCTTTGGAAATGCACAACATGATAAAAATGGTATTTCTGTGATATTTCCTATATAAACTAAACAGAATATGTACAAGGAGGCTATAGTACCTGTGGATTCTGAGTATTTGGATCACAAACTTGGTGATCATGACCTTTTTCGTAAGACTCCGAAATTCAGATATTTGCAAAAAATTTAGTATAATCATTGAAAACATCAAATTTTTCATTTATTTTGAGCTTGTATTCACATTTTGAACAAAAAGAAATAACAACTTGCTGTCTATGTACACTTTTTAAAAAAAGTGTAGGTGACAAAATTTTGGGGAAGGGGGGGTGCTTTATAAAAATAGCCTCCGTGACCATGTTTGAGGTATCATAATTTCCATAAAAATAAAGATATCTTTATGAAATTTTCAGGATTTGTTCATTTCCTTCCAAATTTTCAATTGATAAAATAAAAGATACTTTCTAAACCTTATAAATGAGTGAAAAATGGGGTAAAAAATGGGGGGAATGCAATTTTGCAATGGGCCTCGTTATCTTTATATACCTTAAAAATTTTCCGGCTGGCCGCAGGCTTCGCTCGCCGCAATTTTCAATTAATTTTCAAATATTTCATGCTCGCTTCGCTCTCCTTACCTTTCCATCTAAACATGTCTATTTTTTTCTCTTTTTTGAGGTTTTGGAAAAAGGAAATAACCCTGCAAATAACTTCACTATTGCACCAATTTACACATTTCCAATTTAAACATTTGTCTTGACCCCAGTTCAGTAATGTACACTAAATGTCCGCTGGTGTGATTAAGAAGTTTTCTAACTTAACGAGGCTGAGTACAATTAGAAAAATTTGATGACGATGAAATTTCAATTGTTTTTTCTTAAAATGATATTTAAAGTACAACAAATAAATAACATGAATTTAATTAAAATCTCTTTCGCAGAAATTGAGAAAAATCATTATTTTGCATTAAAACCCCATAAGGTCTCATTGTAAGATGTAATTATCTTTGAGATGACCCCTACATAATACTGAACGGTCAACTTCTATTTTCTTTCCCATAAAATGAATTTTATAATACTGCAATTATATGATCCGAATTTAGTCAAAATACCTTGGGTAGAAGTTCATCATTTTCTAATTAGACGCAGCCTCGTTAAATGCTCGATTTAAAGAATGTCTGTCCATTACACATGTGTAGATATGTACGCATATCCGCCTCTGTATCTAAACTAACTTTTTTACATTTACTCTAAAATCATGATAGCCATTTTAGCATATAACAAGAGGATTTAGAAGAAAACTATTCATATCTATCGCAAGAAGTCTTTATAACAAATCTTAGAAGTACGCAATACCGCAGAAAAACTACTGAGATAAAAAGATTCTGACAGCAATCTCAAGAGCACTCACAATAGAGCACCAAATTGAGCATCGACGGACCCCTAGCAAGCTAAAATTCAATTCTTTATTAATCTCAGCACCTCAGTTGTACAAAGGTATAATGAGATACATATATATATAAGCAGAAAGAACAAATACAAATAATAATATGGCATGCGTGAAATTTCATATTTGATTTTGCAATAATGTTAGTTGGAAGTTGATTTAATACTATTTGTAATAATTGTGATATTGTAGCTAGAGGTGGGACCAGGTGCCGGGAGGAAAGCATCCCCTGTTTGGCTAGCCGCACCCGTCTTCGATACATTTGTATTTATGCACGAAAATGAAAACAATATCTACAGAACATGCACCGTTCGAGGTCATATCTATATAGAAGGTGCTATAGCGACCATGTCAGGGGAAAAATCATAACACTTGCTGTTAAACCTGGTTTCAAACTTCAAATGTCAATTTTACGTAAAGTACCTGGGAAACTATCGTTTTCTTTCGTGTAGTTCAAATATTTCTTCCCATTGATGCTACATTTCAAATTTGTTAAGTGGTAGGGACAATTTTGCATTGGATTTTTGTTGGTTTTTTTTTCGTATATCAAAACACTGATAATAGGTGAACTTTACACATCTCAAAGAAGCTGATCAGATAAGGCGTAAAATTTGCCCTGAAAAGTGGAATTTTGATTATGCGAAGTTCTAGAAAACTTCAAGAAAATTCTTTCACAAAATTGATGTCAGTTGCATCATAACCAGCAGATGGATAAGATTTATCGTGCAACGTTTTCCTAAATTTTGCTGCAAAATATGCCTTTTTTTATAGAAATCAATGGAAAAGATTTTTAAAACATTGCCACACTATCTACAGAACGCCTCTTTTACAAAAGGTATTTATCACTAATGCACATCTTTTGACAAAGTGAGGTTCTGTAGCTAGGTGGGAACGATGCCCCAGTGACAAACAACTGAAAAACGAATCTGTCTTTTATGTCATAATATAAGCAACGTTTCATTTTTTCCCTTTTAAAGTCATTCATTTATTTATTCTAAACATTTTAACATGAAATCATAGAATTTTGGAATGAAATAAACAAGAGCGTGCTGTTTATTCTACACAGTGTATATTTCGGGGTAAAATGCCTACTTTGTAGTCAATGAAAACAATAATACGGAAGGGTTCTAACTCTATATCTTATTGAAGAAAGTTTCAAACCAATTATGCACCAGACACGTGTTTCGGATATTAAATCCCCATCGGATATTAAATACAACCGTATTTCAGATTCAAGATTTTATGATTTATGGATAAACTTGAGACCAGTCTTTTAAATTTGATTTCTAGTATTTTGTTTAGACTATAACTATATTTTAAAGTGAATGGATATCCATATTAGCCAGATAGTTCTTAATTTTTAACGTTTTTGATCGATATTTGCTACTTTTCAACATGGCTACCCCCTACTCTTTGGACTCTTTTAAGTACCTAGAAATAAGTTTACCAAAATAAAAGCTGTATTAGGAATCTCCAAATACATTACATTTTAGAAATGATCAAGTTGTCTTGTGTATAGATAATTGTGTAGAAGAAATACTTTGATAGATTCAGAGCTAAATACAGCCCTTATTATATCAGCTCCTTGGAAGCAATATGAACTGTTACTCTGATATTTTGATTTCTCCGATATTCAAGATAAAGATCACTCTGATATTTCTTATTTTCCTGATATTTTCATCAAATTCTTTATGTAAAATTACAGAGAAAGCTGTCCTTAAACTGAATACTCCGAGGAATGACCTTCAATGTGATAGAGGTACAGCCTATAGTCTGGTTGGGTAGGAAGTATGAGCAGGAAAACCCCCTATACATGTAACTGGTGTTAGCGATCTCATGAAGGAAATTTATCTGATCAAAACAGACAAAGAAACAGCAATTTCCGTGTTAAAGTTGCATTTCTCTTCCCCTTTGTAATTTCTTGCCAATTTCAAATTTTGCGTATAAAAAGCATTCATCTATATTTTACTTCCAATTGTGTCTTTTGCGTTCAGTTCTATTTCCTTCGTCATTCGCCATACTTTTGAACAAAACAAGGGCAAACTGAATGTTCGATTTGCAAGATTTCTTTTTAACAGACATTTTTATCTGAATACAACATATTTGATAAAGCAAAAGTTAGAAGAATAATCAATGGCAGTAATTACCCTTTTTTTACCCTCGAAGAAAACTGCTGAAATTGTACGATAAAAAAGACATACTTAATCTATTATGGTTTTTTTGGAATGTATCTAGGTATTTTTTTTTTTATTTTCTTACACTTTCCCACGGAGCATATACATGAGAATAAATCTGATTATATACTGAATTGATATGGGTAAAAATGTATTGAGTCATATCAAGTTAATTCTTTTTCCTAAACCAGCAAATGGACATAACTCTAGTTAAGATAACCCTTCGATACTTAAATGTTTATCGCTTGACGACACCGCTATGCGCTGGATGATTTTAAAAAATGCAATCATCCTGTCTATAAGGAAGTATTTATGTGAATTATAAGTTGTAAGTTTTTATAACAGAATAATTAGTCCTTCAAACTTTTAAAATGTTGAACGAGAAGGCGCATGTTCGTGGTAAATTCATGAGGATCAACTTGATATTTCTGTTGCTGAGATTTGTTGAAGCAACGATGTTTGTAAGGACCGAAGGGTGTGGACCTTGCAAATGTATAGAGGAATCTTATGTTGACTGCAGAAATCGTTCAATGATGTCTATACCAACACTTCCTACAACGACTAAAGCTGTTGATTTCAGTTTTAATTTGTTTTCAGCGTTGAGTTCCTCCTTTCTTTTTAATATATCACAGTTACAACTGACGAATATCAGTTTCAGACATTGTGGAGTACGTTACATATCGTCTGACGCTTTTACATCCTTCTTGAGTCTAGAAATTCTAGATATAAGTGAGAACAGCATTCAGTTTCACATACTGATGGAGGCCACAAAAGGACTAGCAAATTCAAGATTGACGGATTTCAATATATCCAGCCTGTTCTCCGTAAATGCCCTACCCGATGGATTCTTTCAGCACCTCAATTCAACGCCCTTGTCAAACATTTCGATTCGTAACAATGGATTAACAAGTCTTAGAAACGACGTATTTGTCGGTCTGAAAAATTTAACCTTCCTTGACTTAAGTCTAAATAAGATAGATAGCAACGACCTGAACTTAAGCGGATTTACAGAACTACAAATTCTTAACTTGACAATGAATGAACTCAAGAGGTTTCCGAAATTTTGTGACAATGAAGAATTTTCACTTGTACCGAATTTACATACTTTGTTATTAGGAATGAACTCAATTACTGACACGTACTCCCTCTATGACATGGGACATTGTTTGCCAAACTTGAAAGTTCTCAATTTAACCTACAATCCCATCAGAGTGGTTTCAGGGAACTCTTTTTCCACAATAAAAGACTTGGAAATTCTTAGCCTTGCGAATCTATTTGCGTACGAGGTGGAGTTTGAAGTAACTGCTTTCAACGCTTCAAGTCTCAAGATATTACATATCGGAAATATTTTAAGAAAATGGCCAGAAACGATAAATTCATCGCGAATTTTCCTATATTGCAAGAACTTGGAAGAACTCGATCTTACCTTGTTCAAGCTGACGTACTTTAAAAGGGAGGACTTCAGCCTAATGTTGAAGCCACTTCGAAAGCTAAAACGACTGATTTTAGACTCTTCAAGTTTACATGAAGTTCCCCCTGTCGGAAACCTACCAGACTTAGAAGTTCTTATTTTGAGGAAAAATTACATACGGCATGTAAGTAAAGAAGATTTTCGAAATAATACTAAACTGAAGCGGCTTTCTATCAGTATAAATCATATAAGCGTGTTTACCGAAAACTCATTTCCAACTTTCTTGTTAGAAAATATTGAACAAATAGACTTAGCGTTCAATCCATACTCTTGCACCTGTGAAATAGAATGGTTTCTTGGTTGGATGAAAAGACATAAAGAAAAGTTGCAAAGCTTCCCTAAATTCTATGAGTGTGATTCACCCAGGTATCGGAAGAATACGCCGCTTATTAACTACAATCCTGATAATAATGAATGTCATCCTATCAGCCAATACGTAGTCATGGCAATAGTATTTGGAGTGGTCTCTGTAGCGTTGGTCATTCTTGGATTTATTATCAGGAGGTATCGATGGGATATCAAATATTACATTTATCTTGCAAGATCAAAACGAGGCTATCAACGCATACCAGAACAAGATGGCTACCTCTATGACGCGTTCGTTGCATACAATGCAGCAGATAGACCTTGGGTCATGTCCCAACTAGTTGGTGATCTAGAGAAGAAACACCAATACAAACTATGCCTACATGAACGAGATTTCCTACCTGGCGATCTCATTGCAGATCAAATTACCGAGAAGGTCAAGGCTAGTAGAAGATTCATCTTGGTTATATCCAACAACTTTGCCAAAAGCAGATGGTGTCAGTTTGAGATCTTTGTAGCGCAGAATCGCCTATTGGATGACGGTGCAGAATTTATAATTCCTATCTTGTTAGAGGATATAAAAGCGAAGCATATGTCAACATATCTAAAATTCCTTTTGAATTCGCTAACTTTTCTTGAGTGGACAACTAATATTGCTGGTAAAGAATTGTTCTTCAATAAACTTGAACAAGCTATGAAAAAATAATTTTGTTTTTCTCATTTATAGCTCCATGTTTGCAATTAAAGATAAAGTTAATAATATGATAATGTATGTTTGTTTTGCTATAATTGAAAACTATTTCTTTATTTTACATAATTATTTTAACATAACTTAGTCTATCAATATTGAAATGAATGTTCTATTGAACATTAATTCATTGAAAGTAGATAAAATATATAGATCTTTGTCTTTTGATTGTGTCACCTTGGCGTTAGATAAATTGCAATGAATACTTAAGAACAGCGAGATTCCAAACAATTTATAGAGCCAGCTATGGAGCAAGCTAAACATCAAGGGGATACCCCTTTTTTCTAGAATTGTTAATCAAATTAAGTGTCAGAGAATGAACATATATTTCGTGTACGTTCAGAAGCATAAACGGTATCCTAGGAGACTAATGACGGATGTAACGGTTCTACCGAATTGAAGCGGCGGGTGTTGCATGCAAGCAGGAGATGCTTACTCTTCCTGGGCACCTGGTCTCACTCCCATATCGGGAGTTCGTTTCTTTTCATGTGATGGAGGTTTTTGTTTGTTTGCTTTTGTTCCTGTTTTATCCTGATTTTGTATACCTACGGTTTCTGATTTTCTGAATTATCGATTTTGTGCTGTATACAGTGATATGGTCATTACCCATATTTGTCATTTACATTTTAACTATATGAAGCTTGCAATTTCCGTATTGAATATCAACAATATTCATTTAAAAACATTGCATGGTTTACATTCCACCGAACTGGCATTTCAATAGATTAATGAATCATCGGTAATACTCGAGGCCGATAGAGAGGAAAATTTAAAAAGTAAATATGTGAAGATCAAAGTTTTATACATGATCCAGAATGTGTGCCAAAGAGCCAGTTAAGGACAGATCTATGTTATAAGTGAGATACCGCTTGGTTATTGAAAATTAACAGCTTGTCCAATTATCTTTTTCTTTTCTCTATAGAAACTTCTGGGGGTTTTTTTTTTCAATTATTTGTAAGCATTTGATTTTTATATTCTTATTTGGAGTTATGTATTTCGACTTTCATTGTCAGATTTAATATCACATAGATTATTATATAGACTACATTTTAAATCCCGTTTTTAAAAGAATGAAGGGGATCTCCACAATATTTGGTTGCAGCACCCATCAATAAACACCCTTTAGCAAAAACACATTGTTATCATACAGAAGAGACAAAAAAGAGTAGAAAGATCAACAGTTAAGACATCAAAGCAACAAACACAAAAGACTTCACATAGAACAACGAGAGAAATAGGCGATAGATGCAGACTCAAACGGCTATCTGTCAAAAGAAAGGGGTTTGGTATTTAGGATGCGCTGAAACAAGGCTATATATTTGTCAAATATCATTCCAAGTTTCCCTCTGGTGACAATTGGATCATATCCACGGTATTCAAGGCGTTTGATGAATCTGAATCGTTATCGACGATAATTCTGTCTACCCTTGATTGCGTGTTGCGATACTTTTTTGCGGTATAAAACTGTATTAGGCGACCAGTTTCTATTGTGATCGCGATGGTTTTCTACGGTAAAGGCGATTTTTTATGGGAAGAGAATTATAAATAGTGTATGAAAACATACTTTCTGTTCACATGAAACGTGTAAACGTTTTATTTAGCACTTTAGATGCATGGTACATTATATGAGACATGTCTTGAGCAGACTAATCCCCGAATTAACTTAGTTTAGACATATTTATTGCTCCATACATCATAGGATTGGGGACAAGTTTTTACAACTTAGAAATCGCCTTTACTAGAAATTGCAAGTAAAATATAACATGAATGATTGCATGCATCAAAAATATATGTAAAAGGGAATTTAAAATCATGTATAAAATTTTCATCATGAGCTTAAGATATAAGTGGGGTTTTGTGAATTAATCTATACGAGTGAGCAGATTATGTGCTTCTCATTATGTACATTTTTGCTCTTTTTCTGGAGCTCAGATTTACATTGCGCGCTTTACCTGACGCGTGCGCATTGTCCACCTAACTACGACCTACCACGATTGACCTACGACTTCTGCCGATATAACTACGACTTGTGTTGCAAATTCATTAACATGATTTGTGCATATATACGATTCTTTTATAGTATCAGTCTTTTTAGAAACGTTTTTGGAGCTCCTTCCTCTTTTTGATGGCTCGATGAAACTGAAATCAACAACTAGACATTTGACAGTAAGTGTTTTGAATATTTTCCCTGACATGGTCGCCATAGCACTTTTTACGTAGACATGGCCCCAGCCAGTGCAAGTATTTTATATATTGATTTCATTTTAGTGCATCAACATCGACGGCGGGTGCGGCTAGCCAACAGGGGATGCTTACTCCTCCCGGGCACCTGGTCCCAGCTCTAGCTTGCTGGGGTTCCGTCGATGCTCAATTTTGTGCTCTATTGTAAGTGCTGTTGGGATTGTCGTCAGGATCTTTAACTCATAATGAAATATTTGCTCAACTGGGGCAAAGTCGGGCAGATCGTACCTCTATCATCATCTGTCATAGTTAGATTAGGTCTAGCGGAAAGGTAGGGGCGGCTCATGGTAAACTTGGGGCTGAGTCTTTGTGAGTCGGGTTGAATCGTAGCTCAGTCGGGAAGAGGGTCTGTTCCCGATTAATTTCGACTGAGCTACGATTTACCCCGACCTTGCTCTCACATAAATAAGTCAGGACTGAGCCCTAAATAGTATATAGCCTAGCCACTATGCGCAGACATAGCTCCCCGACGCATGAAGTCAGTGTGAATCGGGGTATTGTTGGGCGAGTCGTACCTTGGTCAGGGCGAGTCGGAGTGGGTTGTAGCTAGGTCGGAGTGGCATGTTTGCATGGAATACTTTGTCGGAGCTCAGCCCTGATAGATCAGCGACAGATCCGCTTCGTACTTAGATATAATTATATCTTTTGACGCAAACGGCCATTTGAATGCCTCAGCGTATGACACGTTATGATTTCAGCTTCCACAGAACAATGAGTAGCAACATTCAGTCTTCTCCAGCTTGTGGCATTTTTGTTTCTCAGTTGATACGGTACGCCAGGGCATGTTCCAAATATGACGATTTCATTGTTAAAGCCAGGCGGCTTGCAAGTAAACTATTTCTTCAAGGTTCAATTACAAAACGACTGAAATCGTCTTTGATGAAGTTCTTCGGTCGCTGCGGGGAGATAAGAAAAGAGATCAGATTCTCCTTTCCAGAATGATCAGTGACATTCGGGTTTGCGATTGAATGATTGTCATCATCACCAAACAAGAAATATTTATCTGATATGTACATCGATATGTACATCGAGACAATTACTGAATCTGACAAGTTTTCGTGGAGCTGTTGCGATGGTTGGTGCATGTATTCAGGAGACGCTGACTCTCCCAGGGCACCTGGTCTTACTTCGGAATGTTATTCATCCCGAGGTTCGCAACCATTCCAATGGAAATTCTGCTTCTTTTGCGACTTTGAGACTGAATAACTGATAGGTACTTCTTTGATCTTTATTATTAGATCACGGGTAGCTCAAACAAAGGAGGGTGTCTCTAGGTTGCATCATCCACAGCAAAAATCAAAAACACCCAATGCAAAAACACAGAGCAGACACGCACAGAAAGAGACGCAAAAGGGACAAGGAACACCAACAACATAGAAACTTCAAACACAAAGAACCACACATAAACCAACGATACTAATTGTCAATCGGTGCCGACTTTGGACGGCCATCTGCTAGCAGATGGTGTAGTT
The DNA here is from genome assembly GCA_028142955.1 of Pinctada fucata. Lineage (NCBI taxonomy): Eukaryota > Metazoa > Mollusca > Bivalvia > Pterioida > Pteriidae > Pinctada > Pinctada fucata. The sequence goes on along the minus strand of AP027113.1, from coordinate 44,779,991 downwards.
ATCTGGATTATCCCGATTACAACCCTCCAACTTTTCCGAATATCCAGAAGTCTCGAAGAAGCACAATTGTGGTGTAAAACAAAGGAGAGGATCTCCAACAACACCAGGCCGCATCACCCACAGCAAAACCCCAAAACACCCAATGCAAAAACACGAAGCAGACAAGCATGGAAAGAGACTCATAAGGGACAAGGAACGTCAACGCATAACACAGAAACATCAAACACAAAGGACTACACAATAACCTCATCACTGTATGATGACCATACAAACAGGCAGCATGACGCAGAGGCTTAAGAAACACACGGATGGATTTGTAAATGGATATAAAAACAAAACTTACGAAATACAGTCGGCTGTAGCGATGACAAATATGGATAATGAGCATATCCCTGTATTCAGCACAGAATCGATAATTCAGAAAATCAGAAACCGAAGGCATACAAAATCAGGATAAAACAGGAACCAAAGCAAACAAACAAAAACCTCCACCATATGAAAAGAAGCGAACTCCCGATATGGGAGTGAGACCAGGTGCCCAGGAATGGTAAGCATCTCCTGCTTGCATGCAACAACCGCCGCTTCAATTCGGTAGAACTGTCACATCCGGTTACTTCCATTTCGGAAGACATAGAGTACAATCTTTGGTTGGATGGTTCAAATGGTCTATGACAGAATATCATCCACCATTCTGGAGAGTGGGACATCATAGTGTATGACGATTTCCCCATATCGACCGTAGAACTTCCACAGTGACGATGTTAGTCGGTCACAAACATATCCCTGATTGAGAAGCTTATCTGAAAGACGCCTAGCTCTCAGAACAAAATCCGTATATTTGGTACTTGCTCTGGCATAGCGTATCATGGCATAGTGTATCAACTGAGATATGATATGAACACGCCATAAGCAGGCGATGAAGGGATGTTGCCACTCAGAAAAGGAAAGTTTGTAATGCTGAAATTGAAGTCGTCATGTTTGTCATAGAGTGAGGTGTTCATGTGACCATCAATGTCGTAGGACAACATTATGTCCAAATAGGATGCTGACTTATTTGTCTCTGTAGTTTCTTTTACTTCAAGCTCCGAAGGATAGAAACTGCTGAGGTAATCCGCGAATTTTGGATTATTAATGGACAACACATCGTCTATGTATCTGTAAGTGAAGTTGAAGTCAGAAGCTAAGTATCTTTTCCCTCATGCATGTAGCGAGATCACCCGAATAGCCCCGACTCAAAGAGGATGGGTGGTCAGGGCCATATATGCTCTAAAGAGGTTTGTACAAGGGCCGTCATGGGGAGTCCTGTCGTCACAGTCAGGGTGCAATTTTCAAGAATGCGCTGCTACAAGGCTGTAGATTGGTCCAGTACCAAGACAAATGTCTGTCTGGTGACAGAAGGATCATATACACGCTATAAAAGCGTTTGATGATTCTTATTTCGATGGTAATTCTGTCTACTTTTGATCCTTCTTATTTTGTAAATTTCGTCAACATAAAATGCAGGTTGTGAAATATCCAATATAATATACTCTGTTGCTTGTATGGATCCGGATTCAAAAGAACTTTACAATATCTTTTGTATAATTTCCTAGTTTATGAAAGCGAAAACCTTGAACTAGTAGCTTCTTTGTAATTTGTAAACTACTATGAAAACCCAAAACATCAGCACATGTTCTAGCATACCGGATGAGCTGTGAAATGTAAATACATCTCGAAACATCACCGCCAAGCCAGGGAAAAACTATGTTGAATCCAAAATAATCTCCCCATTAACAATTTTGATATTTAGGTAATGGTCTTTCTGTGTATGGAAGACGTCTTGTTTAGAGTCAGTTCTTGTGGATAAATTACATTTCTATACTTTTCAAAATCAGGACTGTCGATAGTAAGAATATCATCCAGCTACATAGAAGTACCAAAGAAGGGAGGAGATCTCCAACAAGACCCCGTTGCAGCATCAACAGCAAAACACCCGATGCAAAAACACAAAAGACGAGTACAGCACGAGACGGAAAAGAGACACGCGACATGTAAACATCAAACACAAAAGACTAAACATAAACCGACGAGACAAATGGGCAACCACTGCCGACTTTGGACGGCTATTTGTCACGCAAGTAGCAAATGGTGTTGTTATCCTGGATTACGTGCGCACAACCCTCTCACTTCACCAATTACCCAGAGGTCTCGAAGAACGTACAATTGTGGTGTAAAACAACCTCCTCACTGTAAGATGACATCACACAAACAAGACCGCGAAACGTAGAGGCCCCAGAGACACAGATGAATATGTAAATGGATATAAAAAGAGGGTATAAGTTATACAGTCCGTGCTCTGCCGGCTGTAGCGAGCTCATGTATGTAATCACCCGAGGAGTCCGACTGACATTCAGAGAGGACAGGTGGTCGGGGCCCTGTCTTCTCTAAAGAGGTTTGGACAGGGCCCGTCATGGAGTCCCGTTGTCACAGTCAGTCAGAGAGCAAGTCTCAAGGATGTGCTTGTACAAGACTGTAGATTAGTCAAGTACCAATCCTAGTGTCCGTCTGGTGACATTAGGATCATATCCACGGTATAAAAGGCGTTTGATGATTCTGACGCATTTTCGATGGTTATGCTGCCTACCTTTGATCCTTTTTCTTTTGTTTATCATATCACCATAAAATACAGGTTGTGTAATACCCATAGTAATGAACTCTGTTGCATGTATAGATCCGAATTTTAAAAGAAGTTGACTGTAATTTTTGTAAAATTTCCAGAAAGTCTTAACTAGTTTATGAAAGCGGAAACCTTGACCTAAAAGATTTTTGGTAATTTGTAAATTAAAAGAAACATTTCAAATCATCATGTTTTCTATTGAAGATTTTGGATAAATTCTTTTTCATACATGTAGTATAATAAATCTGCAACAAGATGCGCACAATTAGTACCCATGGGGATTCCTACAACCTATTTGTAGAGTTTCTCACTTAATCTTAAGTAAATGTCGTCCAAGAGGAAGGACGAAACACTACACAGGTCACAACATGTCCATGATTAATATGAATTGTATTCTGTGGGTGAAAGGAAATGTCGGATTAAATTGTAGTTCTGTCGGTGATAATCCGGAACAGATCATCCAAACTGATTTAGAACAAAGGAGGGGCCAACAACAGCAGCCTTCAGCACCCACAGCAAAACCCCAAAACACCCAATGCAAAAAAATAACCACACAGATCAGATAAGCACAGAAAGAGACGCAAAAGGGATAAGGAACGTCAACGCACAACACAGTAGCATCAAACACAAAGGACTACACATAAACCAACGAGACCAATGTACAACCGTTGCCGACTTAGGACGGCCATCTGCCACGGAAATGGCAAAAGGTATGGTTATCCTGAATAACATGCGCACAACCCTCCCGCTTGTCCGATTACACAGAGGTCTCAAAGAACGTACAATTGTGTGTAAAAGAACCTCCTCACTGTCAGATGACCACACACAAACAAGACCGCAAAACGCAGGGGCCCAAGCAACACAGATGAATATGTAAATGGATCTCAAAAGAGGGCGTACGCAATACAATCCCTGCTCTGCCGCCGCGAGCTCATGTATGTTATCACGCGAGGAGTCTGACTGACATTCAGAGCGGACAGGTGGTCTGGGCCATGTCTTCTCTAAAGAGGTTTGGACAGGGCCCGTCATGGAGTCCCGTCGTCACAGTCAGTCAGAGTGCAAAATGCACTGGTACAAGACTGTAGATTGGTCAAGTACCAAGCCCAGTGTCCGTCTGGTGATTTAAGGAATCATTTGAATATTTTTTTTAGTTTGGTTGATCGAGGTATCAACATCAAAATTGAGGGAAAACTGCATCGTGCGCGTAGCTTGATCAACCCAAAAAATATAACATTGATTACTTATTTCATTTTGTCGCTTTTCGACGTTTATTTGCAGCTTTAAAATCGTGTTACTAACGACGTTGCTTATAACGTTGCTAAGCGCGTAGTTCCGTTTTGTGTTGATAGAGGAATCAACAACATTTCTCGGCCAATAATAATAATCGTCGTTTCTTAATAATAGCAATGTAAATTAAATGATATTAGGATCATATCCACGATGTAAAAGGCGTCTGATGATTCTGACGCATTCTCGATAATTATGTTGTTTATGCTTGATCCTTCTTATCTTGTTAATTATGTCACCATAAAATGCAGGTTGTGAAACACCCAAAGTAATATACTCTGTTGCCTGTATTGATCCGATTTCAAAAGAAAGTTGACAATGATTTTTGTAAAATTTCCAGAAACTCTTTACTAGTTTGTGAAAGCGAAAACCTTGTCCTAAAAGTTTCTTTGCAATTTTTAAATTTCTACTATGAAAATGCAAAACATCAGTACATGCTTTAGCATACCGGGTGTGCTGTAAAATGTAGATACCATAAGACGATGTAGGAGCATCACCGTCAAGCCAGGGGAAATTTACCATGTTGAATACAAAATTATCTCTTTTGTCATACACACTTGTATGAATCTCTCCATTAACAATTTTGATATTTAGGTCCAAAAATGGTGTTTTTGTGTTTGTTGCGTATGCTTGGTTTAGAATCAATTCTTGTGGATAAATCACATTATTATACTTTTCAAAAACAGGATTGTCGATAGTAAGAATATCATCCTGGTACCTAGAAGTACCAATGAAACATTTCACATCATCATTTTTTCTTTGCTTTTGAAGAATTTGGATAAATTCCTTTTCATGCGTGTATAAAAATAAATCTGCAACAAGAGGCGCACAATAAGTACCCATAAGAATCCCTAAAGCCTGCTTGTAGAGTTTCTTACCAAATCTGACATAAATGTTGTCTAAAAGGAAAGACATGGTAATACACAGGTCACCACATGTCCGTGATTTGTATGATTTGTAATCAATGGCGAAAAAGTAACCCTTCGATTCAGATGTACCAATATAAGTTTTCCCCTCTCGATCAAAACACCGTGTAATGAGTTTGTACAATTGATCATTGATTTTGTCATGAGGAAGCGTTGTGTACAGATTAGAAATTTGATTTGCTTGAAAATTTTTTGATTTCATTTTGTCAATGACATCCCATGAATTTTTAATAGACCAAAAGAAGTTAACGCCATTCCTGTTCATGACAGCTTCAAAGTATTTGACCACGTGTTCATTTACAGCAGTGAGTGCTGACGTCAGATTTCTAGACAAAATTGGAGTTGACCAGTTGTTAGAATTTGCAATGTATCGAAATTTGTAAGGAGACTTGTTAAGTTCTGGTATGCAGTATATTGTAGGGAGAGCCAATGTAGAAATAGGGATGTTGGATGAAGAAAATTCACTGTTATGTTTGCTCAAGATGTAGGGAACACTTTAATCGCTTTCGATATAAGTATAATTATATAAGGACAGTTCCGAAACTAAAGTTGATATGTAGAAGCGTTTTCGAATCATTATGGTGTTGTTGGCTGCTTTGTCTGCAGGCCAGAAGACATGTTTTTCGTGTAAGTTATGTAATTTAATTTAAAATATCTTTCCGATTTAGAACTTAGATTTTCAAAAAATTGAGGATTTTTGTGGTAGTTATTTATTCGAATATGGGTAATATCCAAAATGAGGTTTTTCCAATCATTCAGAGCATGCGATTCGACTCCTTCCGATTTACACCATTGTTTGGTATTATTATCTAAAGCTTCCTTCAGCACTTCGCAACATTTAATAAAATCAATCTTGGATGGGATTCTATACTTAGGTCCTTTTTAGAAGACTACGGAGCTGCCTGTCTTGGATAATTGAAAAGTCACCTGTAATAATATGGCCAGCTGGTTTATATAGATATTCAGACGTTGCACATTCTCAAGAAGCAGAACATGATTCAAGTATTTTAGGATCTGATGTAACTTTGTTGTTATTAAAAACGAAATTTCGAATAGGTCTCTTACATCATCTGTGTTGCTGGGATCTCTACGTTTTGCGGTCTTGTTTGTGTGAGATCATCTTACAACATGTACAGTGAGGAGGTTGTTATTCACCACAATTGTACGTTCTTCGAGACCTCTGGGTAATTTGAGAAGTGAGAGGGTTGTGCGCACGTAATTTTCTACTTTTTTAATCGCACCTGATTTCTTTTACATGACCCCTTAAGTGCGAATTCCAGAGTTCGAAGTCCGAAGTACGTCAACTTGAAAAATGTACTGTATAAACACATATTAGTACTTGTTTTTATAAAAGAACTAAAACGGATAGTTGTTCTTTTTAGAAAACTGTAGAAACACAGTAAATTATCCATAATGCAAAAAAACCAGAAGAAAATAGTCTCGATTACCGTAAAAAATGTTATATTGCAGATGCATGTTACATACATTGTGCTGGTAGAGTTCCTCACCAAATCTAATATAAATGGTATCCAAGAGGAAGGACAAGGTCACTGCTTGTTCATTATTTATATTACTTGTACATGTAGGCTCTAAAGGAAATGAAACCCTTTGATTATGATGTACAACTTTAAGTTTTACCCTCTTAATCAAAAAGAGAAATAAATGAACGGGAAATTACGCTTTCATACTTATTTATTCAAATTTGGCAGTTACTTTTTCATTTGCCGATTATACTTGATGATCCGAATCTGAAAGGAAAAGAAAATCTTGTGACTATATCATTTACTTGTGATTTTGGAACAGTTTCGTATTGTTATATCCATCTCATTCAAGTCATGGCTCGCATTTTTCTCGTTGGATTAAGGTATACGACGTCAAAAGGACTGGTAAACTGCGTCGTCTCACATAACAAATGGATCTAAAGTATTCTGTATTAAACGATTTCAAATTCAATAGCATCATTTAAGAACAGATATATTTGCAGCATGGACCAGACATGCACGTTTCGGGTACTTAACCCTCGTCAGTTATCCTCAATCTAAACAATGTAATATGACCAAAGAATGTGAAAATTATGTCTGAAGATGTACCGAAAAACGTAGCGGGATGAGTGGGACATGATGCTACAGGACACACGTTTTAGAAATTTCAAGATTTTTTTTTTTTGATAACTGAAATTTTCGATTGCGTTGAAGAGACAGACGATCAACCGAAGTTGATCGTACTTGGTTACATGTGCCCTCAGGGACTGCTGATCCACCAGCAGTGACACTCATCAAGTGGTTCAAATGTGTGTCCTTTTTTCGAAGATACAAATATATTGTTCAAAGATGGATAAATGATCACAAATAAGTCCAAATTGCAGTGATCAGAGACCAATTTATCCACATGAGACTAAAAGAAAAGAAAATTAAGTAAAACTACTAGACCAACAAACAGGGGAGATAACAAGAACAGTCACACGAATTACCCCCCCCCCCCCCAAAAAAAAAAACCCAAACACAAAGGCAAATCGCTATTAATACATCAAACACTACTTGAAAAGAAAAGAGACATGATATAATTAAACTTGTACATACGTTGAAATTGAAAATAGAAGCAATTTGTTTATGACAACACCAAAAACAAACGTACTATATCTTGATTGATTTGATCGATAAATATAAGAAATAAAATACACTACAACATCTCCTTGTCCATAGTTATGAGTTAAAGAAGGTCCTGACGATAATCGCAACAGTACTCACAATAGAGCACAAAATTAAACATCGACGGACCCCTAGAAAGCTAGAGGTGATACTAGGTGCCCAGGAGGAGTGAGCATCCCCTGTTGGCTAGCCGAACTCGCCGTCGATGTTTAAGCATGGAAATGAAAATATATAAAATCCATGCACTGTCTGACGTTATGTCTATATAGAAAGTGCTATGGCGACAACGTCAGGGAAATACATTCAAAACACTTACTATCAAACCCATCGCGGGGAACTTTTTTTTCGAGCTTCACACGGCAAAGGGCATAATTGTGACACAAATAAGTTAAAGAAGATCCAGATACATATTTCAGGTTAGAACCAGCCATTCATACCGAATCGGATACACTCAAAAGCTTTTGCTTCAAGGCTGGAGTGACGACGAATGATGCTGCTTGTAAGCAAGAAAAGCTTACTATTCCTGCGTATCAAATTGCATCTTCATTGGTCATTTTTTGTAGAATATTCTATTAAATTTGTCTTGCAATTTTATCGTTCATAAATGTAATATAGGGAAAAAAAGGGGGGGGGGAATGTCGCTGCTTTCATTTATACTTATAATTTAGGGTTTCATGGGCAGAGAATACATAGTTTAAATCCGATGGTTTAGATAATACATGTATCTACTTTAATGAAATAAAAATAAACCTTTCACAGTTGCATATAATGCGATAAATATGGTATTAATGACCCATTAGCTCCTGCCTGAAGGATTTGAGCCAAAACTAAAAAAAAAAAGCTAGAACTGCCCTAAAGTTGACGAATTATACCCCCCGCGGGATTTTTTTATGGCACCATTTATGATGCAATGTGAAAAGCCTACCATATATAGTATGCAACAAATCTGCTTTCAAATCTTAACTTAAACTGCAACATAAGTCCAAAGTCAAGGCCAGAAGGTCAAAAGTCATGATACCAAACTGTAGTACTCTTTGTATGTTTGTATAAAATCTGAAAGACCTACCATTTATAGTATTAAAGAAATCTTTCATAATTTCTAAAAATGTCCCAATTTTAACATAAGCCCAAAGTCAAGGTCAGAGGGTCAAAAGTCATGATACCAAACTTTAGTAATCTTTGTGTTGAATGTGTGTATGAAATATGAAAGGCCTACCATTTACAGTATAAAAGAAATCCGCTTTCAAAACATCTTAACATAAAATGTTGTAGAGGATGAAGGTCAAGGTAACAGGGTCAAAAGTCATGGTACCAAAATATAGTACTCTTTATGGTGAATTTGTGTATGAAATATGAAAGGCCTACCATTAATAGTATAAAAATTCTGCTTTCAAAACTTCTTATCATAAAATGTTGTATAGGATGAAAGTTAAGGTCACAAGATCACAGGGTCAAAAGTCATGGTACATGTACCAAAATGTAGTACTCTTTATGGTAAATGTGTGTATGGAATATAAAAGGCCTTCTATTGGTATTGTAAAAGAAATCTGCTTTCAAAATTCTTAGATTCTTTGTGTTTTGCCCTTTTTGGTCGTCTTTATATATCTTACCATGCGCTCTTCTGTCGATTATTCAATCGTTTCTTTCTAAAATAAGTATTTGAGGGTTTTTTTCTGTTTAGCCAGACTTTTACGATGGGTTCCATTTTTTGCCTATACATTGTGGTTATTTGTCCCGTGGCTTGTAATGTGTTATCCTTTATGTTATGTTTCGCGGTTGTTTTGAAGTCGATTTTTCTCTTTAAGTCTGTCTGTTTGTTGATGTTGTTTAAAGTGCCTTATCGCTTTTCTATCTAATCTATATATGTGTTCCGCTGAGAACGTAGTCTTGTTTTGAATATTTTCCTTATCATTTTTGTTCTTCATGCATACAGTGTTTCATGTGAATCCTTTTATTGTTTTGAGAGAAATTAAATATGTTAAATATTTCGTCTTTAAATTTGCAGAATAATTAAAGAACAGGCAAATTTGCAGGTTGGACCAGACATGGATGTTTCGGGTACTTAATCCTCGTCAGTGATCCTCAATCAAAATAATGAAATGTGGCTAAAGACTGCCCAATAATTACGAAAGATGTAGCAGGATAAATGGTTGTCGACGGGCATTCCTGTATTATAATTTTTCACTTTTAGCCTTTCACACAAGTGAACCGAAATACTTACTCGCAAATGAAGCCTTGTGTCACATTGCACTGTTGGTCGTCCCATCCACAAATACATTTTGGACTCTTCGAGAAGTGCTTGCAGCTAGAATATATCTGTACGCAGTCTTGCAAATGATGACCGTCGTTAGGCTCTTTAGGACACCAATCGGCATAAGTGTTAATCAGAAATCGTCCCGAGTCTGCCCAAGTGAAAAATCCCTCTGACGAAATATCTGTTGCTCCTATCCAGTAGTCTGCTTCTGTAAAGACATATTTCTCCATTGCTCTTGATCAGAACCTATAAATCATTCAAAAAACATCTTTGCATCGCAGAAGATATACATGTGACCGGAAAATGTGTTGGCCGTTTATTGTTAAGCATAACCAAACCATTATCTATGAGTAAAGCAGTTCTTGTTCCCGTTTCATGAAGGTTTCCCGTGCATGTCTTTCATTCCTATACGGTTTTTGTTCATTATTCATGCCTCTTTATTGGCTCTTTAGTATGAGTTTTTCTCGTTGGCTCCGACTGTTTGTTCATATAGTTGTTTTTGTTTTGGTGGTGCCATTTGTTTCGGTCTGTTCCTGTGCCTGTTCCGCTGTAGGTATTTCAGCGTGTTGGAGATCTCACCTTCCACAACGTATGATTGCTTTGCTACGCGCTGTTTTAATCAATTTGTCAAAATTGTGATTAAAGATGTAAATAACATACATTATCAGTCTGAATGACTAATTGTTAAACGTCTTCAAACTCATAAGTTATACAAATATGTAAAAACTCTGAAATATATTTTCACTGTTGCTTACCCTGTGTAAGATGTGACTTCAAGAAGGCGAATTTCACATCACTGTCAATTTCAACAAGTCTGCTGTGTAATACTCTACAATGGGTCTATGACAGCAAAAACAAAAAAACAAAAAACAATCAAACAAATTACATTATGGTTGAAACTTTTTTTTTTATCACAGCACACTTGGGTCTAAAAAATGAAAAATGAAGTTTCTACGGTCTGCTTTCAAAATAAAGCCATCTGTAAAGAAATTGCCAAATACAATTAAGAAGAGACACATTTGTCGATATTTATTCGTCATCTATTGTAAGTTGAGTAAACGTCATACGTTACGCGATCAAGGTTTAATTCGTGTGATTGTTTGTTTGGTTTTTTATGTAATAAAGAATTGAAATTTAGTGTAATATATGAACTCTGCAACAAACCTTCCTGCTTGTCATGTCATCGCATAATAAGAAGAATTTTTGTTACTAGTATCCGCAATTAATCGTTATTACCACGTCACTTTCACGTAATCCGAATAACCACACCATCTTCTTCTTGCGTAGCAGATGACCGTCCAAAGTCGGCATCGGTTGCCCATTGGTCTTGTTGGTTTATTTGTTGTTTTTTTTTTGTGTGTTACATGTTTCTATGGCGTGAGTTAGTGTTCCTTGTCCCTATTGTGTCTATTTCAGTGTGTGTCTGCTCTGTTTTTTTTTTTTGCATTGGGTGCTTTGGGGTTTTGCTGTAGGTGCTGCAACCGAGTGTTGTTGGAGATCCCCTCCTTTCTTTTCAATGCTTTTGTAAATAGCCATTCAGAGTCGACGCAAGACAAATATTTATCCCCATCGTTTAAAGTGTTTTCATCATCTACGAGGGCAGATTGATATGTTGTGAGCCTCGGTTTTCTGGGTTGCAGAATATATTCTCCTGATAGAATATATCTAAAAAGGACAAACAATCAATGGCACATACTAAGCTTCACCTCTAACACAGTTAGGGAAAAATATTAAACTTAAGCGCCGCGGAAAGCTCATTAGTTAAAGGTGAGTTGTTCCATCGGGACAATGCTCCTGTTCACAAGTCTGTCACTACCATGAGTACCATTCATTATTGTGGCTCTAATTTGAGCATCCGCCTTATTCGCCTGATCTTGCTCCATCAAACCGTCATATATTTCCAAATCAGAGGGCAACTTTTTGGCTCCCACGTTCAATCCGATGGCGACGTCATACTTGTAGTTAAGATAAGGAGTTCATTAAAAGTTGTTTTGAGGCCCTTAAATACCGGTGGCAGAAGTGAATAGATACTGAAGGGGATAATGTAGAAGAATAATGCAAAATGACCGATAAAATTCAAATATTCAATATTTATATTAAATACTCACAACATATCAAACAGCCTTTGTATTATTCCTATGTAATTTCCCCTTGTTCATTTCGTTTTCTCGTAAATTTTTGTGTATTCATTATTCCCGGTTGTTTGTTGTTGTAAATGTTCGGTTTTCATCTTTTCGCTAACATACAGGGCTATTATATATTATTATATATTTCATCAGATTTAGCAGAAAAATCAAAAGTTAACCAAACAATTTTATGTAATTAATTTTATTTCAAATCTCCAGCGCATGATCCTATTTGAAATATTTCTTATTGCAAAATATGCTAGGTTAGTTCAAAAATTGCAAATGCATCTGATTTCATGGTTTTTGGTATAATTTCTTTTATTACCCATTGAATACCTAAAGGTGCTGCTTAAAGCTAATTTATCTCACTTTGTAATACCGTTTCTCGTTTGATTACTACAAAATTATATTTGATGTTGTGTATCAAAATGAATGTTGGAATCTGAAGAACACAATGACTTTTAAGATGGTAGTCTCAGGGTAAGAGAACGTTTGTTGTCTGGCGTAACGTTACCATTGTTTGTTTTCACGACAAGCATCTACATGACTAAATTATGACGTCATAATTGGGGAATTTCCCGCGCGGTGCACGGAGGTAAACGGATTTTTTATGGTTGCTCTATATATCATCTTAAGTATATTTCCGGAAATTGAGCATTTCTTATAGATTGAATTTGAAGACGATTAACATTAAATAAGTTTCCGACATTTATATATATTTTTTTTTATTCTTTTGATAATTTCAGTATCTACACGAATCCCTTGACCTACGGCATGTTTCATTCCGTAAATGTCAAAAGAAATCTGATGTTATCAGATAATTATGACGTTTATTTGTGATTACTGTAAATATAAAAGTACATTTAGCTTTATCAGATACCTTCGTTTGATAAGACGTTCATCTAGAAAAAAAAAACATGTATCGCAGAATGGGGTAAAGAGGTCCGGCTCGTCAATCTGGGACGATTACTTTTTATAAAAAAAAATCGAGAAAAAAATGTACGAATTTCAACAGGAGAGGTCCAGGATTGGGTGGGGGTTCGCTTCTAACCACTTTACCCATGCATTGGACAGTCTATCCTATTTTTCTTTCTTTTTTTTTCTTTTATTTTCCTTATCTTTTTTTAAATTTTACTTTTTGTTCGGTTGCATCCCGTGTTTAATCGGAATACCAACTGAGTAAAATGCACAAATCATGTCTAAATTCTGAAATGATAACTTATTTATTCAAATTAATTTTACAATTTTGCGTAAGCATGTTGATTATAAATTTGCCGACACATACAACACTATGCTTAAACTCGACGTAACGTATCACGACATAAAAAAGAAGGGGTAGGGGTAACCTAAATGGTGCTACCTCGGTAAAAATAGGTTCGATTTCCCTGTTATTTGCACAAATTTAAGATAGGTATTTAATCTCTTTTCCATTAGTTTTTTTTATTGAAATTAAATGAATCAGATACGTTTTTTCATGAACTATGTAAATGTGACAATTTTCGGAACTTCAGACAGGTACATGTTTATCCTTATTTTCTATAAAAAAAACCGCTTCCAAAATAATTATGGTGATATCAAAACATCAAACTTTTACAAAAAAAAGAATTATGCATGTATTATGTTTGAAATACAAAGCTAATAATTAATGGATTTGTAGGCTCACTGAAGATCTGAGAACATATTTCGTGACAAAGTCGCCATTGTCTGCATTGAAAGGGGGACAACATTTTGAATTGCGACCAACGCAGAACGATTGGTTCGATTTTTTTCAAACTTTAGCAAGAGATGCATGGCATCATAATTAATTATGAAGAAAATTGAATGTAGGGAGTATGGTGAGACTACCATCTAAACGAACAAATTCAGGTATTGGATATTAATCTCCGAAATTTCGCCTAGAAATCAAGTCATCTTACAGTGAATAGGTTATTTTACATCACCATAGTGCATTCTTTGAGACATCTGGATAATCGGAAAAGTGGGAGGGTTCTGCACACGTAATCCGGATAGCCACTTCGTTTGCCACTTGCGTGCAGATGACCGTCCAAAGTCGGCACCGGTTGCCCACTGGTATCGTTGATGTATGTGCGTTTTCTTGTGTGTAATGTTTTTATGTTGTGAGTTGATGTTCCTTGTCACTTTTGCGTCTCTTTCTGTGCGTGTCTGCTCTGTGTTTTCACATGGAATGTTTTTGAGGTTTACTGTGGATGCTGCAACCTAGTGTTGTTGGAGATCCCCTCCTTTGTTCCATATGTGTGGGGGGTTCGCCCCTGCGTCATGTTTGTATGATCATCTTACAATGAGGAGGTTATTTTACACCACAGTTGTGCGTCTGCAGTACAATGTACGTCTGGGTAATCGGAAAAGTGGGAGCGTGATGAGCACGTAATCCAGAAAAATACACCGTCTACTACTGGCGAGACTGATAACCGTCCGAAGTCGGCACCGATTGCCCATTTGTCTCGGTCGTTTTTGTGTAGCCATTGAATGAATTCATGCTTTATTCAAATTCAGAAGTATATTTTAGTTTTATAAAATTTCAACCGAAGAAAGACTTGAAAAAAATGTATATTGATATTTTATTTTTGTTTTCTCGTTTTTCATTTTCCATTTTATTCTGTCGTTTTGCTTTTTTGACATGCCACCTTTCTGTGAACACGTAATTTCAAATTACTAGGTTTAGTCCCCTTCTGAAATCCTGGGTCCAGTTTTTCCTATTTTCACGTATCATTATCATATGACCGTCAATTGACGGGATATATCATGATATGGTGATTTCTGTCTATCTGTCTGTCTGCCATTGTTTCCAATTATGAAACGCAGTAACCTGAATATGCGTATTGACGGATGTGAGTGATAGTTAAACACTTTGATCAGAATTTGTAGATGAAATCACCTTTCGATGTTCAGGTTCATCCAATTTGTCGTTACAGAGTTATTGGACTTAGATTATTTTGATTCATGATGTATTGTGATAAAAATATCCCGATGGGCGTATCTTGCTGTGTTAGCGAAAGTTTTATTCTGGAAATCTAATCCCCCCCGTAAACATTGTCTACATAAGCCCATGTATTTCATAAAGAAATTTATAATACTGTATGTAGTTTTCTTTTCTTACCGTCCGGAATTAAAAAAAAGAGTAAATGAAATGTTCAAGCCCTGCAGCGTAGGACTTCTTATGTGTGCATGGCGGGAAAATCGAACGTCATTCTTGCTGTGTGACGTCAAAAGTTCATGCAATGACGTCACCTTCACTTTCGTATCCAATGAAAGGTAAATCTTGTAATCGCTTTTATTTCGAAGTCTCATTATCATTTTCATTTGATTTGTGAACCGTATGAATATACAAATTTAATGTTATGTTATGCATAATGTAATTCTTCCGCTTCTTTTATCGGAGAAAAAGTCGCCTCTAAGCAGACTAAATTTGCATCATGGGGAAACTAACCACTGGTCAAATTATTTATCAAGTGGTTGATTAAATTAATGAGTGGTAAGTTAGCCGGTGGCCAATTTTTCGTTTGAGCAACGGATATTGATAGAAAGTTATCCAGCGGTTAACTAACCAGTGGTTAGCAGTTTAGCCAATGAAAACCTTTATCCGTTGGATAAATTTAGCCAGGGTTTTTCAGCAACCTGGTTCAGATCGCCAAAGGGCGACATATAAATTTAATATTTTACTGAAAATCGACTTAAACTTGCCAGTTTATTCCAAAATTACCATAAAAGTAGGTTCACATCCTTGTTCTTTTCTTAAGTCAACTACCCTGATGAAAAGACTTTTCAGAAATTTTTCTCATTGAAGTCACTCGGCCTTAAAATGCATAATTGATAATTAAAAATACAATGAAAAAAAAAAGGAATGCTAAAATTAATTTTTGGTTTTACTTAGAATCATTTCAGCTTGAAGCACTACCACTGATGAGGATTTATTCATAAAATACATATCTAGTGTACCCCATTGGAAATATTTCGTCGAGACGGGTGTCTTTTGGCAGCAATTTAGACTGATGAAATGAACAATATCAAGAAAACCACAAATAATACCTTTGACTTAAAAAAAGAATATTTACATTTCTAGTAAATTTCCCATGTCGAACGCTTATTAGGCGGCTAGAATTATATTCCAATAAATCGGGTTGCCTATTGTGACTCTCGTCCAAGTTTTGAATGTGGGGAGAATTTACCATAGTTAGAATACTTTTGATGCTGTAATTCGTGGGATAAGCGATGTTCTTGCAAAATAGGGTGTCCAATACATAACAGAAATGTAAATATAATGAAAGACTGTCTTACTGTCTATGGGTGTATAATTTTGGTTGGCACACGTGCAAATTTTTTTAGAATTTTTAAGTGACCAACAAGATATACATCAAAGACGTACCTAACAGTTATTCAGTCTCAAAGTAGAGAAGGCAAGGCCAAATCGTGAGATTCCCATTGGAAGGGCTGCGAACTTCCGAAGTGAGACCAGGTGCCCGGGGAGAGTCTGCGTCTCCTGATTGCATAACACTCTTCGCAATAGCTCCATGAAAACCTGTCAAATTCGGTGCTTGTCTCGATGTTCATTTGATGTACAGATCAGGTAAGTATGTCTTGTGTGGTAATGACGACAGCCATTCTATCACAATGTAGAATGTCACTGTTCATTCTGGAAAGGGGGGTCTGATATGCTTTTATTATATCCCCGTAGCGACCGAAGAACTTCCTCAATGATGATTTCAGCCGTTGTGCGATATCACCCTGATCAAGTACATTAATTGCAAGCCGTTTGGATCTAATGATGAAATCTTCATATTTGGAACATGCTTTGGGGTACCGTATCAGCTGAGAAACAAAAACGCCACAAGCAGGAGAAGACGTAATGTTGTTACTCATGAAAAGGATGTTGAACATCGACGGCGGGTGCGGCTAGCCAACAGGGGATGATTACTCCTCCCGGGCATCTGGTCCCTGCTCTCGCTTGCTAGGGGTCCATCGACGCTTAATTTTGTGCTCTATTGTGAGTGCTGTTGAAATTGTCGTCAGGATCTTCTTTAACTCATTAGTTATGTGGAAGCTGAAATCGTCACGCTTATCATACAGTGAGATGTTCAAATAGCCGTTTTCGGCGAAAGATAGAAGTATATCCAAGTACGAAGCGGATCTGTCACTCTCTGTTGTTTCCTTGATCTCTAGTTCATGAGGATAGATTTCATGTAGATGGTCCTTAAAGATCGGATTATTGATGAACAACACGTCATCTATGTATCTGAAGGTAAAATTGAAGTGAGATGCGAGGTGGCTTTCGCCCAGTGCAGAGCAAGGTCTGAATGAAGTCAGTTTCGTATGAATGTAAAAATAAGTCTGCAAGCAGTGGGGCACAATTTGTACCCATTGGGATTCCGACTACTGTAAAACGAGAATATTTAGCGCTCGATTTATTTTAGCGCCATTAGCGCAAAGACATGGTTGCGCTAAATTAAGTAGTGCGCTAAAATTTTCAGATGCAACATCAAATTTCAATATTCGACATTTTATTCAAAGTGCATTACCCCGTGTCTATCCGGCAACGCTTGTTGTTTTTATTGCTAATTAGATAATTGGATTAACGCTAGCGCTTGGGTAGATAATGATAGTACACGCACCGTGATTTACCTGTACATTTGTACTGGGTAGATCATGATTGTCTACGTATCGTAATAACCAATCATGAGATATAAATAAGAGTCGGACGAGATTATTCTTTAACAAAAACAAAACAAAACTGAAGTTGTCTTTAATCGGAACAAATTTTCATTCCAACAAAATAAGATAAAAAAATTGTAGTCGTACCTAAATGCAGGAATAGACGTTCGTATGTATCATTTCTAACGAGAAGACTTCTCTCTCGCTTACATTTAGATGGCGTAACATTTGTATGAAAACACAGTTACTGTACTTTATAACACAAGGTACATATACGGTAAAAAAGGAGACCTATAAAGAAAAAATACAAGCATACGAATAGGCAATTCAATTGTCCAACACACGTGCCGGCATGTAGTCAATACCTCTATGGATATCGCTGTGAACATGTACATTAGATGCGCATGCAGTCTTTAAAATGATTTATTTACACAACGTGAATAAAATCGGGATGTTAGTGCCGTTGCCGTAAAATGATTCGTTACGCCAAGTTGAAAAATTGGGACGATATATATTCATCCATGTTACATACAGAACAGCGTTATTTTCTTTTATCACTTTAAATTGAATTGATAATTTAGTTCGTATTACCAACGATTGTTCGAACATGAAACACGACGGATATATTTTGTCTGACGTTACAAAAAATTTCGATTCATCGACGGCAATTTGCTACCGGCGATGTCTGAGAAACAAAGTCCAAAAGTCACTGTGCGCTAATTTTATTGACCAGATGGTGTCAATGCGCTAAATTAAGTTTGCGCCAAAAGGTTTTCAGCCCTCATTGCGCTAAAATATGTTTGCGCTAAATATTCTCGTTTTACAGTATCTGCTGGAGTATGGTTCAACCAAACACAACAAAAATGTTGTCAATCAAAAACTCAAGCATTCGAATGATATCGTCTTCAGTATACTTTTTGTTTGAATCAGAGTGCTCCTTCACGAAATAAGTATCCCCCACCCTATGACAAGGTATTTGTATCTCCTATTAACATGTTTTGAACGAAAGGTGTTGCGAATAATATTGGCAAGATTGTTTTTGAGTTTTCGGAGTGGGATGGTAGTGTAGAGCGTGGGGAAGTCGAAATTATACACCCATGAACACCAAAATAAGGCAGTCATTTCTTAGATAATAATTATAAAACAAACAGTTTAAAAAAGAACTAACAAGAGCAATACCTCTGCGTCATGCCATGATAATCTGTGGTCATTTACAATCAGGTAACAAGTTCCTGGAAATGACATCCAGCCAGTTGGACAAGATAAACCTGTAGTCAAATAACTCAAATCAGTGAGTGAAAACTCAATTTAGGGTCAAAACATCAAAATTAATGGTCTAACAAAACAGCCAGAAATCTAATCAATCTGCAAAGGAGCAAACACGAGATCCAAGGGAAGATAAGAGAAAAATGAAACCCAAGTGAAAATAAAAAAATGAAACCCAAGTGAATATTAGAAAAAAAGAATACAAAAGTGAAGATTAGAAAAGACAAATGAATACCGAGCGAAGATAAGAAAAAAAAAAGAAACCCTAGTGAAGATTAGAAAAAATGAAACCCAAAGTTTTGCTAGTCAAGGCATTCCACATTATATGAAAAAAAATCGAATATGAAATTTGTCGTTGTAAAGTAAAAGAATCAATTGATTTAATCGAAAAAAAAAACTGTAGTGAAACCTGTAGAATTCGGGCTGTATAGAAATTCTTTTGATTGTCTTTTTTATCAAACTTTCATATTCTAAGGTAGATACCTAGGGAAGCCGATTAGAGCCAACCTTAGTGCTGCGTAAATTACGATATTCTAAGTCGTTATTACGAGATAGCTAAGTCGTAATCTCGTACTTGCAACTTGGTCTCGTCGGTTTATGTGTAGTCTTTTGTGTTTGATGTTTACATGTCGTGTGTCACTTTTCCGTCTCGTGCTGTACTCGTCTTTTGTGTTTTTGCATCGGATGTTTTGGTGTTTTGCTGTTGATGCTGCAACGGGGTCTTGTTGGAGATCTCCTCCCTGATTTTACTGTAAATTTGTCTGTTCTTAAATGATGATTTGAAGACGCTTAACATTTGAAAGAACCAATAGCCATTTTGTTCGTGTCTTTGTGATTATGTTAGGATCTGTATGTTTCTTTTGCGAAAGAAAAGGATGTTAAATTCCGTTTGAGCTGCTCAGAATGCTACTATCTAATGTTTGGTAAACCTAGCGCTGAAGTCGGTGTTCGAGTCGGTCAAGTATTCAAGCTTTATATTCACACATCCACGTTAAGCATGCACAATTAAAATAAATTTTGAAGCACGCATTCGAAAAAGTCCACGTCGGTCAAGTACTAGTTTAAAGTCGGCGTCCGACTCGGTCAGTTTTAAATTTCGAGTCCGCGTCGGTCAAGTTTATACCTAGCTTGCTCACGGCTCCGAACCTTATTATGCAAATTATATGCATACAATCGGAAGAATCTCGAGTCAAGATTTTACCTTACACACGACGGAAAAGAAAATCCGCTCCTATTCTAATTTTAAAGTAGTCTCGTCTAAAATTTTCTCTCGTGGACTTCCGTTCGAAATTTGAACACGTAGAAATGCTTCTTTCATGCCAACTGTAAACCAACTGTTAAAGAATACAGAAACATGGCTCATCTTAAGGTATATTTTTAAATTGATTTATGTATCACGTGGAACACATATGATGGGATTTTAGATTCTTCTTCTTATCAGAAATACTCGACCGGGGAGTGCTCCATGTTTTCGTGTGAATGAGTTTCATGATTATTTATAGGTGTAGGCGAATATCTCACAAAAAATTTGTTCTTTAAAGCCATTTCTGTCTTTCATTACATCTTCATGAACTTTTAAATTTAACTACACATCATGAATTTGAATAAACTTGATGTCAGTGTTAGTTATAATCAGTATCAAATATCAGTTCTGTAGCCTAGTGCTGTAGTGTTGGTGAAAAAGTATTTGAATGGTTTTAAAATTATTTAAAGGGGATGAATTTCAAATCAATTGAATATTTTATTTATTCTTAACAGTAACGTAACCATAACTGCCAGACAAAAGAAGGAATATACTCTGAGAAAAGTCTTCATGCGCATGTGTGCATCAGGTCCAATGAAAGAAAGTGCATCAGAATAGTGGAATGCTTATAGTGCTACTAGTACCGTACTTGTAAAGTTGAAGAAATACTGTGGAATATGATATTGCAATTGTACTACCGTATATGATATTGGCCACCATGGTATGAAAATAATTCACTTGTGAAAGGAAAATGAAGAAAATTGTTCAAGTGCATATTTTTACACGAAAAACATATTCAATGTGTACATTGATTACTATGGGTATTACACAACCTGTTTTTTTATGGTGATATGATAAACAAAATAAAAAGGATCAAAGGTAGGCAGCATTACCATCGAAAATGCGTCAGAATCATCAAACGCCTTTTATACCGTGGATATGATCCTAATGTCACCAGACGGACACTAGGCTTGGTACTTGACCAATCTACAGTCTTGTACAAGCGCATCCTTGAGACTTGCACTCTGACTGACTGTGACGACGGGACTCCATGACGGGCCCTGTCCAAATCTCTTTAGAGAAGACAGGGCCCCGACCACCTGTCCTCTCTGAATGTCAGTCGGACTCCTCGGGTGATTACATACATGAGCTCGCTACAGCCGGCAGAGCACGGACTGTATTACGCATGCCCTCTTTTTATATCCATTTACATATTCATCTGTGTCTCTGGGGCCTCTGCGTTTCGCGGTCTTGTTTGTGTGATGTCATCTTACAGTGAGGAGGTTGTTTTACACCACATTTGTACGTTCTTCGAGACCTCTGGGTAATTGGAGAAGTGAGAGGGTTGTGCGCACGTAATCCAGGATAACCACACCATTTGCTACTTGCGTGACAGATGGCCGTCCAAAGTCGGCACCGGTTACCCATTGGTCTCGTCGGTTTATGTGTAGTCTTTTGTGTTTGATGTTTACATGTCGTGTGTCTCTTTTCCGTCTCGTGCTGTACTCGTCTTTTGTGTTTTTGCATCGGGTGTTTTGGTGTTTTACTGTTGATGCTGCAACGGGGTCTTGTTTGAGATCTCCTCCCTTCTTTTGACAACATTTTCCTTGTGAAACTGTGATCCAGTATGAAATGAGAATTTGTGTTATAATGTAGAGGAATTCATCATCAATAGAAGAATAGTGAGATCGACAGATGAAACTGTATCACAGCCTCTTGAAGTAAACATGCTGATATAGCACTGAAGGGTAAGTTGTACATATACATGTATACTAATATACATGTTATAATAATTCTGTAAATCTAATAATAGAAGTACAAATAACATTGTATTTATTTCATATTTTACATGTGTATCCCTTGTGATTCACCTTAAATGGATAATACTTTTTAATGGTAAGTTACATGCTTTCATATTTCATGTGTACCTGTACATGTATTGTTTGAAACAAGACTTTCTCATGCATACCAAAATTTGTGTCCTTGTGACCTTGACCTTGGAAAATGACCTAATTTTTTTAAAATCTTACACCATGGCCATAACTTTTGAATGGTGAGTGATATATAGACATGTGCTTTCCTTGTGACAATTTTCATGGATGCCAAATTGTTGTCTTTGTGACCTTGAACTTGGAGATTGACCTACTTCACTATCATTTTTCTAAAGTAATATTATGTGTTTAAGTGATAGGGCTTTCATATTTCTTATATGTATTCCTTGTTATAAGGTCTTCCTATTAATACCAAAATTTTGACTTTGTAACTTTGACCTTGGATATTGATCAATTTTTGAATAACTTTAACCATGTTAAACCTTGGCCTTGGTCATAACATGAATTGCAAGTGATAGGGCTATCATATTTTACATGTGTATCCCTTGTGGTAAGGCCTTCACATCAATACCTGAATTTTTACCTTGAGTCCTTGATCTTGGAGTATGAAATACTTTTCTACATTATATCTGACAACAAGGGCATTCATGTTCCACAAAAAAACATGGGTTTTTCTTAGTCCTAACTCCTAAGCCTTGACATAAAGTAGGGCTCTTACATGTGACACCTATTTTTAGCTCTACTGGTCATAGTCGAGCTTATGCGGTACCCCCTTGTCCGGCGTCTGTCTGTCCGTCTTTAAACAATTCTTGTGCTTGCAAGTATGAAAGTATAAGGGACAGAAATGTAACTTTTTTGCATGAGACTTGGTCTGTGGTCTAGTTGTGCACCTGACATTTTGTTTGAGCCCCTGACCCCCAGTGTTTTAGAAAATGGGTGTGGTCATTTTCTCCTGTATGACTCTATGTAATCTTGTATTCGCAACTTCTCTGACACTATAAATGATGGAGACTTGATTCTTTTTGCAATACGATGAGTCTGTGTTCAAGTAGTGCACCTGGTATTTTGTTTAAGTTCCTGGTCCCCAGTGACTAAGAAAATGGATGTGGCCATATTAGAATTCACTTGTCATTAAGTAAATTAAAAAACCACCCGGAGAGCTACAGTCTCGTCAGAGACTTCTGGTTGGGATTGGATTGGGCCTTTCAAATTGGGAAAATTGGCAATACTTTCTTCAAAATTGAATATGATAGATTTGGATGCCTTTTCATTTAAAATTTAGCATCTTTTACTTTTTTTTTTAGAATGGAGTATGTATGGTTTATATAGTAAAACGGCCCCCTAAAATCGACTTCTCCAAAATTAAATTTTGTTGTCATTTTTAAAAGTCAAATATCTATATTTTGAGTAATCTAGTTACAAAAACAACTCCATGATTTGTAAGACATTGTAAATTTTGCATAAATGTCATGGAAACCAGTGATTTTGTCAATATTTCACGAAAAATAGCATAATTCTTGATTATTTTCATTGAGATGACATCGAGCGGGATTGTGAACAACTTTTTCCTTTTGCATGCACTTTGAGACTTACAAAAGTTGCAACATATCAAAATATAAAAGTTGTTGAGAAGCCCGCTCGATACTAACTAATAGGAAGTTTGTCAAAAATGAGTCCCAAAACTACGTTTTTCCAGAAATTTGGTAAAATATACCATTTTTGAAGCCCAAATTATATGAAAGTGAGAAAGGAAACTAAAAATTATGCACCATTTCATAAGTAGCCTACATTGTAGAATAAATATTGGTACAAATTCATTACTTCATGAAAACTTCAGATTTTGCCCTGAAAGGGGGCCACTTTACTATAGAAATCATACATAGTCCTTTCTATGAGGTAAAATTGGTCAATAAATAGGGCAAATGATACTATTTTGCATAATTTAAGAATGTCATGTAATTTTATATACATGTACATCATTATGATATATACAACTGCTACATGTTCTGGTAAATGTATGCAAAATTCATTCATTTTAGAGCTTATTTAATATCAAAATGAAGATATTAATTCATTACATCTTTTACTTTCAGAGGGAGACTGACAGCATCTTCTGTACATACATGATGGCTGGACAATAAATTCCTCATTTCTGAGTATCAGATTAAACATCTACCTCGTCCTTAGGTTTTACTATAGACCTTGGAGAAATCACTGTTTGATGTCCAAAACATTTGAATTTTGAACATGTTTTGTGTTTACTTTCATGTGCTTACCGGTACATGTACATGTATGTACTAGGTCAAATTGCCTATAAATGCATTGAAAACTTTTTACTTGAGAATAGACATGCACCAGATGAATGGGGAAAAAAGATTTCATTATTTCCATAGCAACAATTTATGACTTTAAATTCTAGGTACAATAAGTCGGTGTATACCAGTATAGACAGGGATGATGTAGACTAGACATGTAAATTCATATAGAATATTAATTTCAAAAAGAAATACTACGATAAATTAAAGAGAAAGAAAAATATCCTATATTATGTTGTAAATTGATGATACTATTACACACACATATATATATATATATATATTGCAGTTATAATGATTCTTCTTTAATGATTTTCAGAGTTTGAATAAAATTTACAATTAAACTTTATAAATCTTATAACTGATACTTATATTCTTCTTGAGACTAGAACACACATATTCTTAGAACACTGTGATGAAGAAATCGAGTGAGAACATTATGTCATATATGTATTTTCTCTTGAGTCCCCTATCATGAAGCATAGCAAACTTGGTCGATCATCCTTTCACCAATACTGTTTATAGAGTATCTTACCCCATACTGGTAATCATGAATAAAAACATTGATATTTTAAGTTCAGTACTCTTCTACACAGTATACATTTGTGTAAGAATATCTAGTAGCCTTGACCTACATTTATACATTTGACCTACTTTCCTAATATTTAGGATTTGCTACAACACTCGTCGGGCAAATGATAGATAGATGATATGGTATATATGTGCATTGTGTCAAGAAATTACTTGAGATAGATTTAGATTCAATATGTGACCTTGAACTACACGTTTGACCTTCTTTTCTTGGAATTAAAGAATCTGAACTTGTAGAGTGATGTATATATTGAAGAATTTGAAACATGAAGTATCAGAGGATCCTGACCAAACTGAATCATTGGCAGTTGTGAAATGTCTGAGATAGTCTATTGGCACGTTTAATGCTTAAGGTGCTGGAGAAAGATGTTTTTCCTTTCATTCCTCAGTGAATGCTTGATTTTTCCGCCAGTCATGCGGAAGAATATTTTTTGCAAAATATTCCGAGCTGGATTTACAAAAGCCCCCCTCTCCCCAACTCCCTAAAAATCAAAATGGTTGCACATGTTTACAAGTGCTTATTGGCACATGGACAAGAGAGAGAAAATCATGTGCATAACCAGGCGTACCGTTAGAACTCAGTTGCTCCCACGTCGTTTTGCAAAAAAGAAAAGAATGAAAGAAAGAAACATTAACGAAGAAAACTGCCCTGTAAATGAGCAAAGTTCATTAGATTCTGAGACTTTGCCCCTTGAATATCCACAAGGGCTTCTACCTGTACCCACTTGCGGCTGCTAACACTTGATAATTACTCTGGTTAAGCGCCTGAAGATGAATGCATATACATAAAATATATACACTTCGTATGAGTGAGAGGGAAAAAGATTCCCGTTATTGTACATGAATGTGTTTGTTAAAACGACCAGAATCTAATGAAATTCCATTTATTTATATATAGTATCGTGATTCTATGAGATGATAAAAATATGTCAGTTTGCTGTGGCTGGGGGATTCATTTAACATATTGAAAGGAGTAGGTTCAGAAACTACCGATATTGGCCCTGTTCAAACCTAGATTCTGAAATTGTTTTATTTCATGTTATTTCTTTATGAAAGCAATGACAAACTTTGATAGTTCAGAAAAATACGACGTTCGGGAATTTGCACGTGCTGTGACGTCATCTATGACGTCGTTAATCCATGACGGTATGCCGATTTCCGTGTTTTTAACATGTTTTTGAGTCTTTATCCTGAAACTTTACCCATACCACACGTTGTCACAGAAATTGAATTGGTATTAAATTGAAGATTATACTCAAATCTTGCTATATAGAGAATTTCGTTTCTGTGACGCACTGTGCTGTGCATCTATTTTAAAGTGTTCTGTGTTGTACTTCTGCCAACCTGAGAGAGATTTAGCGTGTACAGCTCTCTTTAGAAATCAGAAAATCGAGAAATTTTTTTCAGTGTCTACAGATTTTTAGAATAATTTTTATACAGTTTGATTGTTATTTGATTTCTCGTAACTATTAACAAAATAAGAGCTACTATTACATATTTACCAGGACCAGAAACTAAGTTTGAAAGGGCGATTTTGTAAGATATTTTTTTTAGGCTCAGTAAATCGTGTAGGTTAAAGTAAACGAGTTTTTGGGTATAAAAATACGATGTACATTTCAGTATTGAATTTATATTAAAACTAAAGCTATCAAATGGTCTACATCTTATCAAAAGTTTCAAAAGATAAAGATGACAAAATCTTGATTTTCCGATTTCTGAAGTGTGCTGCGCGGACGGTAGCAAAAAAAAAAAAAAAAAAAGAAGGACGATATATCTATTAGGTAAACGTAAATTACAAAAAAAAAAAATAGTTTGAATGAAGAATGTATTTAAGCATTCATATACATGTGCTTATGCAAGTGTAATGGAAGGTTAATATATATTGAATAAAATGAAGAAATATTCGCTCATTATCCAACATCATTATTTTCAAACACTAAGCAGAAATAGTAATAACTGTGACTCCAATTTAGATTTTGCAAATATGATGTACTATACTCTAGCTTATTACTTAGCTTGTGTTCATGTTTGATACAAAATGTACCCGGGATCTGAGTTCGTAATGTATCAAGATGGTCTGTTTTGTATTTTCATGAATCCAACATCAAACTGAAAGCACTGGTCTAAAGAGAGATCATGGGCCGGGTCAGCACTAGTGTTGAAGACATTTAGGAATCGATAATCGTTTTTTTTTTTTTTCGTAGATAATCAGAAAGAGTAAAATGGATTAAATTCAGAAAAAAATATTTCAAGAAAAATGCAGCATGACATTCACCGAAAAGGTTGCATTTTTTCAGCAAGGAGTAAATCTGAACATAAATGAGCGACATGGGCCATACTCGAACATGACCTTTTTTGTTAAGGCTATATAAAGGAAGTAAATCGATTCGTTGTAAGGGTTTCTTTAAAATGTTCAGAACCATGTTTAGGGCGGCGGACGGACGGACGGACACACACACGGGTAGAACGATTTAATCCAGAAATATATTACCGGCATGAATAACCTATTAGGAAGCTCGACTAGGAAGTTTGATGGACGGACATGTTCATCGCTCAATAATAGCCCCATGGTCGGATCCAGGAATTTTTTTCAGGGGGGGGGGTTGTCCTAAAGAAAGAAAAAACCAAAACAAAACGCAAACGCAAGAAAATAGTTATTGATTGATGATTGTCAGTTCTGTATCTTATTATTATTGTTTAAACTAACGGCGAGCAGAAAAGCTTAAAATATTGAATTTTCACATCATAATACTTGATTATTGATTGTCAGTTCTATTATGTGATTACAACAAATGGCGAGCAATTGCGAGCCAGCGAATTTTTTTTTTTCGGAGAATTGGAATTAAAACTTTTTCAGTTTCTTTTCGTCTTCTTAGTGCCCTTGTTTATAGGAAAGCGCAGCAACATTTAAGAAACAACGTACATGTACATTGTATGTAATAAACTCTGGCGAGCGGTAGCGAGAAAAAATTTGTAAATGCTGACGGCAAAACATTATCAAAATGAAAGATTTCTAATACAAATTCATGATATATTTTTCAAATATAATGACAACAAAAGGAGAATTAGGACTTGATCTTATGAAATTTGTATATTAATAAAAAAAGGTATGTTTTGAAAATTCCAGGGGGGTCCGGACCCCCGACCCCCCCCCCCCCTCTGGATCCGCAAAACATTAATAAAAGATGAAATATCACCGCATCGGATGTGCACTTTTCAACTATACTTCGCAAACGATTACATAAATAGACGATGCGATAACCAGAATGTTATGATTTGTTAATTTTCAAATCTAGTAAAAATACACAATAACTTGAAATGAAACACAATCTAAGTTCTGTAGAATGTAAAAGATACATCTACCAGGCACTGAAATGGATTATTATGAGCTAAAGACAACGGGCCCCGTTGAAATTAAGAAACTTTCCAGGAAGCAAGTGTTTTTTTTTTTTTTTTTTTTTTTTCAGGTGTCAATACGTTATCTATTCAGAGATTTTAAAATGAAACATTTCATTCGTGCACATCCACATGCGCCGTAGCCAGATTTTTTTTTATTCTGCACATATCAAAATTCCATCCCCTTCCCTCCTTACATTTAATCAGCTACGTACAGCTATTTCACGGGAATAAGAAAAACATCTGGCTACGGCCCCTGAGTGCGCATTGTGAAATAGCTTCCGTATGTCGTGTGTCCCACACATTGTTTATGTGTCTGGGATATTTTAAGATTACAAACGACATGTATGATGCAACAGTTACATTTACATTGGTAAAAAGATTCATCGAAATAAGTTGTAATTTAAGAAGACTGAAAGATGACAAGAAAATTTATTTCGCATGTCACTTAAATCGTACCGGTCGACACCCACAACAATACCCCCCTCAACTGCACTATCTACATGTAAGGTAAGTTTGAACACAATTCGATGGTCATTTAATAAATAAAATATACTTTTATGGATACCTTGAATGCACAAGCTTATATAAAAAAATATAAGAAATAAAAAAGAAGAAGAAAAATAACAGGACCAAAATCGAATGGGATACTAGTATACCAATTAGAAAAGTGTTCATGGTTTTGCATGTATACTAGTAAAACAATTTTCTGCGACTTTTTTTTAAAGGTAGGATCTTTTGACCTAATAACTGTTATATAACGAAATTAACTTCTGCAGAAAAAATCCAATATGTGAAAAATACGCTCCCGACTGCGTGTTCACGGGCAGTTTTCAGGACATGGATCTCGAGTTTCCGATGAAAATACGCCACGCATCTTCTCTACCTTGAGGTTATCTCAGCTCATCTTTTCAAGTCGTCCAATTTAATCGTAAATGTAAATACTTTCTTTTCTTCTTGTTTTTTTTTAATTTATTGTTTCTGTTACAACTAGTGTTCATAAATCTTATGGCAACACAACGTCGTGACGGCGTCATGTGACGACGTCATTGACGTCGCTCAATACGCTATACCATGCCTCAAACGATTCCACATATTTTCGTCAGTTTTTAAGATATTTGAAAAAAGAAAACAGTTTAAGAAACTGCAGACATCAGTTATTTAACATTCAAAATTTCACTCAAAAGTACGACAGGGCCGAATTCCATGGTTACCGAACCTACTCCTTTATCAAAATTTTGGAAAAATTCAGAATATCATTCCTTTTGGTCGAGACAATTCTGTAGATTACAGGGGACAGGATTTGAGTTAAGAGGGGGCGGTGAATACCTCAAAGTCCTGTAGCAGGTTCTTGGGGGAACCCCACTCCCCAGCGGAAAATTATCTCACATGAGATATAATGTCTATTGCGAGCCAGCGAAATTTTTCATTTATCAATTACTTATAGTATATATCAGAAACAGACCGGTAAAAAAATAAAAAATGAAGGTTGAGTCGTGGTGTTTGAGCCCAAGTTATTCCTTATTTGACGACTTTAGGGGGGGGGGCGTGCCAATGGATTGGTAGGGAAAAATCAGGATAGAAAGAGTAAACTTGTTAGAGAATTTTCGATGTAGGTGCCGCCGTGTGCATCCCCCCCCCTCCCCGCGCTATTTAATCGGATGGGGGCTAATACATTAGAAATCAGTGTTTTCCTGCTGTTATCGAGAAATATAAAATTAAGATCTTATGGGTACAATTGTATGCAAAATTGATAATGTATAGAATTGCTCAGTATTCAATCGAAGCGGGGTAAACGAACCTCAACGATTAACTTTGAAACGAACTATAAAAAGTGAAATTCGTGCAGTAACGAATTATCCATGGCTTGAATATCTAAATAGCAAAGTTCAAAAAAATTTAAATGACAATAACATTAGGAGCCGTGTTGCTAGTGGTCCGTCGATGCTTAATGTTGTGCTCTATTGTGAGTGCTGTTGAGATTATCGTCAGGATCTTCTTTAACTCATTAGGCAATGTTGGTCGCCACGAAGATTTCGGTATGTGTAAAATGTGATTTTTTGAAACATCACTTGGTTTGAGAGTAAACGTATAATGTAGAGCTTACATGAACGTCCACGTCAGCGTCGTTCAAGCACTAGTTTTAGGGTGCTAGTTGAAATCGGTCGCATAATTTATAACAGAATAACAATTTTATTAGAAAGTGTCATATGTGAGAATTTTCAGAATATATGTGGCAATAAAATCATGGAAATAATGAAGGTTAATGGTGTAAACCAACTAAGAATTATGCGAAAAAAAGGTTGAAATCAGCAATTTTTAAGTCCTAGTGCGAGTTATACTTTTAGGCACAGCCAAAATGAGCGGCTTCAAATTTTGTGTAGGGTTTATTCAGAGGCGTATTTAAGTGAAATATGTGGCAAAAAATCGTTGGATAGTAGGCGTAAGGAGCTTAATTCTAAACATGACCGAAAACATTATGCCGAAAACCTAGCTAAGGACAGATCGAGCTATGCATTGAGGGAGATACCACTTAGTTTTAGAAATTTCTCTATGAAATGGTGGAGCATAATAATTTGAATTAGTTGAAAACAATGTCAACATGGCAGGTAACTGCATCTATTCCTCGTTCAAGACTGTGTCTTTGCCTTAAGTAGAAAAAAAAACTTTTAAAAAATGGGTTAACAAATACCTTGTACTCCATAAAAGGATCCATGTAAGGAAGTCATTATTATGGCAGAAAAAAGCCACGATGCATCAGCCAAAGCGATCATAGTTGTAGCAGTTAAGTAAATCTGTTTGCACAGTCTCTGTTTCTTATCTTTATAAAGTGTACATTGAACTTCATTGGTAGTTTTAAAAACACTCCGACCAAGTGTGATTTCCTTGTGCATTTACATATCGTCATTAAGACGTGTACTTCGTATTTCATTGGTGGTTTAGGAATCATTTTGATAAGGAAAAGGGCGATTTCATGACTCAAGTTTATGTCTGATAATGCGGAAGGGTTCCAACTCTATACCTTCTTGAAGAAAATTTCAAACCAATTTATTATTTATTTAGTTCTGAGAAGTTAAAGAAAAATTTTACAGCAAGAGAATGTTCTTCTGCTATAAAATCTAAGTAAGACACAAAGGCGATGTAAAACTTGCGTCTCTTTGACTCTCAATGTCGGTTTAAACAATGTACATGTAAATTTTCCTTTCTTTTGCTCATATACGAGGCCCGAGGTCACTATATATAGCATTTAGATACAAAATCTTTGTGTTGAGAAAAGTATAAAAAAAGGCATCTTATTGCTGCAGAATTACGCAGAATGAAAATTAAATAAACGCAAAATATGCGGAAGTTTATAAATATTGAAGGTAAGGGTGCAGGGAAAGAACGCAATTATCGAACGAATTAGATCTATCACATTTCGAGATTTATGAATACGTTTGTTTGTTGTTGGAGTGCAAATCTTTGTTCAAAACCTAAAATAAAAGCATATGTATATATGTGCCCCATAATAAGCAAAAGAAGAAGAAAATAGATTAAAATTGCTTCTCAAATGAACTGCTTTTAACATTGTGATATTAAAAGATTTACATCTGAAAATGAAAAAGTTCATTTGTATTTATCTACAAAAAAATCTAAAGAGTTTGAACTCGACGTGGAGGAGACATGTTGTTTTTGTCTTCGCATCCGTCTGTCCATCTGTCACACATCTTGTCCGGGTTATATCTCCTGAACAGTTTACCCGATCACTTTCAGATTTCATTATGTTATTGCTTATGACCCGAAGGTTTCACATCACCTTGAATTAGGGTTGTGTGACCAAGGTCAGGGTCACTTAGTACAGTTTTTATGAAATTGTACATACATTCATGTCAGGAGTATATTTCCTAAACAGTAAACCCGATCACTTTCATATTTTAGTAGGTTGCTGCGTATGACTTGAAGGTTCCACATCACATATAACCAAAATCAATGTCACTTAGTACATTTTTAATGAAATTGTATATACATTCTTGTCCGGGCTTTATCTCTTGAACTGTTTACTGGATAGATTTCATATTTTACTATGTTGTTGCTTATATTCCAAAGGTTTCATATGTAGGTTGCATCAAGGTTGTTCAAAGTCCTCGTTACTGTTAAAATACGGAAGTGTTCCAACTCTATACCTTCAAACCAATTTTTCTGCACCAGACACGTGTTTCGAAAATTGAATTTTCATTAGCGATGCTTCCAGTGGAGCCACCAAAATTCATTTCAGTAGCGCCCTCTTTTATTTTTTGATTTTAGATTTGTTCATTTAATTTACAGAGAGTGCGCGGCTCCAATTCGTGTACTAGATATTTGACACAAATTCTGTCGATATTTCTTCAGAAAAAGTGGAAACAACCGAATTGTTTTTTTAGTACAATGTCAGATACAATACGCTGCCGATAGAGTGTCTGTGGTTGGATGGTTCAAATGGTCTAAGAAAGAACATCATTCACCGTTCTGGACAATGGGACATGATAGTGTATGACGAGTTACCGTATCGACCGTAGAACTTCCTCAGTGACGATGTTAGTCGATCCGAAACGTATCCCTGACAAAGAAGCTTAGTTTAAAGATGCCTAGCCCTCAGAAAAAAATCTGTATATTCGCTACTTGCTGTGGCATAACGTATCAATTGGAATATGAACAAGCCATAAGCAGGCGATGAAAGGATGTTGCTACTCAGAAAAGGGAAGTTTGTGATACTGAAACTGAGGTCATCACGTCTGTCATATAGTGAGGCGTTCATGTGACCATCAGTTTCATAGGACAGCATTATGTCCAAATATGATGCTCAATTATTTGTCTCTGTAGTTTCTTCTCTTAAGGAAATACGCGAAGTTTGGATTATTGATGGACAGCACATCGTCTATATATCTGTAAGTGAAGTTTAAGTCAGAAGCTAAGTATCTTTTTCCTTCAGATACCAAAGATTGAATGAATGCAGCTTCGTATGAGTAAAGAAAAATGCAAGGAGTGGGGCGCAATTGGTCCCTATTGGTATTCCGACAATTTGTTGGAAGACCTTTCCTCCAAAAACGACAAAAATGTTGTCGATCAGGAAATTAACGTCTGAATGATATCTGTTTCAGTGTACTTATATTCAGAATCGGACTTTTTCTTACAAAGCAGTTTTTGTCATAGTTAACAACAATAAAGGGGTAGGGCCACGAGACCCCTAAATCGGCCCTCGATTTTTTTCTAGAAATAAATGTCATAGGGAATACTTTCTCTAGAAATAAATGTCATAGGGAATACTCGACCTCTTAAAATATTAATGTTTTTTTAATACGCCCTAACACTAAAAGGAAGCATAGGTCTCACGATAAAAGGAGAAACAAAAAACTCAGAAAAAGTGCTAGAGTACATCGTGCCCTCAAAGATCTACTGATCATTGCACGCAACGGCGGCAGACATGAACTGCTACATGCTCTCTCTTTCAGTTCCAGCAGTTCAATTAAAATCTATCTTGGATGAAGCACTGGTTGCATTCTTAAGAAACACTGATTCATTCAGGCTAAATATCATTGTTGCATTCGCACAAAATAAACTATATCCTTTGGTTAAAAACACCTCCCCTAAAAGATGATTCATAAAAATTCCATTTATTAACAAAGGATTTGATCTTCTGAACATCTCTAATATTTTTCGGGATCATCGCGTACAAAGTGC
Source organism: Pinctada fucata (assembly GCA_028142955.1). Lineage (NCBI taxonomy): Eukaryota > Metazoa > Mollusca > Bivalvia > Pterioida > Pteriidae > Pinctada > Pinctada fucata. The sequence continues at coordinate 44,746,087 of AP027113.1, read as the reverse complement.
CATTCCTCAATATTTTGAAAATTTAGAACCTCCTCTTATTTGTTACAAATATAAGAGACCTATTCGAAATTTCGTTTTTAACTACAACAAAGTTACACAAGATCCTAAAATACTTGAATCATGTCCTGCTTCTTGAGAATGTGCAACGTCTGCATATCTATATAAACCAGCTGGTCATATTATTACAGGTGACTTTTCAATTATCAAAGACAGGCAGCTCCGTGGTCTTCTTAAGAAAGGACCTAAGTATAGAATCCCATCCAAGATAGATTTTATTAAATGTCGCGAAGTGCTAAAGGAAGCTTTAGATACCTATACCAAACGATGGTGTAAATCGGAACGAGTCGAATCGCATGCTCTGAATGACTGGAAAAACCTCATTTTGGATATTACCGATATTCGAATAGATAACTACCACAAAAATCCTCAACTTTGTGAAAATCCAATTTCTAAATCTGAAAGATATTTCAAATCCAAGTTACGTTATTTACATGAAAAATATGTCTTCGCGCCTGCAGACAAAGCAGCCAACAACACCATAATTATTTGAAAACGCTACTACATATCAACATTAGTTTCGGAACTTTCCTCTACTAAAACTTATATCGAAAGCAACGAAAGTGTTCCCAATATTTTGAACAAACATAACAGTGAAATTGCTTCTTTTAACATCCCTATTTCTAAATTGGATCTCCCTACAATATACTGTATACCAAAACTTCACAAGTCTCTTTACAAGTTTCGATACATTGCTAATTCTAGCAACTGCTCAACAACAATTTTGTCAAGAAATCTGACGTCAGCACTCACGGCTATAAAGGAACACGTGGCAAAATACTGTGAAACTGTCATGAACAGGAATGGCGTAAACTTCTTTTGGTCTATTAAAAATTCAGGGGATGTGATTGACAAAATGAAATCAAGAAATTTTGAAGCAAATACGATATCTTCATACGACTTTTCTAATATGTACACCACGCTTCCTCACGACAAAATAAATTATCGACAGTCCAAACTCATTAAATGGTGTTTTGATCGAGAGGGGAAAACTTATATTTGTACTTCTGAATCGAAGGGTTTCTTTTCCGCCACGGATTACAAATCATACAAATCATGGACATGTGGTGACCTGTGTATTGCTTTTCCTTCCTTTTGGACAATATTTATGTAAGATTTGGTGAGAAACTCTACAAGCAAGTTGTAGGGATTCCAATGGGTACTAATTGTGCGCCTCTTGTTGCAGATTTATTTTTTTACACGTATGAAAAGGAATTTATCCAAAATCTTCAAAAACAAAGAAAAAATGATGATGTGAAATGTTTCATTGGTACTTCTAGGTACCTGGATGATATTCTTGCTATCGACAATCCTGTTTTTGAGAAATATAAAAATGTTATTTATCTACAAGAATTTATTTTAAACAAGGCAAACGTTTCAAACACAGAAACACCATTTTTGGACCTAAATATCAAAATTGTTAATGGAGAGATCCATACAAGTGTATATGACAAAAGAGATGATTTTGGATTTAACATAGTAAATTTCCCCTGGCTTGACGGTGATGTTCCTAGATTACCGTCCTATGGTATCTTTATTTCACAGCTCATCCGGTATGCTAGAGCATGTACTAATGTTTTGGATTTTCATAGTAGAAATTTACAAATTACCAAGAAACTTTTAGGACAAGGTTTTCGCTTTCACAAACTAGTAAAGACTTTCTGGAAATTTTACAAAAATTTTGTCAACTTCTTATGAAATTCGGACCAATACAGGCAACAGAGTATATTACTTTGGGTATTTCACAACCGGCAATTTATGGTGACATTATTAACAAGATAAGAAGGATCAAAGATAGACAACATCACTATCGAAAATGCGTCAGAATCATCAAACGCCTTTTATACCGTGGGTATGATCCTAATGTCACCAGACGGAATCTAGGCTTGGTACTTGACCAATCTACAGTCTTGTACAAGCGCATTCTTAAAACTTGCACTCTGACTGACTGTGACGACGGGACTCCATGACGGGCCCTGTCCAAACCTCTTTAGAGAAGACAGGGCCCGACCACCTGTCCTCTCTGAATGTCAGTCGGACTCCTCGGGTGATAACATATATGAGCTCGCGGCGGCAGAGCACGGATTGTATTACGTAGGCCCTCTTTTTATATCCATTTACATATTCATCTGTGTTGCTTGGGCCACTGCGTTTTGCGGTCTTGTTTGCGTGTGGTCATCTGACAGTGATGAGGTTGTTTTACACCACAATTGTACGTTCTTCGAGACCTCTGGGTAATCGGAAAAAATGGGAGGGTTGTGCGCACGTAATCCAGGATAACCATACCTTCTGCTATTTCCGTGGCAGATGGCCGTCCTAAGTCGGCACCGGTTGCCCATTGGTCTCGATGGTTTATGTGTAGTCCTTTGTGTTTGATGTTTCTGTGTTGTGCGTTGACGTTCCTTGTCCATTGCGCGTCTCTTTTTGTGCTTGTCTGCTTTGTGTTTTTGCATTGGATGTTTTGGGGTTTTGCTGTGGGTGCTGCAACCTGGTGTTGTTGGAGATCCTCTCCTTTGTTTGATATCTCTCATGAAAATACACGAATGTTTACCGCTTTTAACGAAAAGAAAATTATCACCAAACATAGTGCCATTTAACTGTAATGAAGTGACGTCATGTTGACGTTATTTACAAAATAAGGTGAAAATTGCTTGGAATTTTGCCTGTTGTGGAAGAATTCAATGTGGCCGCATGCGTTAACTGATATAAAACGTTAATGACAAAAGGATATAATGATAATCTTTCACATATATTTTTTTCATCCTAGTTAATGCATGCGGCCATTGTTTATTTTATAGAAATATGTAGTTTTTGCATCAATTTTGCGGAATATGACCAATTTTGGTGTTTTCAGAGGGCTAAAAACTATTGATAAACGCAATGTAGATAGAAGATAGATTCGTGATTTAGTAGCGAATGTTTCAAAATGCCAAATCACAGTTAAAAATTCTATGAAGTACAATGTTCAAAACTAGGGCCAATATCGGGCTTCGTAGCCCTACCCCTTTGTAAATGCATTACTTATAATTTTTGCGAGTCTTTCTTTCAATTTAGAATATGGGATTGTAGTGTAAGTTTCAAAAATCAAAGGCTTTGATCGAATGGACTCTACTTAAATGAGTAGATTTCAGATGTTCTTAAAGTTCCTTCGAATTTTTTAAAATCCACAATTGGTTAATACCGCTACAAGAATATACTGTCAAACAATATTTTTGAAGTCCAGAGTTGATTTAAGACAAAACTTTGGTGAGTAAGATCAAAGTTACTTGAACTTTTTACTTCAAAATTACTTGAAATTTCTAAAATATGGGTCCTGTAGCATCATATCCCACCCATTCTGCTACGTTTTTTGGTACATTTTTGGACATACTAATTTTCATACTTTTTGGCCATATTACATTGTTTAGACTGAGGATCACTGACGAGGGTTTAGTACCCGAAACGTGCATGTCAGGTCCATGCTGTAAATTTATCAGGTTTTAAATGATGCTATTGAATTTAAAGACGTTTAACATTTGAACTACTTGGTGTGTGTCACTGCTGGTGGACCAAGAGTCCCCGAGGGCACATGTAGCCAAGTTCGATCAACTTTGGTTGATCGTCTGTCTTTTCAACGCATTTGAAATTTTCTGTTACAAAATTACTTGAAATTTCTAAAACGTGGGTCCTGTAGCATCATATCCCACCCATTCTGCTACGTTTTTTGGTACATTTTTGGACATACTAATTTTCATACTTTTTGGCCATATTACATTGTTTAGACTGAGGATCACTGACGAGGGTTTAGTACCCGAAACGTGCATGTCTGGTCCATGCTGTAAATTTATCAGGTTTTAAATGATGGTATTGGATTTAAAGACGTTTAACAATCGATATAGATTTGGTAGAACATTTTATGGAACCAGCAATGAAACGTTGTTGGTACGAATTCTGATATATTTCAGGTATGCAGTATCAGTATGGTAAATCTAAATTGATTGTGTCAAAGCCAAAGGAAGCGAGAGCTAATTTGTGGTAATCTACCATTTCAGAGACAGAAAGGTTTATTGGGGTATAAGTGGGATTTCCAGGTTTCGAATTTAAACCCAACTCTTTAACAAGGCTGTCGAAATCGTTCTTTTTGCATGTAAATGTATAATTATTTGAGGCTTTGTCTGCTGATGTGATGACATAATGTTCTTGGAGGTAGGTAAGCTCTGTGATAACATCAGGGTCTTTAAAGATAGACTCGAATCTGGTGTTCATGGTAGATTGTAGATAGTAAATTCTAGATAAGAGTAACCTCTGACGGATTTTATCCATTGGCCCAAAGTATTGCATATTCCTCAGAAGAGTCCGTGATAATTTTTGAAATTTCAGTGCGACGTTGTGGAACCTAAGGAATTTTCGTTCCCCGTACTGCTCCAGTTCCTAGGTATTCCACTTTGATTGTACTAAACGATTATACATCGTTTCTTTTTCTGTCCCCAGAAACCTGATTCTTTGCTCATACTCATCGATCTGTGCACCTCCAGAGGTTAAGTAGCTGATTCTGCTGCGGTGTTTACAGCTGCCTACAGCATAGGAGAGAGGGCATTCGACAGGACCAGGGTAATGATGGGAACAAGGTTTGACACCAGCGAATTCACAAACTGATCATGCGAAAGAGTGTTTGCTTTGAGTTCTGACACAGAGGAGTCCCCGAGGGCACATGTAGCCAAGTTCGATCAACATCAGTTGATCGTCTCTCTTCAACGCATTCGAAAATTTCTGTTATCATAAAATCGTTCTGAAGCATCATTTCTCTACCATCCTGCTACATTTTCCGGTACATTTATGGACACAATAATTTTTACACTCTTTGGCCATATTACATTGTTTAGATTGAGGATCACTGACGAGGGTTAAGTACCCGAAACGTGCATGTCTGGTCCATGCTGCAAATTGCTCTGTTCTTAAATGATGATATTGAATTTGAAGACGTTTAACATACACTCGATATGTCGGAGCCAATATCGATATTGGTTGTATTCGACTCGGGGGGCATTTTGATTATCAATATTAGCTGTAACTGCATATCTGTATCACACGACTAGGTTTACACTTAGCCACATTGCCCTACGATGTCCACGATTGAGCAAATTCGTGGAGCTCCACCGATTCTATAAATAAAAGCGGTCTTCACACGCTCTCCGACGACGCTGCACCACGCTCATAGTACGATTTGATATGCGCTGTAGCGATTTGTTACGATTTTCATCCCGTTCTCTCAAGCTTCGTTACGTTCCCGTACGATTACCACGATGAGCTATCACGCTTTGCCACGCTCTATCACGGTTGCCTACACTTATCAAGTTTGGTTGCGATCTGTTACGATGCAAGACTACGATGTGAGAAAAATTGCCGCGATTTAACACGATTTGATATGAAATAGACTACCAGTTTCAATACCACTTTCATTATCCGAACAAGATGAAGCTTAACAACCAAGAGATGAAGATTTTATATCGTAAAACGCTGGAAGTGGCATTGGTGAACCTGATTTTCTTTCTTTTTTCGATTTACAGGTTGTCTTATAATAGTTTTCATTAAAGGAATATTGAACTTAAATCGCAATGCATCTTGTAGATCTTCGACTGAATCGTAACAAATCGTCAAAGAGCGTGAGGGAAATCGTAGTGGATCGCAGGAGAACGTGTTTCACCAATATCTCCTCCGATCAGATATTATGATCTATTGTGCTTTGTTGAGGTCTGTCAGGCTCTACTATGCTCCATCATATTATCTAAGCTCCATTACGTTCTCTGACGATGTAAGGATCAATCGGGACAATCGTAGCAATTTTTTGAGAATCAAAAATTTTGCCACGATCTCCGCGATTTCCTACGATGATCACCATTTTACCCAATGTTCCCTACGATTCACCTCAATCAGGGCATTCGGGGCGATTGTGGCTAAGTGTAAACCTAGCATAAATCAGACACATCTCTGAACTTGGGATGGGGTTAATGGAATCTGCTTTTGTACGTTTGAAATTGGGGAGGACATATGTTTTGCTCAGTGTTCAATGAAGTGATACGCTACTCGCGATAAAGAAAATATCAAAATCCTCTCTTAGTCCATATCTCCTATCACCAAAACGTAATTTTTCTATCACATTGGCTACTGTTATACATCAACAATTTATTTTTACCAACATACATAGATATGATTCATCCAAAACATCTTGCCTTTTTTCTAAGGGAGCAACCATTCGATTTAAGGGGGGGGGGGGGGGGTCAGGAAGACTTTCCAAAAAAAAAAAAAAAAAAAAAAATTCCGGACGTAGATTAGGAAAGCATTTTCCGGCCCGAAAGGCAACGGAAAACAAATTCCGGATCGTGAAATTCGCTAATCAGTTTTAAGCCCTCTAAAAACTCCAGAAACGACAGTATACCGCGAAATAGCAGCGGAATATATATACTTCTATATATTAAGCAATGGCATCATGCATTAACTAACATGAGAAAGCATACGATGGATTATTATTATATCCCTATGTCCTATCTTAGTTAAAGCATGCGACCACATCAAATTCTTTCACGAAAGTCTAAAGACAGATTTTTTTTTAGCATTCGCTTGTCGACATTGCACCTCCCTAGGATCTTTGTTGGTTGATAAATTATTCTTTTTGTTAAAAGCTGCAAACATTTAAGTATCCATGTGACCAATACAAAGTTCTTTTCATTATCATTAATTTTAAGGGACATTGCAGGGCCGATTTAGGGGTTTCGTGTCCCTACACCTTTAGAAAAAATATTCCCGTCCGAAAGGCGTGCGAAAAAAATTCTGGCTCTTGATATTGCTGAATTATTTTTCGGGCTGGCAGAAGTCTTCATCCCCCCAATAAAATCAAATGATTGCTCCCTAACTACCCGCCACCATGACCGATCACGTGATCGTTCTTACGCCTTACTGACAATATTGTGGTGCATGTCATAGAAGAAATGTCAGAATATGTGTTTTGTTACGTGTATGCAACATAGCACAAATTAAGACACTTATTCTACAAATGTCATATTACATATTTTAAATTAAGCTTTCATAGCACATAGGGAAGATGGAAATGCCCTAAGAAACGTTTGTGTACAGGCTCTCTTTTTTGTTCAGAGCGAGTCTGGATTTTTTTTAACTTGACAAGCGAGGAACCCAAAACTAATTTGAATTTGGGGAGTAAAGCAATTTTTTTTTCTATTTTAGTACTGTTTGCATCATATACACTATTTTTTCTAGTACTAGTAATGTTAGCTTACACGTTGTTTTTTTTTATCGACAAGTTTAATACTCATTCCTCTTATTGTAGTAGTTGTGGCTATGTGCCGTTCACATGTTGACTGTATCAATAACCTATTGTTTTGCCCATGGGTGTGTTTCTAAAGTGCTTACAAATTAAAGTCCAACATGTAACAACCATTTAATCAAATCAAACTCGTTGAAATCTTCCTTATACCTCTTTTGTGCCACTAAATTCAAAGAGCGTAAAAGTTTTAAATAGCAAATCATGTTGTATCGACGCACCTGTTAAACTTCCTGGTTGAATATTTGCATTGCACACGAAATGTATGTGAGTTAAATATTGATTCAATATTAACATATATAATAGCCATCAAGTAGTATTGATTTTGACTTAATTTACTTGCTGCTTTACCTCCAAACATATATAACTTACAATTAGTCGAAAGAATAACGGACTTTCACAAAGTCCCGTCTAGGTCTACATGTAACTGTGTCATCCGTACCCGTTGTGGGTTTGTTATTCGACATGTTCGTCGAGAGGTAAAATTTATGCACCATATAGGAGAAATACAATATCAAAGCCGAATACTGATATTTAATACATGATGGTAGAATAAAAGTACATAACGGCATGTCTCGACAAAGATTCTGATTCTTTTGTTGTAGTAGCTAAGAATAATGACTGAAAACTACAACAAGTCTAGCAATTTAAATTCTATTGATACTGAAGAAAATAAAGTTTTGAATTCTGCCACGTTTAAAATTTATATTTAAATATCTTAATGGTTTAGTATACTACCTTACGCATCTGCAGCCGAAAGAATGGAAATTTGTGTTATATGTACTTAGAAATCCATTGTATCTTGAAGTCATAGCGATCGATAAAATCTAATAAAGTAATCACTCGTAGCATACAATGAAAGCTTGTAATGCAAAGGATGTATTTATACGTAGTTAACATATTTATTGTTCATAAATGCAAATTTGTGCACGAGAGAAGTTGGGTTTTTTTTATTTTTACATGTCTTCCTTCTTATAGAAACATTTGATTTTATCCCATAAGATTTACTGTAAACGTGGAAATTTTGGCGGGGAGGTAATTTTATTTTTGCGTTTTTCACGAATCACGGTAAATTGCAAAATAAATAAATAAATAAATAAAACCTTACGCGAAAATTACGGTGCTGCATTTTTTCAAAGGCAGTGACATTTATATCGCGATTACCCCCCCCCCCCCCCCCCCCAAGGGTAAAGTCTTCATGTAATCGCGAAATCTACCCCTAGCAAAAAAAAAAAAGAACTTTCCTTTTGCCTCGAATCCTTTATTCTTCCTGTAAAAATGATTACACGTAAAACATCTTTTGGTGATATATTACATTGGTATTTCTTCAATTTAATATTTTTGGCGTCAACCTTTACATTTCATAATCTACTTACCAAACGATGTAAAATAAGGTTTGAACCATTTCTAATTTATACATTTCTGCCTTTCTAAGTCCTTGGTTTTAAAATGGATTAATTGCCATCTACGTTTTGGTTATGAATGGAAAGCATCTACGTATTTCAGAACCTGCTTTTTTGTGACGTAATGAACAAGATTTGAAGGATCAAAGACAGACAGAATAACCATCGAAATTGCGTCAGAATCATCAAACGCCTTTATACCGTGAATATGATCACAATGTCACCAGACGGACACTCGGCATGGTATTTGACCAATCTGTAGCCTTGTACCATCGCATTTTAAAGACTTGCACTCTGACTGACTGTGGAGACGTGACTCTATCCAAACCTCTTTAGAGAAGACAGCTTCCCGACCACTTATACTCTCTGAATGTCGGTCGGACTCTTCGGGGATCAGATGCATGAGCTCGTTACAGCCGGCAGATATAAAAAGAGGACGTGCGTAATACTGTCCGTGCTCTAAATTAAATGTAAAAAAGGTTTATAGGAATGAAAGAAAGATACATTATGATGATATAAAACGTTTCATGTTTTATATCATTTATTTTTAGAAAAAAGCGTAATTCTGATTTCCTAATATAATTCAGATGTAAGAGACAATACAAGGAGGTCACCATCCAAAATTTTGAAATGTTGAAACCGATCAGACTTTTTTACCATACATTCATTGTAATGGAAGTGATCATTTCTTGGCTATATTGTTTTCATCCCAAGATTTTCAAACGAAACCTGACTTAATGTGTATTTCGTCATGTACTAAAATTAAAAATGCAATAAGAGTTATTTTTCTTTCCTATATTACCAAAGACAAAAGCATGAAATTTATTTAACCTTTTTTAAAATATCACAGCAGTGTTCCTTCACTCAAAATGAGTTCAATAAGAAAGAAGGATAAAAAGGGACGGGTAAAACTTTTAAGGTCTCTCCTAATACAAGAAGGGGGTTCGCTCAAAATTTAGATTGAATATCCACCTTGAATAATTTAATAAAAAAAAATAGATGTACATTATAATTCAAAACTTCAATCCAATTGATCATAAAGCCTACCAAATATACCAATTATTGCTATCACAAGAAAGATACACAGATGACCACCAAACTAACCACGAGTCTAGATATTTCGTTTCCTTATTGGTCTAATGTTAATCATGTTTTGTCCGTACGTAAAACATGTATAGTATCCGGAGTTATATGTAAAGGATTTTGAGTTTTGAAAGTATAAAAGCAATCATGAATTAAGTGACTGTGGGTAAGGTTTCGCACATACAAGACCTTTAAATGTAACATAAGTTTTATAACGGCATTCGAACTCGTTTGAAAGACTGCCAATTTTAAACACGGAAGTTGGTAAAAGACCGTTTTAAGTCTGTATATTCCAAAATATACATTTCTTCTACTCAATATAGTGACCGAAGTCAGTCATGATTACAAATATCGGATTCACTTTATCCGTCGCCATTTCAATCATACAGTTGACTCTTATACATTCAACACGGGAAGGAACATTAGATTGTGTTAAAATACAGAGAACTTATCAATGGGCTGTGTACCTGAAATGTTCTGAAATGAACAGACAGTTTTGCTGGTTTCCGTGTGAGACTCCGAAATCGTTCTCTGATATTATTACAGTCTCTGAAGATTGTCGTTGTAACCCCATCGACGAAAGGAGGAAGAGAAGATTTCTATTTCTGAACAAGAATCTTGACGTTCCTGAACAGTGTTTCAAACCCACTGGAACTTATCAGAACTGGTTTCAGGAATGTATTTTGGATCAACAACCTAGTTTACAAGATGTACCGGTTATTACGATTTTGAATAATGTCCTTCAGAATGGAAAACAATTATCGGAAACGAAATCGTTTTTCCAAAAACTGATGAAAAAGTTCAAACCAGTTGTAGTCAAGGTATTTAAAGGCAAAAAGGACAAGGATGATATGGAAAATATGATTAATAAGAAGTTCAAATCCACTATGAGATATGTTGCCTGTGGTCCGATGAATTCACTTCAAACCGCTAACTTGTATGACGGGATTCTTAATATAATTTCACAGATTGGACCTGATGATTTCGCTAACAGACTGAAAGATAAGCCATGCCTTCTCATCCAAAATACTTTGAGAGGACAAAGATTTATTGTGGCTACCACTAAAACTTATATAGAAAGAACTGAGTATCATAGGCCTAGTAAAAATACCATACATCAAATTTCCCAAAAATGGAAGGAAAACAATATCAGATACGTAGTAGCAAATCATGTTTTAAAGAAACACCAGACGTCTGAAGAATCTGCGCCTTACACATTTCATATGAATACTGCCAAAACAGTTTATGCATGGATCGTTGACTCTTCCAAAACATCTATTATTTTGCAGGATATAGAGGATTACTATCTTAACAATAATGGCGATGACAGTCGTGTATTCATAGACATTCAAGGTAAGTTGAATAATATTAAAAATTATAGAAACAATGTATTCTAGTATACGTTTAGGTTATAATTTTCGTAGGGAACAACCCTTTAATCTTTAATCTTAAGTGGGAAGTGGGTTTACAGTTACACTGTGTGAAAAAAATATGGCTGGAGATTAAAAAAGAATACGCGGTATCATATAACTGCTATTGTTAAAAGAAATAAACTATTTCAAGTGCCTATAAAAAGGTATTACTGGCTTTGAAATTCTTTAAAACCTCAAGCTAACAGAAATCGTCCTTGTCTGATTCTATTTACAAAAAAGAACGGTTGGCCAGAAATTATATACAATGTATAATGGACAAACAAATGTCTCACATACTACTCTCAAATGTATACATGTGTTGGGTACAAAGACAAATTACGACTTCCCATTAACAGGTACTTCGCATTTTTTATGTTTGATACTAAAAACAAGGAATTTGACTTTGACCTTACAGAACACTTAATGTTCCTACGATGTTGATGTTTATAATGCCTGACTATTCTGCATGATAGCTTCCATTCGCGCAACTGGGTCAAGGTCTTTTATTAGAGTGTTGCACTTACACTTTGCTCATTATTGGCTTTAATTAACAAAATCACTTGTCAAAAAGTAGGTCAAATTAATTTTTGAAAGTTTGATCAAAGATACATCCATATGCAAGCTTGGCACACGAGGACTTTAAAAGTAAAATAACTTAAGCGTGAAAAGTAGGTAAAAGTCATTTTATGAAAGTTTGATCAAATTGTCAATATTGAAAGGAGCTCTCGGACGACAACGATTTGGTAGGAAAATCTGCAGAATTTTTTTTCTAAATAAAAGCAAACATACTCGGAATTCGGTCAGAATCTTGCTGAATGTATGAAAATAGTTTAATTAGCTCGACTTCACTTTAGTGCAAAAGAGCTATTACAATACCCCCGGCGTCGGCGTCGTCCGAACTAGATGATTAGGTAAATGTTAAGATCACACAATTACCTTTCATATATTCATATTCTGTTGGTTTATTCGTTGTTAATGTTTTATTATTCTTTGTATAATATTACCAGATGGGGATGTTTTGATTTATTTCAAATGATAACTTAAAGGCAAATGTTGAGATGATAAGATAAATGTTAAGATAGCAATAGTTTGCCTTTGATGGCCAATGTTAAGCAAAGTATAAGTGCTACATGTTCCAAGCTTACATGTACATGGTGGATGTATCTTCGATAAGACTTGACCGTGACCTAATTTTTCCGCTTTAGGAATTTTGCCTTTAATAGCCAATATTGAGCAAAGTGTAAGTTCTACATGTTCCAAACGGACATGTTGGATGTATCTTTAGTCTCGTTGGTTTATGTGAAGTCCATTGTGTTTGATGTTTCTGTGTTGTGCGTTGACGTCCTTGTCCCTTTTTCGTCTCTTTCTGTGCTTCTTTGCTCTGAGTTTTTGCATTGGGTGTTTTGGTGTTTTGCTGTGAGTGCTGCAATCTGGTGTTGTTGAAAACCCCTCCTTTGTTTTTGATCAAACATTCATAAAATGACCTTGTCATACTTTTTCAGCTTGAGTGATTTTACCTTTAAAAGCCAATATTGAGCTTAGTATAAATGCTATATGTTCCAAACTTACATGTTGGTTGTATCTTAGATCAAACTTTCCTAAAATCACCTTGACCTACTTTTTCCGTTTAAGTGATTTTGCGTTTAATAGCCAATATTGTGCAAAGTATAAGTGCTACGTGTTCCAAACTTAGGGTCGATACGGGGAAATCTCATACACTATGATGTCCAATTGTCCAGAATAGTGGATGATATTCTCTCTTGGAAGACGTTTAACATTAAACCATCCAACATCAACTATACTTATATCCTCCGAAATGGAAGTAACCGGCTGTGATATTTCTGCCGAATTGAAGAGACGCGTGTTGCATGCAAGCAGAAGATGCTGACTCTTGCGTTGCACTTGGTCTCACTCCTTTTTGGAAGTTTGCTTCTTTTCATGTGGTGGAGGTTTTAATTTGTTTGCTTTTGTACCTGTTTTATCCTTATTTCGTATGCCTTCGGGTTTGTGATTTCCTGAATTATCGATTTTGTACTGTGTATTGAGATATGGTCACTGTCCATATTTGTCTTCATTACATGATGGATGTATTTTTGATGAAAGTTTCATAAAATGACCTTGAACTTTTTTTCCGCTTGAGTGATTTTACCTATGATAGCCAATATTGAGCAACGTTTAAGTGCTACATGTTCAAAACTTACATCATGAATGTATCTTTGATCAAACTGTCATAAAATAACCTTGACCTTCTATTCCCACTTGAGTGATTTTGCCTTTAGAAACCAATATTGAGCAAAGTATAGGTGCTACATGACCTGACCCGATGTTTGAAGTGTTTTATTCCCAAATCATTCTCTAACTTGATGTAATAAAAGCATATAAGATCCCCCTTTCCAGAATGATCAGTGATATTCTACATTGTGATTGAATGACTGTCATCATCACCAAACAAGACATACTTACCTGATATGTACATCGAGACATTCACCGAATTTGACAGGTTTCCGTGGAGCTGTTGCGACGGGTGTTGCATGCAATCAGGAGAAGATGACTCTCCCGGGCACCTGGTCACACTTCGGAATTTTGTTCGTTCCGAGGTTCGCAACCGTTCCTGTGGAAAATCTAATGCTTTTGCCTTGCCTTCTCGACTATGAGACTGAATAACTGATGGGTACTTCTGTAATGTTTATTATTATTACTGTGTTGTAGTATTTTTTGCCCATTGGTCTCGTTGGTTTATGTGTAGTCATTTGTGTACCATTACATCTGTTCCTATGCGTGTCTTCTTTGTGTTTTTACAGTGGTTTTTTTGGGGTTTGCTGTTGGTCCTGCAACTAGGTGTTGTTGGAGATCCCCTCCGTTCATTAGTATAATTATGTAAATTTTGGGAAAAAGTGAGCTTAAGAAATTGGCTGTCATTAAAGACATTATGCTATGCAGTCGAACATTCTGGCAACTATTTTTTCAAATATGTGACCTATATTTTGTGTATAATTTGGGTTAAAACAGCCGATTTTAACAATTAAGCTGATGGAAAAGTTGAGAGTTTTGTTCCCCACCTTGCTACAGGATTTTATTTCAAAAGAAACGTTAGTTGTTTAGTTTGAAAAGGTGTACCAGCATGACAAGTAAGATCCTGTAGCAAGGTGGGGAGCGATGTAAACCAGGCGATCGTAATATCGAAGGGGGCGGGGGGGGGGGGGGGGGTGTTGCAAAAGGCTCGAAATATCTGAAATATTTAAGAGAAATCTATCTTATTTTCATTCGATGGGTTTAGAATAATAATTAATTGCCATTTGTATATACTAATTTAATTCTAATGCAATGTCGCTATAAAGTCGAATTTCATTCTTTGTTTGCTCCCTAGTTTCGGCAGTAAAACGCAAACATACTAGGCTTTGACTTGGCTAACGTCACATTTCGCCCAATACTCAGAAAAATATAGATTGTTTTAGAATGGGAATAACTAGATAAAGAGACTCTATTATCTCTTTTCATGCATGACCACACAAAAATCGTTTGTAAACGCACTCAGCGCATTTATCCGTTGTCAATTATTGGGAGTATAGTGATGGACCAAAAATGTAGTTCTCATTACGGAAAAGAAATACAAGTTTTTAAAGAACAATAATTCTACCGTTTATTGAATCACGTAATGTATGATAACCTAATATAACTCAGAGTAAAAAGATTTCCTCAATTTGATACAAAGGAGGGGATCTCCAACAACACCGGGTTGTAGCACCCACAGGAAAACCCCAAACACCCAATGCAAAAACATAAAGCAGACAAGCACAGAAAGAGACGCGTAAGGGACAAGGAACGTCAACGCACAACACAGAAACATCAAACACAAAGGACTACACATAAAGCAACGAGACCAATGGGCAACCGGTGCCGACTTAGGACGGCCATCTGCCACGGAAATAGCAGAAGGTATGGTTATCCTGGATTACGTTCGCACAACCCTCCCACTTTTTCGATTACCCAGAGGTCTCAAAGAACGTACAATTGTGGTGTAAAACAACCTCCTCACTGTCATATGACCACACACAAACAAGACCGCATAACGCAGGGGCCCAAGCAACACAGATGAATATGTAAATGGATATAAAAAGAAGGCGTACGTAATACAATCCGTGCTCTGCCGCCGCGAGCTCATGTATGTTATCACCCGAGGAGTCCGACTGACATTCAGAGAGGACACGTGGTCGGGGCCCTGTCTTCTCTGAAGAGGTTTGGACAGGGCCCGTCATGGAGTCCCGTCGTCACAGTCAGTCAGAGTGCAAGTTTTAAGAATGCAATTGTACAAGACTGTAGATTGGTCAAGTACCAAGCCTAGTGTCCGTCTGGTGACATTAGGATCATATCCACGGTTTAAAAGGCGTTTGATGATTCTGACGCATTTTCGATAGTGATGTTGTCTATCTTTGATCCTTCTTCTGTTGTTAATAATGTCACCATAAAATGCAGGTTGTGAAATATCCAAAGTAATATACTCTGTTGCCTGTATTGGTCCGAATTTCAGAAGAAGTTGACAATAATTTTTGTAAAATTTCCAGAATTTGATGTGATTTTATTGATTTTGCTGACGGACTCGATATGGCTGACCCAGCGTTGATGTTAATGATGAACATATATGTACATATAATAGATTATAAAATTTCCTATCTATAAATATATATTGCACACGATAGAATAGTTTTAGTAACCCTTAGGGGTATTTTGCTATCTGCTCTGATTTCCCGCCATTTCATGCGAGGTCTTTATGACCCATTATTAAAAGTCAGCGCACCATATGTACATTTCAACAAGTTATGCCTCATCACTGAGACTCTAGACCGATAAAGAGGATATGAAATTATGTTTAGCAAAAGTTTAAACTTGACCATCAATTTCTGATAAAGAACCTGCTAAGGACAGAGCTATGTTATCATGGAGATACCCTTTACTTTTAGAAAATTTTCATTCAGATTTGTGACATCCAATATGCATGTTTGGTACATGTAGCACATACACATGCTTAATTTGGCTTTTAGAATCAAAATCACGAAGAGGGAAGCGTAGGTCGTCTGCTGCATCTTATACATGGGTCCATATTAACATCCAAAGACAAATTACCTATGCAACTTTGGTTTCTGTAACTTCAGTATTTTGTAAGATACTGAGCTACCCGTAACATTTTGAGCGAATAATTGAAGTGGAAAATGTACGTTTGATGCAGCATCCGATGCATGAATTTAAATAAGTATCCCCAGATGAATAACTTACTGACGAGGGTTTATTACCCGAAACGTGCATGTCTGGTCCATGCTGTAAATTTATCTGCTCTAAAATGATGCTAATGAATTTGAAGACGTTAAACAATTGTAATAATAAATTTGGTTACCGTAGAAAAACGTTCTTCGTCAAATTCCGAGCTATTTCAAACTTTTGAACCAGACGGGGACGCGCGAGGGTATAGGATAACTTCATTGAGGTGACTTCAAAATGATTTACCTCCTTTCAAGTCCAAATCCTAACTTTATGTCATATATTATCATCGGTCGGCGTTTCTCATAACCATTTAGATTTTTTCATGATTCTATGTAAACACAAAATAAGAACTATCTATTAAAGACCGTAGTGCAAATAAGCTTAATATAATGGCGGGAGGATACTTATTTCGTGAAGGAAAGCGCTTGAGTTTTTGATTGACAACATTTTTGTGGTGTTTGGAGGAACCGCATTCCAGCAGTTAGTCGGACCCCCCCCCATGTGTACCAATTGCGCCACATTGCTTGCGGACTTATTTTTATATTCATACTAATGACAAATTTGGATAATGACCATTTCCATGTATACAGCACAAAATCGATAAATTCAGAAAATCAGAAACCGAAGGCATTCAAAATCATGATAGAAAAAAAAGAACCAAAGCAAACAAAGAAAACCCTCCACCACATGAAAAGAAGCGAACTCCCGATATGGGAGTGAGATCAGGTGTCCAGGAAGAGTAAGCATCTCCTGCTTGCATGCTACAACCGCCGCTTCAATTCGGTAGACCTGTCCGGTTACTTCCATTTCGGAAGACATAGAGTACAATCTTTTGTTGGATGGTTCAAATGGTCTATGACAGAATATCATCCACCATTCTTGAGAGTGGGACATCATAGTGTATGACGAGTTCCCCATATCGACCGTAGAACTTCCTCAGTGACGATGTTAGTCGGTCACAAACATATCCCTGACTGAGAAGCCTGTCTGAAACACGCCTAGCTCTCAGAACAAAATCCGTATATTTGGTACTTGCTCTGGCATAGCGTATCAACTGAGATATGAACACGCCTTTAGCAGGCGATGAAGGGATGTTGCTACTCAGAAAAGGAAAGTCTGTGATGCTGAAATTGGGGTCCTGAAACGTGGGTCCTGTAGCATCCCACCCATCCTGCTACGACTTTCGGTACGCTTTTTTGACATAGTAACTATTGAATTTAAAGACGTTTACATTTGAATTACTTGGTGAGTGTCACTGCTTGTGGACCAAGAGTCCCCGAGGGCACATGTAACCAAGTTCGATCAACTTCGGTTGATCGTTTGTCTCTTTCACGCATTTGAAATTTTCTGTTACAAAATTTCTTGAAATTTCTGAAACGTGGGTCCTGTAGCATCATATCCCACCCATTCTGCTACGTCTTTTGATACATTTTTGGACAATCATAATAATGTTCATACTTTTTGGCCATATTACATTGTTTAGACTGAGGATCACTGACGAGGGTTTAGTACCCGAAACGTGTCTGGTCCATGCTGTAAATTTATCAGGTTTTAAATGATGCTATTGAATTTAAAGACGTTTACATTTCATACTTTTTGGCATATTACATTTGAGGATCACTGACGAGGGTTAAGTACCAGAAACGTGCATGTCTGGTCCATGTTGCGAATTTATCTGTTCTTAAATGATGCTATTCAGTTTGAAGACGTTTACATTGAAGTCGTCACGTTTGTCATAGAGTGAGGTGTTCATGTGACCATCAGTGTCGTAGGACAACATTATGTCCAAATAGGATGCTATATTATTTTTATCTGTAGTTTCTTTGACTTCAAGTTCCGAAGGATAGATAAAGCTCAGGTAATCCGCGAATTTTGGATTAGTGATGGACAACACATCGTCTATGTATCTGTAAGTGAAGTTGAATTCAAAAGCTAAGTATCTTTCCTCCAAATATTGAATTAAGTCAGCTTTGTACGAGTAAAGGAAAATGTCGTCAAGGTGTGGGGCACAAGTGGTTCTATTGTAATTCCGACAATTTGCTGGAAGACCTTTCCTCACACCACAAAAATGTTGTCGATCAGAAAGTTTAACATATGAATAATATCTTTTTCAGTGCACTTCATGAAGCTGACTTCATCCAGACCTTGCTTCGACTAGGCGAAAGCACCTCACATCTCATTTCAATTTTACCTTTAGATACAAAGATGACTTGTTGTCCATCAAAAATCCGAACTTTAGGACCATCTACTCTTGAACTAGAGAGCAAGGAAACAACAGAGAGCGACAAATACGCTTTGTAATTGAATATACTTCTATCTTTCGACGAATACGACCATTTGAACACATCACTATATGACAAGCGTGACGATTTCAGCTTCCACATAACTAACTTCCCTTTCATGAGTAGCAACATTCCGTCTTCTCCTGCTTATGGCGCTTTTTGTTTCTCAGGTGATACGGCACGCCAGGGTTCAGGGTTATATATGAACAGTGACATCCTGCATTGTGTTTGAATGGCTGTCATCATCACCAATCAAGACATACTTACCTAATCTGTACATCAAAATGTACATCGAAACACTCACCGAATTAGACAGGCTTCCATGGAGCTGTTGCGACGGGTGTTGCATGCAATCAGGAGACACTGACTCTCCTTGGGCACCTTATCTCACTTCGGAATGTTGTCCAGTCCGATTGGAATTTTCACGATTTGGCCTTGCCTTCTCGACTTTGACACTGAATAACTTCTTTGATGTTTATGTTTAAGGGGACATTACTTTTTGCCAATGTCTAATAATTAAAACTACATGTTTATGTATGAAAAAAGGTTTTTTTTTCCTTGTCACAGGTGAAACAAAATACTGTACAACTAAATTGGGGTGTATTCAAATGTCCGTTCCTTATGAAGAATTATTGAGACACGAACTGCTTCCGGAATCTCTGCATTTAATCCAGCCCCACTTGTGGCGTTATACATCTTTTATTTCAAACAACGATGACATTCTTGACGAAGATGAGTCATGCTTGATCGGAGATAGTGAAATGTTGTTTCTAGTCATCCATGGTTTTACAAACAGTGGAAATGACGCATGGGTACAGGGAATGAAAGACGCAATACTGTCCAGAGTAAGAGTTATTAATTTTGTATGTCATAACGGTATTTCTTCTTCTGTTTCTAGTAAACTACCTCATGAACTTAAGCTTATTTTACATACTTAAGTGTCTAATTCAAATTATATTTGAATCTCTACAATTTTATTAATGATTGACGTTGTCATTGTCACCCATGAAAAGTTTAACATATAGTAGATATTTTATGACATGTCCAGTGTGAATGTTAATTCATTAATGATTAATCTTAATGAAAATGCAAAATAATACACTCACATTCATGAATCATAAATGATTTTATTTATCAGAGGGGTTTGACAGTAAGTGTTTTGAATATTTTCCCTGACAAGGTCGCCATAGCACTTTCTATATAGATATAACCTCAGACAGTACAAAATGCATGTATTTTACATATTGTTTTTATTTTCGTGCATGAACAGTTTGACAGTAAGTGTTTTGAATATACTTCCCTGACATTGTCGCCATAGCACTTTCTATATAGACATAATGTCAGACACTGCATGAATTTTATATAATTTTATTTCCATGCTTCATTAACATCGACGGCGGGTGCGGCTAGCCAACAGGGGATGCTTACTCCTCCCGGGCACCTGGTCCCACCTCTAGCTTCCTAGGGGTCCGTCGATGTTCATTTTTGTGCTCTATTGTGGGTGCTGTTGAGATTATCGTCAGGATCTTCTTTGACTGATTGACGGCGGGTGCGGCTAGCCAACAGGGGATGCTTACTCCTCCCGGGCACCTGGTCCCACCTCTAGCTTGCTAGGGGTCCGTCGATGCTCAATTCGGTGTTTTATTGTAGGTGCTGTTGAGATTATCGTCAGGATCTTCTTTAACTCATAAATCAATGAAATAAGTTACAAAATCAATTATTTTTAATCTTTTTGTTTAAGTATCTCAAAGCTACGGTAATCGTGGTTGACTGGAAAATTGGAGCAGCTGGTCTTTTAAAGTACTATAAAGCAGCTGTCAACACACACGCTGTAGGGGCTATTGTAGCCGAAGCTCTTCAGAAATATTTTGTGAAGCCTACATGTATTAACGCAGACAATGTTCATATTATTGGACACAGCTTAGGGGCACAGACTGCAGGCTTTGTTGGAGATTCATTCTATGAGAGTACCAAACAGCACATTGGAATGATAACTGGTAAATAATTTTTTTGTAGTATCTGTATGAATCAAACTGTCAAAATTATAATTAAATGATCCGTAAATGTCGCTATGCTTCGCAGGCGACTCAAGAGGCCAAAAATACACCATATGTCTTATGCATAAATTTCTAAGTAGCTAAATATTTCCAAAGAAAAGTTTGTTATTTATAATTACCGACAGAGTGTTATGAAACCGAACGGTTTTCAAGGGTTCTGAATGGTGCCTCATCTTTTTACTTATGTTTTTCGAGCAGCTTCATGACAAAATGTGGACGAGGGCTCTGACTGGCTGATCTTTCATTCGACTTATCTTATTTTAGGAAACCTCACAGAAGCAAATGTTGACGCCCTCTATTTTGTTTGTGTGAACACATGTGACAAATACATGACAGTCAAGGGCTTGGATTGGCTGATGTATTTCTACGTCACCTTTGAAAGAATTTGTACAATTTTATGAAAACACACAGGAAGCAAGTACACAAGGCATTTTCTTTCGAACCGATCTGTCAACAAACATGGTATTAGAGTTTTTGAGTAATTTGGCGAATTTTTGATTTCTCACTGCAACTGCTCCATAGAATTTCACGATGCTCATAGAATGCAAGGACTCATGGTCTTTTATCGAATTGTGTGATTTTAATTGAAATTCGGACCCGTACGAGCAACAGAGTATATTACTTTGGGTATTTCACAACCTGCATTTTATGGTGCCATTATCAACAAAATCAGAAGGATTAAAGGTAGACAGCATAACCATCGGAAATGCGTCAGAATCATCAAACGCCTTTTATACCGTGGATTTGATACTAATTTCACCAGACGGACACTAGGCTTGGTACTTGACCAATCAACAGTCTTGTAACTCATATGTGTTCTCTACTACTATTGATAGATATCTTCAATGGATACAATATAGGGTAATCCACAGAATTCTGGGTACAAATGAACTACTTTTTAAAATAAAAATCAAAGAAAATCCCAATTGTACATTTTGTAAGACAGTCAATGAATCTATAAAACATCTCTTTTTTGAATGTGATATAGTTTTTCCAATCCTTCAATCTTTAGAACAATGGATAAATAGTACATCAAATTATCAGATCAGCTTTGAAAAAAATTGTATCTTACTAGGAATGTTTGGCGAACGCAATAGGGCTATCAACACGATTATATTGTTATATAAAAGATTTATCTATGAAATGAAAGAACAAATTCCGTATTTTAGAATTCTGAAAATGAAAATAATCCAGTACATTAAAATAGAAAAAATGATAAGTAGAAAAAATAACAGAATAAGTGATTTCGAAAAGAAATGGGAAAACCTCATTAACCTCTTAAATGAAGATGCTTAATGATTATAATGTAACGAATGCTTAAGAACAAGATCTTTTACTTTTTTAAAGAAGAATAATATGAAATGATGTAGATCAATTACCGAAACTATACAGTTCTGTTTATATGCCAAGTTATTTATCTATTTCATATATTTATTCATTTACAGCCTTTTCCTTTTCCTTTCTTTTTTTCATATATCATTATAGATATCTATCCTTTCCCTCTTTCTTCTTCTTCTTTTTTTTCCTTTTTTTTTTGTTTTGTTTTTGTTGATTTTTTTTTTTGGAATCTTTACTCTTCTCATCCATCCATTTAGCAGTAATATTTTGTATGTATATTTTGTGATTGTTGAGCTGACGACATTACCAACTGCTGTTTTAAAATAGGTTATAAAGTAAATCTCATTAAGCATACTTTGACCGTGTGTCCATTCTATACAGTCAGTGATAACTGGATCGCTATACTGAAAATGAATGGACACACGGTTCATTGTTGTCTTGATAAATATCCTTCAAAAATATTTTATAAGAGATAGTGTCGTCAGCTTAGCAAATATCTTCACCTGTATTTCTAATTAAATATGTTGTGCTGAACCGTTACCCAAAGAACATATTTTACTGTAGCAATTATTTAACTCTATTTAGAAGGCAATGTTACATTTTATAAGGCTGAAACACTCCTACATTATGATATGGACAGAAACATATACAATGATGTAATATATATATACCATACCAGATATTAATATATTTACAATAATTATGGATATAAATGATGAATATGAATAATGAATTTCTTAATTTGAAAATATTTACATGTGAACTTTGTCTGACGGTTCAACACTAAAAAATGATGTAATAAATGGTGGAGTTGGATGGCTGAAGGGGAGGAAGGAGGCCATTTATTAAAAAAAAAAAAAAAAAAAAAAAAAAAAAAAATCAACAGTCTTGTACCAGCGCATTCTTAAGACTTGCAGTCTAACTGACTGTGACGACGGGACTCCATGACGGGCCCTTCTAAACCTCTTTAGAAAAGACAAGGCCCCGACCACCTGTCCTCTCTGAATGTCAGTCGGACTCCTCGGGTGATGACATACATGCGCTCGCTACAGCCGGCAGAGCACGGACTATATTACGTACGCCCTCATCTGTGTTGCTTGGGCCCCGGTGTTTTTTGCGGTCTTGTTTGTGTGTGATCATTTAACAGTCAGACCTCTGGGTAATCAGAATATTGGGAGGGTTGTGCGCACGTTATCCAGGATAACCACACCGTCTTGTTCTTATGTTGGGGCGTCCTAAGTCGGCAACGATTACCCATTGGTCTTGTTGGTTTATTTGTGGTCTTTTGCTTCTATGGTGTGACCAATATGGATAATGACCATATCCCTATATACAGCACAAAATCGATAATTCAAAAAATCATTACCGAGGGCATACAAAATCAGGATAAAAAGGACCCAAAGCATTCAAACAAAAACCTTCACCACATGAAAAGAAGCGAACTCCCGATATGGGAGTGAGTCCGGGTGCCCATGAAGAGTCAGCATCTCCTGTTTGAGTTGGTTTTCCTTGTCCCTTTTGTGTCTCTTTTTGTGGATGTCTGCTATGTGTGTTTGCATTGGATGTATAATGATAATAACGTTAATATAAAATAATAATAATAAATTAACTTTAAGATAAAATAAATGATCATAAAGCAAATATACAGATAATGATAATAAAATTAAATTAAGATAATGATAATAAAGTTAAACGTCATTATCTATACATTCTTTTTTTTTCAGACACTGCATTATTCAGAATATTATTTATTGCCTTAGAAAAACACATCCCTTTATGCTATTACTTGTCCTGGATTGAGTCGTTTTCACTGAATGTATTCTCGTAGATTTTTTTTCTCAAAAATGTGAATCTAAGACCAAAATTGCGTCTTCATTTACAGAATATGTGGCATAATTTTTAACACAACTTCAACTTCTGCTGGAAGCATCAGTGATGAGAAATTAATACTCGAAACACGTGTCTGGTGCAAAAACAATGGTTTGAAATTTTCCTCATGAAGAGCTGCAACGCTTCCGTATTACATGTATTATGATAAATGAGTTAAAAAGGATCCTGACGATGATCTCAACAGCACTCATAAAAGAGCACAAAATTAAGCATCGACGGACCCCTACCAAACGAGAGGTGGGATCAGGTGCCCGAGATGAGTAAGCATCCCCTGTTGGCTAGCCGCACCCGCCGTGGATGTTTTAGAAGCACGAAAATGAAAGCAATATATAAAATTCATGCACTGGCTGACGTTATGTCGATAAGAAAGTGTTATGGCGACAATGTCAGGGAAAAAATTCAAACCCCTCGCGGGGAACCTTTTTACGAGCTCCACACGGCAAAGGGCATAATGTGACACAATTGAGTTAAAGAAGATCCTGACGATAATGTGAATAGCACTCATAATAGATTACAAAATTAAGCATCGACGGACCCTTAGCAATGTTTAACGTCTTCAAATTGAATAGCATCATTTAAGAACAGATAAATTGGCAGCATGTACCAGACATGCACGTGCTAGAGGTTGGACCAGACATGCACGTGCTAGTGATTGGATCAGGTGTCCAGGAGGAGTACGCATCCCCTGTTGGCTAGTCGCACCCGCACTTATTTGTTGCGATGTGAAGCAGTTAAAATCGTTCCCCGTGACTTGATGTATAGAAGTGTATTAATTACTTCTTTCCAGCTATGTCACCTGAATGAAGCTTCGTTTTGGCCCTTTATCCATTTGACATCATATATATTATTTTGCTATTTTGGAAACTTGTCATTCCATTCACAAATATCATCGAAATTAAAGGAAGTTAACATCCTACAAGAAATTAGGAGCCGCGCACTCTCTGTAAAGTAAATGTACAAATTTAAATTCAAAAAATAAAACAAGAGGGCGCCACTGAAATGAATTTTGGCGGCTCCGCTGAAAGCATCACTTATGAGAATTTAATATTCGAAACACATGTCTGGTGCAAAAAAATCGGTTTTAAATTTATTTTCTTGAAGTATAGAGTTGGAACACTTCCGTATTATTAAATGTACTCTATAGTGAGTGATGTTCCGATTATCGTCAGGATCGTCTTTAACTCATTTGAATAATGAAAATATCATCTCCACTATTCTTTTTATAAACGACCCCTGATACTGCTAGAATCGAGAATGTGAAGTGATTACAATTCATTACAGTGATTTAAGACAACATAATACGAACACGCACCTTGAATAGTTATCAATGTTTCAAGTGCGATATACGTTTCAAACAATCCATTCTTAAAGACATTGGACAGATTTTGGCAGACCAAAGACTGTCCAGGATCTTTAAGAATGAATTGTTTTGGCGTATATCCAATGCTTATACATTCTTATTGGAAGTCAATATTCCAAGTTTAATTAGAAGGCAATGAATGTGATCAGGAATCAAGTAATCATTATAAAGACAGAAATCTGTGGAAATGACTTAATCCTTTTTTTGATTTCTGGTCCCTCTAAAACCTTTTTTGTAATCACCATCATAAACATTGAATACAAATATTTGATACTCTTCAAAATTGTACGAAAAGAAAATAAATGGATGGGACATCTACTTTTTTTATATAAAAAATTAGTATGGGACGAATACTTTATTCCAAATGAGAAATGCACGGGACACGCATATTTTCTAACCTAAATTTGAAACTGCAGCGGTCTCATCCCTGTGATAAATATTGCATAATCCTTTAACAGAACCATCTATAATGCATTCCATACTTGCGTGGGACTCTGAAAATTAATGTCCTTCGTGTTACCATTGTCTCCGTCAGTTTGTCCGATTTTTCTGAGAGAGTTTTGTATAAAGATTTTCAAGATTTTTTTTAAAGCCTATTGATTATGATTTTCGGAATCTGATTTCGGGTTGTGTGTTTCACTTTCATTCACTGACTTAAACATTGTTCTGATTACTGTCCTGTTCACTAAATCCAGAGCACCCTGTTTTGGCGATTTATTCTGTCGTCTGAAGAATTTTGCCATAAATTATTGTTTCCGAGCATTGACCTCCTTTAGTCGTAACTGGAAATTAACTTCAACTTACCCTATCAGCTGCCTTCAAACCGCAATATTAAAAATAAAAAAAATCTACGGGAAATTCCCATGTTAATTTCAAGCCGCCGCCATATTGTTCTCCGTGTCAACAATAGTAAACAGTGACGTCAAAGCCTCCGACGTCACACATTTTCAGCGATTTTAATATAGAAAATCCCCGTAGACTTTTTATTTTCCGTCCTATTTCTAACTTAACTGACGCACAGCCAAAACAATGGTATTTTCTGTTACGACTAAAGGAGTACTATAAAATTGATATCTATCTGGAAGATGACATTATCATATTTTAGGGAAAACAGGGTGTTCTGGAATAAGTGAACAGGACAGCAGATGTGTATCTTAACACATTCATAAGCACTTACAGATTTTCGGTGTTCTAGGGTGAGCAATTATTCGAAGGGTCAAACTCATTAATTGATTAGCCCATTCATTAATAAGGTGTATTAAAAAGACAGCCATTGATGAATGGGCTAATCAATTAATGAGTTTGCACTCTTTGTGCCTCTTGTCTTAAATTATCAATGTTATTTGATGAAATGATTTACCGTAAAATTCCTCCTCTGAATAATTCAATTTCTACCAATACAATTATGTTTATGAATAGTTCATTATTTTGGTAATCGTTAACAATTGGTAATGCGATGCATTAACTTTTTGAATAAACATTAAAGAAGTACCTATCCGTTATCCAGTCTCAAAGCCGAGAAGGCAAATGAGTTAAAGAAGATCCTGACGATAATCTCAACAGCACTCACAGTAGAGCACCAAATTGATTATCGATTGACCCCTAGCAAGCTAGAAGTGGGACCAGGTGCCCGGGAGGAGTAAGCATCCCCTGTTGGCTAGCCGCACCCGCAAGGCACAATCATTAGAATTTCCGTAGGAAAGGTTGCAAACCTCCAACTGAATACAATTCCGAAGTGAGACCAGGTGCCCGGGGAGTGTGAGCGTCTCCTGATTGCATGAAACACCAGTCTCAAAAGCTCCAAACTTGTCGAATTCGGTGATTATCTCGATATACATATTGATGTACACATCAGGTAAGTATTTCTTGTTTGGTGATGACGACAGTCATTTAATATGTCACTGATCATTCTGGAGAGGGGAATCTGATATGCTTTTATTATAGCGACCGAAGAAATCCAAAAGATGGTTTCAGCCGTTCTGCAATATAACCCTGAACAAGTAGCTTACTTACAAGCACAATGTACTATCACATTTTCTATTCTATTATTTGCTATTTTGCATAAATGAAAATTTAAAAACCACCTGAAATTGTTAAAAATGATGAAATGGAGATTCTAATTAACTTCAAGGTCTTGATCCTGCTGGCCCATGGTTCGAAGACAAGAGAAATTACTTACAGCTTGATAAGACTGATGCCAAATACGTGCAGATCTTACATACTAGTGCCAGATCGAAAGGGGAGGACATGTATTCACCAACAGGATCGGTCTGGCGTGGAGGTATGGTTACAACGAATAAACACTAATGGAATTATCGCTGAGTCCCCCTACCAGTATAAATATATGCTCTGCAACTCCGCCAAGAACAACCTAACATGAGCCTAATCTGTACTTGCACAGAAAGATGAATGTCTACCGAAAAAAATTGCAATTGTCAATATTGAAATATATGCTCTATAGTACTAATTTTATTGTACTAGACACGTGTTACGGTCATTCAATCCTCGTCAGTGGTACTTAAATACCAATTATGCACTTGAAATATATCTTGGATGAAGCAGAGGTTGCATTCTTAAGAAACACTGACTGATTCAGACTTAATATCATTGTCTCATTCGCACAGTATACTTTATCCTATTGTGAAAAACACCTCACCGAAAAGACGATTCATAAAAATCCCGTTTATTAACAAAGGTTTTGATCTTCTAAACATCTCTAATATTTTTCGGGATCATCGCGTACAAAGTACCATTCCTCAATATTTTGAAAATTTAGAGCCACCTCTTATTTGTTATAAGTACAAGAAACCTATTCGAAACTTTGTTTTTAACTATAATAAGTTACAACGGATCCTGACATACTTGAATCGTGTCCTGCTTCTTGAGAATGTGCAACTTCTAAATATCTCTACAAACCAGCTGGCCATGTTGTTACAGGTGACTTTTCAATTATCCAAGACAGACAGCTCCGTGGTCTTCTTAAAAAAAGACCTAAGTATAGAATCCCATCCAAGATAAATTTTGTCAAATGCCGTGAAGTGCTTACGGAAGCCTTAGATAATTATACGAAAAGATGGTGTAAATCAGAAGGAGTCGAACCGCATGCTCTGAATGACTGGAAAAACCTCATTTTACATATAACGGATATTCGAATAGATAACTTCCATAAAAACCCTCATCTTTTTCAAAATCCACGTTCCAAATCAGAAAGATATTTCAAATCCAAACTAAGTAAATTACATGAAAAATATGTCTTTGCACCAGCTGATAAAGCAGCCAACAACACCATTATCATTTGAAAACGTTACTACATATCAATTTTGATTTCGGAACTTTCGTCTACTAATACATATATCAAAAGCAATGAAAGTGCATCTAACATTTTAGGCAAGCATAACAGTGAACTGTCTTCATTCAATATCTCTATTTCTAAATTGGATCTCCCAACACTATATTGCATACCGAAACTGCACAAGTCTCCTTACAAATTTCGATTTATTGCTAATTCTAGTAACTGCTCCACTACAATTTTGTCTAGAAATCTGACGTCAGCACTTACTGCTATTAAAGAACACATAACTAGATATTGTGAAACGGTTCTAAACAGGAACGATGTAAATTTATTTTGGTCTATTAAGAATTCAGGGGATGTGATTGAAAAAATGAAATTTGGAAATACGATTTCTTCATACGACTTCTCTAATATGTACACCACACTTCCTCATGACAAAATTAATGATCGATTATCTAATCTTATTAAATGGTGTTTTGATCGAGAGCGGAAAACTTACATTTGTACATCTGAATTGAAGGGGTTCTTTTCCTCGACAGACTACAAATCATACAAATCATGGACTTGTAGTGACCTGTGTAATGCCTTGTCCTTCCTCTTGGACAATATTTATGTTAGATTTGGTGAGGATCTATACAAGCAGGTTGTAGGAATTCCCATGGGTACTAACTGTGCGCCTCTTGTTGCAGATTTATTTTTGTACATTTATGAAAAAGAATTTATCCAAAATCAAAAGCAATGAAAATTTGATGAGCTGAAATGTTTCAATAATACTTCTAGGTATCTGGATGATATTCTAACCATTGACAATCCTGCTTTTGAATTATATAAGAATGAAATTTATCCACAAGAACTAACCCTTAACAAGGCAAACCTTTCAAATACAGAAACACCCTTTTTGGACCTAAATATCAAAATTGTAAACGGAAAGATTCATACAAGTGTATATGACAAAAGGGATGATTTTGGATTCAACATAGTAAATTTCCCTTGGCTTCACGGTGATGTTCCAAGATTACCGTCATACGGCATTTACATATCACAGTTCATCCGGTACGCTAGAGCATGTACTGATATTTTGGATTTTCACAGTAGAAATTTACAAATTACCAAAAAACGTTTAGGTCAAGGTTTCCGCTTTCATAAACTAGTTAAGACTTTCTGGAAATTTTACAAAAATTACAGTCAACTTCTTTTAAAATTCGGATCTATACATGCAACAGAGTACATTACTATGGGTATTACACAACCTGTCTTTTATGGTGATATGATAAACAAAATAAAAAGGATCAAAGGTAGGCAGCATAACCATTGAAAATGCGTCAGAATCATCAAATGCCTTTTATACCGTGGATATGATCCTAATGTCACCAGACGGACACTAGGCTTGGTACTTGACCAATCTACAATCTTGTACTTGCACTCTGACTGACTGTGACGACGGGACTCCATGACGGGCCCTGTCCAAACCTCTTTAGAGAAGACAGGGCCCCGACCACCTGTCCTCTCTGAATTTCAGTCGAACTCCTCGGGTGATTACATACATGAGCTCGCTACAGCCGGCAGAGCACGGACTGTATTACGCATGCCCTCTTTTTATATCCATTTACATATTCATCTGTGTCTCTGGGGCCTCTGCGTTTTGCGGTCTTGTTTGTGTGATGTCATCTTACAGTGAGGAGGTTGTTTTACACCACAATTGTACGTTCTTCGAGACCTCTGGGTAATTGGAGAAGTGAGAGGGTTGTGCGCACGTAATCCAGGATAACCACACCATTTGCTACTTGCGTGACAGATGGCCGTCCAAAGTCGGCACCGGTTACCCATTGGTCTCGTCGGTTTATGTGTAGTCTTTTGTGTTTGATGTTTACATGTCGTGTGTCTCTTTTCCGTCTCGTGCTGTACTCGTCTTTTGTGTTTTTGCATCGGGTGTTTCGGTGTTTTACTGTTGATGCTGCAACGGGGTTTTGTTGGAGATCTCCCTTCTTTTTAAAATCAAAGAGGTTGAATATAGCCAAAGTGATTTTTTTTTCTGGCGCCGTCTACAATATAGACTTCCTCTTGTCAAAAATGAGCGGCTCCAACTTTAGTGTAGGGTGTTTTCAGAAGTGTATTAGAATGATGAATGTGGCCAAACACCATTGGAGGGGAGGCACAATTTAAGGAGCTTTTAAAATCTAAACATGACCGTAAAATTATGCAGAAATCCCAGCTAAGGACAGAGCTATGCGATGAGGGACATACCTCTTAATTCTAAAAATTTAGGTCTAATCGAACGGCAAACAATTTAGAATATATTTCAATGAAGTGCAAGTAGAGATACCAACCTAGTCGTAGAAATTGTCGTATATAATTATGTTATATAAATATATTACAGAGACATTTTAACTAAATGTAACAAAAATATTATGTTTATTCACAATGTTTTAAACATGTAATCAAAACTCCAGAAAATCGCGTTTTCAATACATTTTTATAAAACATTTCCATATATTTGCTTCATAACAACATATCAAACATATAAGTAAGATAATATTTATTTCTGTAGCGTCCTCTGGTTATATTTTTTTAAATCAAATTTGTGCATTAATTTTGCATAGAGTGCGCGGCTCCTCTGTAGGGTCGATTTAGTTGCATATCCAAATACATGTAAAATCTATGTTCAAAATATCATTGGAGGAAACGTTCACAGAAAGAGATAAAATAAACATGAAAGATTTGTCATTACAACAAAGTTGTGAGATTCATTTGCACAGGAGACAGCTTATACGGTAGATTGTACCTCTTGTCCAAAATCGGGGAAAATAATGCATGGATACACTCTATTTTCTGTTCATAGTATTGCACATTGGGAAACGTTAATACAGGATTCAAATATATTTTTGGTAAAAAAAAAGTGTTTCTTCATTGTAAAAAATGTAATTTTTTATTTCCACAAGGTGTAATGTTAAAGTTGTGGTCATTCGAGTTAAAAGATAATAAAGATATTCCTACGATGTAGGGTCTATTTGAAAAGTTTTTAAAAAAGGTTCAAATATGATAGACACAAAAATTCTAAAAAAGTGATTATAGGGACATTATAAACTCTTACGACCAGAGGTACGAGCTACCTTAACGACATTTTGCTAATGAAATTGTATGTGGCTAATAGTGTGATTTTCAGGAATTACATTTATACCTGAATGTTTTGATATAAAACCTTCCAATAGTTTCAAGTACATGGCCTGCCTGCAATTGCCCAGAGGTATCAAAGAACGTACAATTGTGGTGTTAAACAACCTCCTTCCTGTAAGATATCACACAAACAAGACCGCAAAACGCAGAGGCCCCAGCAACACAGATGAATATGTCAGATATGGTCATTATCCATATTTGTGATAAATATTGTCCAAGAGGAAGGACAAGGCATTACACAGGTCATTACATGTCCATGATTTGTATGATTTGTAGTCTGTCGAGGAAAAGAACCCCTTCGATTCAGATGTACAAATGTAAGTTTTCCGCTCTCGATCAAAACACCATTTAATGAGATTAGATAATCGATCATTAATTTTGTCATGAGGAAGTGTGGTGTACATATAAGAGAAGTCGTATGAAGAAATCGTATTGGCTTGGAAATTTCCAGATTTCATTTTGTCAATTTTTTCCCCTGAATTCTTAATAGACCAAAATAAATTTACATCGTTCCTGTTTAGAGCCGTTTCACAATATCTAGTAACGTGTTCTTTAATAGCAGTAAGTGCTGATGTCAGATTTCTAGGTTTGTATGTTATATATCAAGTAATTTTCATTAAGTTTAATTTTAAGGAAATTTTAGGGCTTTCGTGGCCCTACCCCTTTTGACATCATATTTGATCACACTGACTTTTAGCGTTGTCATTTTTTTTTCATTTTGACGTCACAATGAAAATATCGCCAAATTTTGTGATATCTGGTGTCTGTCCGCCCAATAAATCTACTGGAAAATCAGCTCTTCGTTCAAGATTATGATTTTACTATGTACAAACTAAATAAAAGTTGTTTGATTTTTTCCTCAGAGTTCGGAATAAGGAATCCGATGGGTCACATAGATTTTTACTTCAACGGAGGATATAATCAGCCTACATGTTCTTCCTTTTTGGGTAAGCTTCTTTATTTTACAAAATATTGATTTAAATGTTTTATATCATTTTATATCAAATGGATTTTTACGTTGAGATTATAAAACTTGAAGAAACATCCTTTTTTCTATTCCAATGTTTGTCATTTTTATGTCAGATATTGCTGACAAGCGTGGTTGTTCGCACTCTAAAGCATTCGAATACTTTACGGAATCCATAACATCTGACTGCAAGTTCATAGGATTTCGCTGCGACGGAGTGTTTCCATGGGAGCTGGTCGAAAATTGTTTCGACGGTAATTACAATTTGGACGACCGTGCCGTGATGGATATTAATGATGGCAAGAGAACTGACGAGGGATTATTCTTTGTAGCAACAACTGATAATGAACATTCGTTTTGTAATCGGACAATTTCGTCGATGTACCCGACAAATAGATAATTTTTCATTTACTACCATGATATTTTATGTGTCGTTATTCATTTTTAAAGAATCAGATCAAGATTTTTTCCAGTTGGGTTTCAGACCCGCCTGAAAGAGAGGAATCATGCTTAGTTGTGAGCAATTTGTACTTCTTTTCACCGAATGAATATCTGCGATAGTAATTTACATACTGTTTGTTCATGCCTTCGTAATATGTTTGGATGACAAATATGGATAATGACCATATCCCTGTATACAGCACAAAATCGATAATTCAGAAAATCAGAAACCGAAGGCACACAAAATCAGGGTAAAACAGAAACCAAAGCAAATAAACAAAAACCTCTTTTTCATGAATATCATGTATTCATCATAAGAAAGTCATGTGAATTTCACTTGATGCCCGAAATCTTATATTTTTCAGGATTTAATACCCCATCTAAAGATTGATATACATTAACCAAATATTACCTTTTTTAAAATAACAGAAACATTATTTTTGCATTTAGAGATTATAGATATTCCTTGTTGTCCCTCGAACCATTTTCAAAACCTCGATTGTCTGGTTGATATCGTTCCCCGCCTTGCTAAAAGATCCTTCTTATCATGCTGACAGTTCTCACCAATATAAAGGTATAGTAAGATGGAACTCTGTAGTAAGATCAGGAACAGGATTTGAAAAAAAAATTAATTTCCATTTGTTTTAATATTTACTTTGAGGGGCGGTAGTCCTGATGTAAACCATTTCTCTTAATATGTTTTATGACGATGTATTCCTCAAAGCAAATTGTTATGATGTGTGATGTAACAATCCATTTCTATAATATCCATTCCCTTACATACGCATTTTGTATATAACATTTCATCAATATTTTCAAATTACCTATAAATAGCTTTTGAAATTAGCTGCTTGTTGAATTATCAGAAATTGTTATTATTATACATGGTATCGGCAGTTCCTAATTAAGTATGATATTAAGAACTATCCGAAGAAAATGTAATTGTTTACTTTGCATTACTAATTCTTGTGTGTTGGTCATGTATAAATACACATCAGCTTGCTATTTGTATCTATGATTTTACTTTACCTGCTTGATAAATTACAAATTTCTATATACATGTACGTATATGACATACAAAGATGAAAAAGCAACTTGTAAAACAAAGACAGTTATCTTGTGGAGTGTATTATTAATAACATTCAAACATTTGTCAGGTTTTAAGAATCCTTCAATTCACTCAATCTTTGAAATATGTGCTTCAGTTATTATTTGTTTTTGACTGAATGCATGTTCTCTTTTCAAGAATTCGGACGAGTAATTATTATTCCTTTTGCACTTTTCATAAGGTTATTTATGGTTAAGGTCATTCATTTTTGCACAATAGTGAAGAGTTATACTTCCTAAAACCATAAAATCAATAATTTGTTGTTTTACTCAAACAAATGGCTACTGCTAGAATCAACTTATCTTTGGATTTAGTTGTCACAGTAAAGAATTCAGGTCAAAATCAAATACTGGCCGAACTGTTCGACAATGCGCAAAGTTGTGTCCCTAAGCAATATAATGCGTGAAATTTAGAAATAAACTGAGGGGATACATTGAAGAGAAGAATAGCCAGGTGTCCGTAATAGTACGGTAGTTGGTAAAGTTGACAACTATGACGTCAAAATCAAATGGCCAAAAGCAGTGTTTGACGTACCATTGATAATGACGTCATTATATAAAAGTCCGCCAGTAGGTGTCATGCCGATTGGAAAGGCATCTTTGTTTATTTTGCCTTGAAGTTAGTTTCATCGAAAAGGATGCCTAGAGCACTGTACATGAATCGGTGTTCTTTCTGGTACAGGAGGCAGAAATGTGCAGTCTCGCCATTGTTTTCGCTTGTCTACACATCAAAGACCCTTACGCACAAACATTATGAAAACAATTATAGTATATCTCGAAGAAAAGAGAGTATCTATACATAGTCATTATACATTGGTAACAATTGAATTTCTTTGAGTCTTAGATTAACTTCTCATGTACAAAAAGTACGTTATATCAATGTCCGTTACACTTAAAGTTACTTTTGGTCTCGTAAAGATCAAGCCCTGGATATAGTATGTTTTCATTTTTGTTTCATGGAACGAGTCTTGCATACTTGAAATTAGAAACTAGCAGGTTTCACCAATCACATATGCCCTTCCTACCGAAATATGATGAATTATTACTACAAAATGGGTACCCTTATATAACATAGTTTTCTCCTCGAAGAAGAACGAGTTGGTGCCCGTGTAAGTTTATTAGCTCACCTGAGCAAAAGGCTCAAAGTGAATTATTGTTATCGCTTCGTCTGTCGTCTGTCTGTAAACTATTCACATTTTCAGCTGGTTGTGCGCACAAAATCAAGGATGTTACCTGCGTAGCAGATGGTCGTCCTAAGTCGGCACCGGTGGTTCATAGGTCTCGTTGGTTTATGTGTAGTCTTTTATGTTTAATGTTTTAATTTTTTTTCCTTCGATTCTATTTTTTCTGGATTTATTTTTCTTTTTAAGTACAAGAAAGCGATAGGGTATTTATTTTCCTAAATATGCAAGAGTTCTCTTTCTTACATATACAACAATTTAAAATACACTACCTTCTGGTACATATAGATAAATCTGCCCTGGTAAAGTACAACTACGATATGTATCATTATGCATTGTCATTGTTGTAAGAGTGTGTACTTCTCATTCTTTTTTTAGCTCACCTCGACGACGTTGAGTGAGCTTATGCTATTTTCCCGCGCGTCTGTGTCCGCGTCCGCGTCCGCGTCCGGTTAAGAAGTTTGAGGTAGCTCAGTATTTGGCAAAAGTACTAATGCTACAGTAACCGAACTTACACAAGTGATTCATCTTATGATGCTGAAGGGAACCCATGCATCGGATGCTGCTTCTGACATACTTTTCCGCTCGAGTCATTTCGGTTTAAAAAGCCAATACTGAGCAAAGTATAAGTGCTACATGTACCAAACTTGCATATTGAATGTATCTTAAATCAAAACTTCATAAAACAACCTTGACCTTCTTTTTTCCGCTCGAATGAATTTGCCTTTGAAAATCAATATTGAGCAAAGTATCAAAGTATAAGTGCTTCTTGTACCATATTGGCGTATAGTGCATAATGGCATTCGGATTAGCCTCGACCTTTTTCCTCGAAAAACGACTCAGACGTCAGGCGGTGCCATTTTAAAAATAGTTCCCCGTTTATCTATTAGTTTTGCTATAATCTATCATGAAATACAAGTTCCAAAAGTGGAACGTAGCTGACAAAAATGTTACTCACAACATTACTCACTCAAGTTGGACAATTTTAAATGATAAAAAAGTGCCTTTTTATTTTACATCGATTTGATGAAAACTTTCCTCCATTGGCGTCCGAGTATTTTTATACCGTTAAAAATAACGCCTTTGATCGCGGTAGCGTGCTCACTTTGACCTGAATATGGGACTTAATTTCACATACTGAATATGCGAATAGCGATTTCCGAAGTAATGCGAAATCGTGTGAACCCAAGATTAAAAACTTCTATCAAACAATAATTTGAAGAAAAAAAATGCACTATTCTATCATAGTCCGCAGGTGCTTAACCATTGGAATTCCAAGGAGCTATCATGTGATGCACGGTCCTGATTCTCTGTCCTATCTGAAAGTCACCTTACAGTGAGAACTTTAATTTTTATAGGAAGGGAGGGGATCTCCAACAAGACCTGGTTGCAGTAACAACAACAAAAAACCAAAACACCCGAAGCGCAAATACAGAGAAGACTATCGAGTACATCAAGAGACGAAAAAGAGAATTTCAGAAACACGACATAGAAACAATAAACACAAAAGACTACACATAAACCAACGAGACCAATTAGCAACCGGTGCCGACTTAGGACGGCCATCTGCTACGCAGGTAACAAATGGTGTGGTTATCCTGGATTACGTGCGCACAATTCTCTCACTTTTCCTATTTCCCAGAGGTCTTGAAGAACGTACAATTGTGATGTAAAACAACCTCTAAGACTGCAAAATACAGAGGCCCAAGCAACACAGATGAATATGCAAATTGATATAAAAAGAGGGCGTACGTAATACAATCCGTGCTCTGCAGACGCGAGCTCATGTATGGACCCGAGGAGTCCGACTGTCATTCAGAAAGGACAGGTGGTCGGGGTCCTGTCTTCTCTGAAGAGATTTGGACAGGGCCCGTCATGAAGTCCCGTCGTCACAGTCAGTCAGAGCGCAAGTTCTAAGAATGCGCTGGTACAAGACTGTAGTTTGGTCAAGTACCAAATCTAGTGTCCGTCTGGTGACACGAGGATCATATCCACGGTATAAAATGCGTTTGATTATTCCGGCGCATTTTCGATGGTTATGCTGTCTACCTTTGATCCTTCTAATTTTTTTATTATCATATCACCATAAAATGCAGGTTGTGAAATACCCAAAGTAATGTACTCTTTTGCTTGTATAGATCCTAATTTTAAAAGAAGATGACTGTAATTTTTAATATAATTTTTTTTAAAGTTTTAACTAGTTTATGAAAGCGGAAACCTTGACTTAAAAGTTTCTTCGTAATGTGTAAGTTTCTACTGTGAAAATCCGAAATATTAGTACATGCTCTAGCGTACCGGATGTGCTGTGATATGTAATTAGTTTATTGGTGTATGAACTTTGGTTTGTCGCATCACAAATTGTGTAAAACCACGTGGCAAAGCAAAACGGTTCATCGCAAAATGTGTGATGCGACAAACCAAAGTTCATACTCCAATAAACTGTCGAAATTGAACAGTCAATTCTAATAATTTCCAAACCCTAATTTATCCCAAATTTCACACACTCAAGAAATTAGTTATTTAGTATATTGCGTATGAAAATATCAACTCCGTGGCGCCCGTTGGAAAACTAGGGTTTTAATAGTATAAACCCTTTAGCCTCGAAGCTGATTTGGCCCCGGTCAATTTTCTTTAAATAAAGAGTCAGAGGCTGATATCGCTATAGTCTGCATGATTATTAAAATGAAGGCAAGTTTTAAATTATCATTAGATTCTGTAAGATTTTTGTAAGATTTTCATGGGTTCTATTTTTGGAAATGCATATAAAAATAAAACTGGAAGGAGTTACATCGTAGAGGTGATTTCCGGCGAGGGGCTCAGAATGGGATCTTGTGAAATTCGGTTCTTCGTGGTGTATTGTGGATTTTTCAAAAACGGATCGGCAAATCCCTAAATAAATTTCATATATTATTTAGACAGACTTTATTTCAAGAAAAAATTTGGAAAATGGGACCAAAGTCCATCTGAATGACATGTCAAAATTCCCCTATTTTCACTTTTGCGTCTCTTTCTGTGGGTGTCAGTTTTGTGTTTTTTTTTGCATTGGGTGTTTTGGGGTTTTGATGTGGGTGCTGCAACCTAGTGTTGTTGGATATCCCCTCCTTTCTTTCACTTTCGTTTTCAGAGTGACAATAGTGTCGGAAAGGTATATATCATTTAGTAAATGTACCAATGAAATCTACAGGAAATGATCTTTCGATATGTCACTTTCTATATAAGCCATTTCTATTTAGTCAGTAAATGACGTCAGCTTTTGGGTGTAGAACACTAGTTTTTG
Organism: Pinctada fucata; assembly: GCA_028142955.1. Lineage (NCBI taxonomy): Eukaryota > Metazoa > Mollusca > Bivalvia > Pterioida > Pteriidae > Pinctada > Pinctada fucata. The sequence goes on along the minus strand of AP027113.1, from coordinate 44,707,195 downwards.
AGGTCAAAGATTTATGCTATTGTAACCTAGTTCCAAAACGAAATAAAAATAATGTATACATAGCTAGTTAAAAGCCACAAATGTGTCAAAAGTTTCCAGTTCCACAACTGGAGCCCCATTTTACCAATTCATTACATCATCAGATGATATGACGTAGCAGTTTGATGACGCGTTTTTCAGTTCAAGGTCGCCGACATGGCAGTTGTGTTTGGATTGTACAAGCTGGAGCTATGAGTTTATACTGACAGATTCTCTATATTTATAGATCTAATATTTGCAGAAAAAGGCATGGTTATGATCTATTGGTATCAGAATATCTTCCTAGGATTTAGTTATTTCATAAGTGACAATTATATTGTGAAAATTAATGACCATACTGTATCCTGATCGAGGACGAGGTAGGTCGCCGTATTTTGTCAGTTTTGATCTCTCATTTTCTGTTCGCTAATAATGTTTTGTTTTAAATTCTTCATCTATGAATACATCATTAGAAAAAATTCAGCAACAGTTTCAATAATCCATAGGATCAGAACGAGTGTATCTCATAGAAATTGTTTGAAACAGTGATCTTCGGTACTTTTTTCAAATCTTTTGCACGTTGACAGTCGTCAGCCATTGGGAAGTCAAAAGCGGGATGCTCGACCCAAAACTGTTACTGTACTATGGGATTGTAATTTTGAAGAAAATACATGGGAGATTCTGTTTCTCTCATGATTTTACTGCGTTTTCAGTCTATCATCAAAATAAAGGACAGGGAATGGTCTAAGGAGCTTCAAAAACAGGCGCAAAGCAACCGAAAAACGCTGAAAACCGCGAACACCGGTACATCTTCGAAATTGTCATACAAGTTTCATTTATTCTGATATCGATTTTATATCGAAGGACTACTGTTAACAAGAATATTTTTGTTTTGGCATTTGTATCATTTGTATCATTCAAAAGCTGATCTTAGCAACATTAAATGATTTTGATTTCATCCGGTATTTTTTCGTGTTCATTGGGGTATGAACGTGTATTTTGGACCAATCAAAATGCATAGATTCGTGTAAACAAACATGTTTTGAATTATATGCTGTATGACGGTAGTCTAGGAACATCACCGTCAAGTCAGGGGAAAGGAGCTCGAACGATAAGTATGGAATTCCGCCCAGTTGGGACCGAAAAAAAAAATTTTCTCATTAAAAGAAATTAAAACTCTGAATTCGGTAAGATTTTTGCTGAATTTTATGAAAATGGTCATCTTTCAAACATGCGACCTATATTTTGTGTATAATTTGGGTTAAAACAGTCGATTTTAACACTAAAGCCCATGGAAACTGGAAAAGTTTTTTAGAGTATTGTTCCCCACCTAGTTACAGGATTTCCTTTTCATGGAAACTTTAGTTAGACAAGGTCTACAAGCATGACGAGTAAGATCCTGTAGCAAGGTGGGGAACGATGTCAACCAGGCAATCGAAATATAAAAAAAGGGGGGGGGTGAAAAGGCTCAAAATCTTGAGTAATTATACATAAATCTATCACGTTTTCTTTTGATGGGTTTACAGTGATGATACTTTGCAATTATATTTAATATGTTAATTAATTAATTGTTTTTATGATGTCATTTTACGGTTTGGGTGAATAGTAAACATTTTGCGACTGCATTTTTTTTCATTTGAGATATTCATTCAAACACTTCCGACAAAGAATACTGTTCTCGATTATATTTTATTTCCCTCCATTTATCAAACACTCTATTATTTGTATTTACGAATAACCACAAAAAAATCTCTTTTTTCGATAGTTTTTCGCTTACATGTATCTTTTCGTAATGTAAACGCACTAAGCGTATTCATCCATTGTGAACTATTGGGAGTATAGTGATGAACCAAAAATATAGTTCTGAATACGGAAAAGAAATACTAGATTTTGAAGGAGATAAAAAATTCTACCGTTTATTAAATCACTAAATGTATGATAACTTAATAATAAATCAGAGTAAAACGATTATCCGATTTCATCTCATCTTATTGAATTTTATAACGCAATACCACGGACTCTAAATGGTGGACCTGTATTGCTTCGATTTCGAATAAATGCCAAGTTTAGTTTAGTTTAAACATATTTTATTTCCGAAAACGAAATGGGATCGGGCAAAAGTTTTAACAACATTACAAACGCCCTCTCCCTACAAATGAATACAACAAGTATGTCATGAATGGCGGTATATACAATGATGATTATCTTTCAAAAAACACCAAACAAAATATGTAGGTATGTATATTTACAATGAAAAGGTGCAGACCAGAACAAACCAGAAAGTGAATGAATGAATGAATGAATAAATGAATGAATGAATAAGTTTGAAAGAGGAAATGAAGAGAGAGAGAGAGAGAGAGAGAGAGAGAGAGAGAGTTAAGTAGTGAATCTTTTAGTGTCCTGAATGTATATCTGTGCTGAATGTATGGTTTTCTCGTTTTCTCTATCGGTTTTCTCTAAATCACCAAATAGCAATTTTTGTAAAGTTATTGGAGCGAACTCTCTGAGTGATTGAAATAATTTTGTTCTTTGTTGAATGAAATTTTGACATTCAAAGAAATAGTGATAGGCGTCTTCATTAGTGTTTCCGCATTGACAGAAAGGGGAGTTAATTATATTCACGCGGAAGAGATCAGAGTTTAGACTGCTGCTGAGACATCGAATACGGGTATGTAATATGTTAAGCTTTCTTTCACCATATAGAAGGTAAGTAGGTAATTTTGATGATTCTGAATGAGATTTAAGGATATTTTTAAATTCGGTATGGGATGGCGTTTGTCTAATGTCAGAGCTTAGAGTATTCCAATGAATAATTGTTGAGGGAAAAAAAGAGCATCGCGTCAACTGTAGTCTGTAGTTAGGAAGATTAAGGTCGGTGTCGCTTCGTAGATTGTAAAGTCTGTTCCGTCTGTATGTCTCAAGTGTGTCTGTTAAGTAATCTGGTGCATTTTTATTATAAATTTTGTGAAATAATGTTATTTTTTTGCGTTCCCTTCGTTCACTTAATTTTTCCCAACCAGTTTCGAAATAAAGAGAGTCCCTAGAGCTAAAAATTGGTAGTCCCGTGACTAATCTCGCTGCTTCTAACTGAATCTTTTCTAATTTCTCTTCATCCCCTTTATTACACCCTCCCCATACCTCACAACCGTATTCTAAAATGGGCAAAATAAATGACAAGTAAATTGTATTTAGAGTTTTTCTGGAAAGAATATATTTAAATTTTTTAAGAGCATTTATCCTAGCAAGAGCTGATTTTGCAATATTTTCGATATGTGTAGACCATTTAGCATTGTCAGAAAAAGTGAGACCTAGATGTTTATGACTGTTAACAGGTTTTATAGAAGTATTATCGAATGTAATGGAGAAGTCGTCAGGGCAATTACCAATAAAAAGGAGTTCAGTTTTGGAGGGGTTAAATTTAACTTTCCACTTTACAGACCAGTCATGTATCGTAGTCAAGTCAAGTTCGAGTCTGTCCTTAATGTTTTGAATGTCATGCGATGAAGAAGAAATAGAAGTGTCGTCTGCAAACAGTCTGGAGATACTAATTAAATTATCAGAAATGTCATTCACATAGAATAGAAATAGAAGAGGGCCTAACACAGATCCATGAGGGACTCCTGCATTAGTTTTCTGGAAAGGAGAGATAGAATCATTTATAAAGACGGATTGTTCCCTATCAGATAAATAGTTATGTAAAAAGTTAAGAAGAGGACCACGTATTCCATGTGACTGTGATTTTTTTTTAATAAACCCTTATGCCAAACTCTATCAAATGCTTTTGAAACATCACAGAAAATAAAACAGGTATTTCTTTTTTTCCTCAAGGTCAATAAGAATGGAATGATATATTTCTAAAAGCTGATAAATTGTCGAATTATTTTGTAAGAAACCACTTTGAAATTTGTAAAAAAGGTTATTATCTACTAAATAATTGTAAATATATTTATGTAAGATTCTTTCGAGCAATTTTCCAACTGTGCTTAAAAGAGAAATTGGTCTATAATTAGATGGAATATTTGGTTCTCCTTTCTTAAAAATGGGCATGATACGCGCTTGTTTCCAGAGAGATGGGTAGGTACATTTATTAATAGAAAGTCGAAAAAGGATCAAGAGGGGTTTACTGATTGAAGAGACTGTATTCTTAAGCATATTATGACTGACATTGTCAATTCCGGAAGCTTTATTGTAATTTAAGACATTTAATAACATCGATGACATCATTTTCAGTTATATTAATTGTTTCAAGAAAGTTTTCGGTACGGCTTACACAGTCAGGTACATCGTCATCGTCCAAAGTTGAAATGTCAGCAAAATAATTATTCAATAGAGTCGCTTTGTCGAAATCATTTATGGCAATATCTCCATTTTCCGGATTGAGAAGAGGAGGAATAGTAATACTTTTTGAATTTTTAATTATTTTTCGCACTAATTTCCAAAAATCTTGATGGTTGTTTGAAGAATAGTCATTAATTAATACATGGAGATCAGAATAATAGGCTTGTTTAATTGATTTTTTAAGATTATTTACGTGATTTCTCTGTTTTCTGTAGTGTTCATATATTATTTGAGAGTTTGTATTCAGGACCTTTTTACGTAATCTGTCTCTTTTTCTAATTTCTCTTCTTAATTCGGAATTGAACCAGGGTTTGTCGTTAGGTCGTATAGTCACTGTCCGTCTATGTATATTTTTGATAGCTAATTCCATATATTTAGATGTAAATTTCTCACAAGCTTCATTTACATTAGGAGTGTCTAAAAATTCATCCCAGTTAATCTCGTTTAGATCATTATTTAATTTTACATAATCCCCATTTTTATAATCCCAAATTTCCCGTTTGAAAACTTTTTTGAATTGTGTTTTTGTTTCTAAAACTAATAAAACCGCGTTATGGTCAGAGACTGAGCGATCAACATCGACTACTTCCGCGTTGCTAACCGAACACTCCTTTACCAAGATGACGTCAAGCAGGGATTGGCGCGTAGAGCCAAAACGTGTAGGGGAAGAAATAAGATTACGCAGTCCTACAGTGTCAATGATGTCTGTAAGTCTGTGATTAGTCTCTTTTAGTAGGTCAACATTAAGGTCGCCGGTTATAATTAAGTGTTCATTCTGTGAAGCAGCATTTTCAAGCGATATGTGGAAATTATCCCAAAAGAGATTTGTACTGTTCGGAGGACGATAAACACAGCAAAGTAGGAAAGAAAGAGAGGGAAACTTAATTTCAATCCATATAATTTCAGTGCTATCTATTTCGAGATGTGGTTGTCGACTAACCATCAACTTATCTGATACATAGATTAATAACCCCCCCCCCCCCCCCCCCACCATATGCATTCCTATCCTTCTGTATTGGAGTGGAATAGAAACCATCAATAGTAAGATCGTGTGAACTAACATTTTCATCGAGATGGGTTTCGGTCACACATATTATGTCGTATTCTGATGCCAAATCACTAAGGTAAGAAATTTTATTCCGTAGACTACGTATATCTATATGGAGGATTGATAATAGAGAATTTTCAGTATCGGGACCAGGGTAAGGATGAACGTCCATACTCAGCATAATTAAGTAAGGGTTATTCTATTGTCTTCGAGGGCGTAGCCCAAGGAGCAGTTGAATAACCCACTTGTTGCACGGCAATTGTTATGCCATCAAACAATTATCACCGTTGATTGAGTAATTAAAAGTCGTCATTCCGAGTAGGATAAAACTACTCATGGTCAGTAAACAGTTAGAATTTAATGCATTTCAAATGTAGATTTCAAAGAAAACAACGGTAAAAAAAAAATCGGTCCAGTATTTGTTGTTAAGTTAGGGGAATGAAAGTTAATAAAATAAAGGGAAACTGATATTTGAATTTTTCAAACTACAGTATAATTAGAGAACATAGGAAGCGGATTTTAGGAGATGCGGTTACGGATTCCCCTGTACATGTTTTCCAACAAATATTTAAACCTACATAGCTTTGTTTCTTTTCAAAAGTATTCAATCGAAATCTTGGAGTTTTGTCTGCTAGCTGATCCTATGCATATTGAAACATTTTACAAAGAGCGGATCTAGAGCAGGCTAAGAGTCAGCCCCCCCCCCCCCCCTGGAATTTGTAAAAAAAAAAAAAAAACATGATTTCCCGTTTCTATGTGTTTTCTTTCAAAATCATAGGCTGAACCCCTTTCCCTAACGGGCTGAATCACCGTTATGGGGAAACAATCTAGATCTGCCCGTGATATTGAAAAAAAGTTGTTCAACCTGTAAATCGCGGTATTTTTTTTTCTTTAAAATTCCTATTATGAAATGCCATTTTAGAGATGCTAAGGCGAACATTCCAGTCCTTTTATTTTTTGTTGTGTTGTATTTTCAAAACCGGAGGCATTGAACGTCAGGTCAGTTAAGGACAGTTAGCGGCTCAGTTGATCAGTCAATGATTAGTTCAATCATTAATTCAATCATTGTTTCACAATGAAAAATATTGCATCGTCTGGAAAGGTGTAAATTACCGTCTACAACGTAGACCGTGCAACAACATACATATATACAGGTAAGTAATAACATTGCCAGATTGGACCTGGATAAATAATAAGGCAAGTATGGTCGAACAATATTTAAACTTACAAACCTTCAAATGTGATTCTTTTGTTATTCATCGGTCATTTTATTTCATAAAGACCGCGGACGATTCTAAATATACAAGGTTTTATGAACGTTCAGTGAAGTGTGGAGGTCAATAAAAAACAATGAGGGGCGGAGAAAAGAAAAGTATTTCAGTCGCGGATGTGAATTGTTTTGATTATAATGAGTACTCGGCCATAGTATAGAAAATATTGTGTTACACGTCTACGAAAGACATCCTTTTATGAGAAATGTTAAAAGAAGAAGAATAGATAGAAAGACTCAAAATGCCATTTCAAATAAATGTAGATTCCTATAGCGACTCTTAACGACCAGTTATTCTAAATGCTCTATAAATAAATGTATATCAAGTAACTGAATGGACAAAATAAAGAAATAGTATCCTCAATTAATTAGGAAATCTTTCCTTATCTCTATTTGCAATTATTATAATTAAATCACCAATTCAAAAAAGTTTATGGAAATAGAACTTATATTCTTCTCTGACCGAATACAGGGTACCTTTCAGGAAATCATCGGGATGTATAACAAACTATTTTACTACGATGGCCTAATAATCGTTACCGCTGCATATTTCCACCCGATAATTTGCATGGTCAATTTCATTTTGAAAAGCATGGGTGTATTAAATACATTGATTTTTATTTTTATGAAAATTTAAGAAAATCTGCGGTTTGTAAGTCGGATAAAGACCTCGTTGAGGTCTGTATGAAGGTTAGATGCCCTCGGAGAGAACAGGGTGGTGTTTAAAGACCTCGGCCTTCGGCCTCGGTCTTTAAACACCACCCTGTTCTCTCCTTGGGCATCTAACCTTCATACAGACCTCAACTCGGTCTTTATCCTATACTGAAACAATAGCTCTTTATATAGGTCAAATAGTGAAATTTTGCTGAAAATGTCTTTAAGAGATAACTTGAAGGCCACAGTACGGAGACCAGGGTGTGTACGGGCATGATGAAGACCCACTGCCGCCCTATATTGTTCTATGTCATTACCTATGTTACGGCGGTATCACTGAAGTACATGAATGAAAGACGGGTGGCAGTAGGTCGAGCGGAACGCATGAATGAAATACCAATGTAGTAACACGGTTCATTGACTGGAGTAGAACGGTGTAAATGAATGTACGATCTGAAGGTAAGATCTATGTACACGGAAATACATACGGAGTCAGGACAGAGAAAGAAGTAGTTCAAGGGGTGTTCACCTAGAAAAACAGATTCTAGGTTCAAGAGATTCGCGTAGACAAAACCCCTCGTCCATCGAGCACGACGTTCTCGCATAAAATTTAACAATATAAAAGGATCGAGCTTGAATAGTAATTAATTCTCAAACACTTAATGTTACTGTTGGGAAGAAGGCATGGATAAATAAGCCTTAAAATACAATAATTCAATGTAGTTGACAATTTCTTCTTTTCTTTCCAGATTCACTCTGCTTTAATGGAGGAATTAATGACCTTGACACTTGCGAGATCGATACGAGAGCACTACAGGACAACTCGACTGACCGTACTTTTCGATCTGATTTTGTAAACAAAATCGTAATTCGTCATTATTTGCAATAAAACACGAACAATAGCATGATTTTTCTGTTTTATCTTAATTAGCTATGTATAAAATGAATAGCAGCCATATAAAATAATAGAGCTTCATACAATTTTTACATGTAAAAGAGAGAAATTTAAAATGAGGGGTTGTATCAAAATTCAGAATGGATGGTTAAGATGTCAATGAACAATGTGCCACATGCCACGGGTCAAAAAGTATTCTGACTTCAAATTTAAATTATAGGAAACATGAGTTCCAAGTATAGGATTGCTAATACTCTGTATTTTAAATCCTTTAGTTTTTTTCGAATTCACAATTGCATGTGGCACATTGTTCAGCCATCTTAACCATCCATTCTGAATTTTGATACAACCCCTCATTTTAAATTTCTCTTTGTTTCATGTAAAAATTGTATGTAGCTCTATTATTTTATATGGCTGCTATTCATTTTATACATAGCTAATTAAAATAAAACAGAAAAAAGCATGCTTTTGTTCGTGTTTTATTGCAAATAATGCCAAATTACGATTTTGTTTACAAAATCAGATCGAAAAGTACGGTCAGTCGAGTTGTCCTGTAGTGCTCTCGTATCGATCTCGCAAGTGTCAAGGTCATTAATTCCTCCATTAAAGAAGAGTGAATCTGGAAAGAAAAGAAGAAATTGTCAACTACATTGAATTATTGTATTTTAAGGCTTTTTTATCCATGCCTTCTTCCCAACAGTAACATTAAGTGTTTGAGAATTAATTACTATCCAAGCTCGATCCTTTTATGTTGTGAAATTTTATGCGAGAACATCGTGCTCGATGGACGAGGGTTTTTGTCTACGTGAATCTCTTGAACCTAGATGCCGTCCATACAGATTTCATAGGCAAACTAGGTTCAGCAGCTTGAACTAAGAAAGAAGAAGAAAGAGAGAAGAACAAAAGTGTTATAATGTACAAACATGAATTTGGTGAAAATTACCAAGAAAATAATGAGTGCTAAGTTCGAAGAATGGTTCAGTACAAAAAACGGTGAGTCAGTTTCAAATAACATTGAATGTGTATACAAATAAATACAGTACATGTAGACATAGTTAATTAGGTAACAAATGAATTCCATGAACATCGCAGGATATGTATAGTAGATATGTCCCTTTTCAGATTTAAGATAAGTTTTATTGAAGAAATGGGTACCACGTGTGTTAAAACATTTATATATATTTATATATATATATTGAGTATAAGGTAAGTATACATGTAGTCTAGACAATTAAAAATAATGCAAGTATAATGTATACTATTCAGTTTGTAAATGAGGTAAGTATTTTCTAGAAGATTCAATTCATAATTTAGGTAAGAATATTCTAGACAATGTGGTAAGTATATTTTAGACAACTCGATCAGTTCGTGAATCTAGATAATTCCGTTTACACATGTATATGAGGTAAGTATATAGTCTAGAAAGTCAGATTCGTAAATAACATATTTCAACCAGATGATTCAATTCATAAAAAAAAATGATATACATGTACATACATTATATCATGCCAAGTAGGTAATGTAAATGATAAACATTTGAGTAGATATTATAGATTATAAGTTTTTCTATCCATAGATATATATTTTATACCTTAAAATAGTTTTAGTAACCCTGGAGGAGATTTTATTATCTGGGCGGATTTCCCGTCAAATCGTGCGAGGTCCTTTACTATGTGAAATCCAAAATAATATTTTTGTCATATACACTTGTATGAATATTACCGTTTACAGTTTTGATATTAAAATCCAAAAATGGTGTTTCTGTATTTGTTATGTTTGCTTAATGTGTTAATTCTTGTGGATAAATTTCATTCTTATATAACTTGAAAGCAGGATTGTCAATAGTCAGAATAGCATCCCGATACCTAGAAGTATTATTGAAACGTTTCAAATCACCATATTATCTTTGCTTTCGGAGATTTTGGATAAATTATTTTTCGTACGTATATATAAATAAATCTGCAATAAGAGACGCACAGTTAGTACTCATAGGAATCCCTACAACCTTCTTGTATAGATCCTCACCAAATCTAACATAAATGTTGTCCAAGAGGAATGACAGGGCATTACACAGGTCACTTTATGTCCATGATTTGTACATGTGATTTGTAGTCTGTTGGGGAAAAGAAACCTTTTGATTCAGAAGTACAAATGTAAGTTTTCTGCTCTCGATCAAAACACCATTTAATGTTTAGATAATCGATCATTAATTTTGTCATAGGGGAGTGTGGTGTACATATTAGAGAAGTCGTTTGAAGAAATCATATTGGCTTTTGACTTGTAAATTTCTAGATTTCATTTTGTCAATCACATCTCCTGAATTCTTAATAGACCAAAAGAAATTTACATCGTTCCTGTTCAGAACAGTTTAACAATATTTAGTCCCGTGTTCTTTAATAGCCGTAAGTGCTGTCGTCAGATTTTTAGACAAACTAGTAGTTAAACAGTTACTAGAATTAGCAATAAATAGAAATTTGCAAGAAGACTTGTGTAGTTTTGGTATGCAATATAGTGTTGGGAGATCCAATTTAGAAATAAAGATGTTGAATGAAGACAATTCACTGGTATGCTTGCTTCCGGATGGCAACAACATTTGCTTCTTGTAATAGTAGATGGCCGTTCAAAGTCGGCAACGGGTGCACATTGGTCTCTTTCCTTGTATGTGTTATCTTAATTATTTGATGTTTCTGTACGTCTGTTTCGATTGCTTTGTATGATGTTCTAGCGTCTTTTTCGTGGTTTATAGTTTTGTCTGATGTCATTATCATTAGTATCTTTAGGTACAAGCAGGTAGTGTAATAATTATCATGTCGTATCAAAGATTTGCAGCGTCCTTGACTCGGCAAGCCTCGTCGTGGACTTCAAATCTTTGATACTCGGGTGGAATGTCTCTGCCCCTGTACAAAGGGGTGATAGATTCTATTTTTCTCTCGTAGTCCCCGCTTGCTCAATAAATGGAATTCCATTTCATTTAATGTCCATTGTTAAAACTTAGAAACAGATTTTGATTGGTTGAGAAAATGATAATATGTACTTAATGACATATAAGAATATCTAAGAAATTTTTTTTTCTTGAATATTTTCCCCTGACATGTTCGCCATAGCACTTTCTATGTAGACATAACCTCAGACAGTGCTTTAATATTATTTTCATTTTCGTGCATAACATCGACGACGGGTGCGATTAGCCAAACAGGTGATGCTTACTCCTTTCGAGCACCTGGTCCCACCTCCAGCTTGCTAGGGGTCCATCGATGCTCAATTTTGTGTTCAATTTTCACTGCTATTGAGATTATCGTCAGGATTTTCTTTAACCCATTTCTGTACATATCAATTTAAGCAAACCTTATCCATTATGAAATCAATGATTGAAAGCTATTTTCTAGTTTTTTTTCATACTTTTTCAGATTATGTATGCTTTACTGAATTTAATCCATTTAATAAATTGAAGCGTTTTGTGGGAAAAGGGTATTTTTTTCATTAAAAATCGCTGATTTTTGGAGAATATTTAATGAATCTATTGGATTTGTTTAAAGTGATAGCAGGAATATATTTTCAACTGTAATTGTTTAGATTCATTTATTTACATGTTTGAAACAAAAAGTGTATAGTTTCTACTTCATTTTGGGCAGAATGCCTGTTTTATGTGTAAAGATAACAGATTTCTGGACAAATTCTATAAATTCATTATCATATGTTAATCTATGTAAAACAGCCTCCTCACTGTCAGAACAAACAAGACCGCAAAACTCAGGGGCCCAAGCAACATAGATGAATATGATTACACCTTATCTCTTCATCAAAAACATGCAATATTTTCAATTTATTTTTATCTTTTATCCAAAAACGGCTCTTACCATTTACGGTTTTAGAAATTGCAATCTATATAAAACGAGCATGTGTAGGTGTTTATTATGGTAGCATACTTCTGCCTCCTACATGCAAGATATCTTTATAGATATTATTTCAACATGTAAGTTAGATATGTTGACATGCAAGGTAAATATGTTGACATGTAAGTTAAATATGTTGACATATAAGTTAAATATGTTGACATGCAAGTTAAATATGTTGACATGCAACATAGTTATGTTGATTAAGAGGTCGAAGACGAAAAACGTGAATCTCTAGATTGATTATCTAATTAAGAAGTAGAGGGGGGTTGTTTCATTCCCAATGTCAAGTCAAGATGTAGAGTTTCTTGATACACTTCCTTTAGTTTATAGGTAAACTGGCGAGCGTAGCGAGGCGGACAATATTAAGATATGAAGTATTTATTTTGTTTTAAATTCAGCCATCCATACATGTATATACAACTTTATTCTATATTGGCGAGCGGAGCGAACCGTAAAATTTTTTGAATAGATTGTTGCATGATGTGAGTAAATGAAGTGCGGCGAGCGAAGCGAGCCGAAAATTTCCCCCAAAATAAAGAGATTAAGCATAAAAAAAGTATTCTGAATAGGGCCCCCTGCCCCCTCCCTCTAAATCGACTACAGCGTTTAACATTCATATCGTTCAAAGAAAATTAGACATAGATTATACCACCTTTGGGATCACAAATAAGATAATTTGTAACGAACTGTGCATATTGAAGTGAGAAGGCATTTATACATGTAATAAACTACATAAGCAAAATGACACCAGATATGGGTTCTTGGGTCCTCAAAACCTCTGATTAACTTGATATATAGAGTAATTATTACGAGGGCTGATTGATATGTTGTGAGCCTTTTAATTTAATAAGACATTTTGCATTTTTTTTCCATATATTCCCCTTCAGTATTTATACACTTTTGCCACTGGTATTAAAGGGCCTCCATACCACGTTTAAAGCTCCTTATCAAAGCCATCCACTTCAAGCATGACGTCAACATCGGACTGAAAGTTGGTGCCACACATAGCTGCTTTCAGATTTGGAAATAGACGAAAGTCTGATGGAGCAAGATCGGATGAATAAGGCGGATGCTCAATCAAATCAAAGCCACAATCATGAATGGCAGTCATGGCAGTGACTGACTTGTGAACAGGAGCATTGTTCTGATGGAACAACACACCTTTAACTTGTTAGCTTTCCGCAGCGCTTAATATTTACCCGTACCTCTGTCAGAAGTGAAGTATATAATAGTATGTGTCATTGATTGTTTGTCCTATTTGGAGATAATTTATCAGCAGAATAGTGTACATTCTGTATCCCAGACCAGAAGTCTCTGACGAGACTGTAGCTCTCCTGGTTGTTTTTTCTAAAACATCAATTTCCTTTCTTTTTTTTAAACCAAGACCATAGGGAGCAGGCGCTCTAACAAATTATAAGTAGCATGACAAAACTACATATCCATTAGACTGCAACTATAATAGCACTCATATAATTCATAATATCCGAGGTAAAGTATTTCTAAAAAGAATGCCACACCTATTTTCCAAGATCCTAAGGGCCAATGGCTGCTAGCTCAAATGAACTATCAATGACACATCAAGACTACAGATCCATAATATTGGATAAAGAATTAACTCCCCATCATTAATAGCTTTAAACGAGTACAGAGCACAACTATATAGGAAAAATTACCACACCCATTTTCAAAGACCCTGGGGGTATAGGGCTAAAACAAAATATCAGGCGCACAACTAGACCACAGACCAATCATTGCAAAAAGAATTAATTCAACATCATTTATAGTGTCAGAGGAGTTGCAAGCACAAGATTACATTAACGTATATAGGAGAAAATGACCACACCCATTTCTAAGACCCTAAGGGTCAGGGGCTAAAACATAATATCAGGTGCACAACAAGACCAGAGACCTATCATATTGCAATAAGAATTAAGTCTCCATCATTAATAGTGTCAGAGGAATTGCGAGCACATGATTACATAGAGTTATATAGGAGAAAATAACCACACCCATTTCTATGACCCTGGGGGTCAGGGGCTCAAACAAAATATCAGGTGCACAACCAGACCACAGACCCATCACATTGCAAAATGAATTAAATCTCCATCATTTATAGTGTCAAAGGAGTTGCGAGCACAAGATTATATAGAGTTATATAGGAGAAAATGACCACACCCATTTCTAAGACCCTGGGGGTCAGGGGCTCAAACAAAATATCAGGTGCACAACCACACGACAGACCCATCATATTGCTAAAGGATTTAAGTCTCCATCATTAATACTGTCAGAGGAGTTGCGAACACAAGATAACATAGAGTTATATAGGAGAAAACGACCACACCCATTTCTAAGACCCTGGGGGTTAGGGGCTCAAACAAAATATCAGGTGCACAACAAGACCACAGACCCATCATATTGCACAAAGAATTAAGTCTCCATCATTTATAGTGTCAGAGGAGTTGCGAACACAAGATAACATAGAATTACAATGTGTATAGGAGAAAATGACCGCACCCATTTCTAAGACCCTTTGGGTCAGGGGCTCAAACAAAATATCAGGTGCACAACAAGACCACAGACCCATTATATTGCAAAAGAATTAAGTCTCCATCATTTATAGTGTCAGAGGAGTTGCGAGCACAAGATTACATAGAGTTATATAGGAGAAAATGACCACAACCATTTCTAAGACCCTGGGGGTCAGGGGCTCAAACAAAATATCAGGTGCACAACTAGACTACAGACCCATCATATTGCAAAAAGAATTAAGTCTCCATCATTTATAGTGTCAGAGGAGTTGCGAACACAAGATTACATAGAGTTATATAGGAGAAAATGACCACGCCCATTTTCTAAGACCCTGGGGGTCAGGGGCTCAAACAAAATATCAGGTGCACAACAAGACCACAGACCCATCACATCGCAAAATGAATTATGTCTCTATCATTTATAGTGTCAAAAGAGTTGTCCGGACAAGATTACATAGAATTTAATGACCACGCCCATTTTCTAAGACCCTGGGGGTCAGGGACTGAAACTTAATGTCAGGTGCACAACTAGACCATGGACCAAGTAAAATGCAAAAAGAATTAACTTTCTATCTCTAACAATTTCAGAGGAGTTGTCCGGACAAGAATTGTTTACGGACAGACGGACAGACAGACAGACGGACAGACGGACGAAAGCCGGACGAAGGGTGATCGCATAAGCTCGACTGGTCTGAGACCAGTAGAGCTAAAAAACGAGGCTCACAACATATCAATCAGCCCTCGTATATTTATTTTACTCAATACTCAGATACTATTTTGTGGCCATTTTGAATTTCCCCCGTTAAAAAGAGTTGCTCTACAAGCATATGTTTTGCATAAAACAACAAAACATGTATATGACTATTACATCTATATCTATAAATAAGATGTGTTGCACGAACTAATATTGATTTACATATTGAACCAAAATAAGGTTGGAAGGTAAGGCGTAAAATCTGCCAAGAAAAGTCGAAATTTCAAAATGCAAAATTTGATAATCTTTGCTTGGTAGAAATGTCAAGTAACATGGTCCACATATGAGTATGCTGTCAGATGGGATAATTTATGCAAAATAAGACCGATATTTGGGTCAAAATAAGCGTTTTTACACAGAAATCAATGGAAAACGGAAAAGTTTTATACAACATCGCCCTTCCCCCCTCTCGCTTTACAATGCCACTTTCACCAAAGGTGTGTATCAATAAAATACGTTTTCTGGTCAAGTGGAGTTATAAAGCGAGGGGTTGGGGAAAATGCCCCACAGGCGAAAAACGAAAAAAAGGGGGTTGGATGACTTTTTTAAAAAATGTCTCTAGAGCTGTAAAGTAGGTTATATTGCCATCTTTTTCTTTTTATATCAAGGTTCCGTTTAGCCGGATTAGCGCAGTGGTAGCGCGCTCGCTAAGAATCTTACCTCTAAGGTCCCGGGTTCGAATCCCAGAGTCGGCGAAGGGTCTTATGTGAGAGGGTAGGTGGTCCCCCTGCCAGGCCTCGGCAAGACGTTTTTCTTCGGGTACTCCGGTTTCTTCCTGCTCCTTGGATCCCCTCACGCCAACATCTGAGTCAATGTGAGACATTAATATAAGTTGATAAGTGTAACTTGTTTGTTACATGTAGGCCTAAATGTTGTATAAAATAAATAAAGTTTAATTTTTAAATATTCATATCAACCGTTTGGAAGGAAATAAACGCGAAAATTGTCTATTTCTACACCGTGTGCGCCAGAAAGATGCATAAGTGGCTGAGAAGAACGAAATAAAACCGTTTTTCAGTTTCTTGATTGTAGAGTTTGCCGATTATATTGATATAATAACCTCAAGGTTTATTTCTCTTATCCAATTTTGACATGAAAAGGTAACAGAAGCATAAGAAACGTAAAAATGTGTAAAATAATGCATTTTTTTTGCATTTTCGATCGATATTCAACGTTTTCCGTCATCTGTATCCTTAGCTCTTCAACCCGCAATCATAACATCTTTCACCAAATTTATAAATAACACTTTAATATATTTTAATCCTGACAAAATTTATCTAAATTGGAAGGACAGCGCACGAGAAATAATCGCGTGATTTCAGGGCTTAACCCGGCCCTTATCTTAACAGCTCCTTTGGAGGTCATCAATTGCATTTTAGCCCTGAATGAACTCAAATTGTTAATATGAAATCTGGATTTGTTGACCTCGAAAAGTCCTGATTTAAAGTGTCATACTTAATGATTAATGAAAATTTAAATTTAACTTATTTTGTGGAAGCCATTTGGTGGGCCATTTTTAATTTCCTCCAATAAAAAGAGTACTATCCCATAGATACATATAATCAAAAACAGTAAATTGGAAAGGAGACTTCTAGTTTCTGATTTTCAAATCGACTATAGGTACTATTCTCTTGAGCAAATATTTGTTGATTTTACACCAGGCGAGTTTAATAGCACGAGAATAGGCGGGAGGTTCTATAGTACATTATATTAAGTAATGCGAGTTATCTTTCTTTCGTTTGAAGCTGTCTGAATTACGTACAAGTCTTTGACTGGAATTGTTCTGTCTGTATTGGAATTAATTTTAGAATCTTAGGTATTCGTTTTGAATTATTTAATAACAAATTTATCAAATGATTTAAAATTTCATTTGGTTTTAAGACACATATAACATCTTTTCATTGTAAATTAACATCCAGCACCTAAAAATTTTACAATAAAAAACAAAATATAAATTTTAAATTACCTCTACACGACAGACTCGGTTGCAATGACCAACAGCAAAACACGAAAATGAATCTATTTCTGAATTTTACGTGGATCTAGTGATCCACTAGAAATTTATAGCATGCCACCATCAAGATCTGTACGAAGAATACGGTACATGTCACCCGCATTGATAGGGAAATTGCATCCCATAAAGGTGGAAATGCGAGCAATATAAAAGCTACTCCACAGTCAAGGAACAATCTAACCCAGTCACGGAACAATCTAACCCAGTCACGGAACCAAATATTACTGGTATAAAATGTACTAGTTTTATGAACCTTATCTATTCAAGCCACCTTTTATAGATAAACGTAGTATGAGTTATCTTTCGTATGATTTTCTATTTAGAGTCTTAAAGGAATTCTTAGTCCAAATCAAAATTGAGAGATTTTTTTCAGATTTTAGAACACAATTCAAAATTATACGTTTACAGTCTTATCAAATAATTCCGTATTAAGATAAATTTTATCATACATTTAGCATCTTTTCATAATAAGTTTAACCAAGCACCCTAAAATTTAACAGTGATAACGGAAACACTCAATTTAAAATTATTTTCTTCAATAGACTCGGTTGCAATGACCACAACAGCAAAACACATTAAATAATACCATTTCTGAAATTTATGTGGATCTAGTGATCCACTAATGTACGTCTGCTTGAAATCCATCAATGTCCGTACGTAGAATGTGGCTTTTCAATACATGTATAATGTCATGTGTGATAAACAAAAATCCTTTCTGATCGGTAGTGATGTTATCTTGGATAGAAAATCAACAGTGCATAGGAAAACTATATATAAATCGGTAATTTTTCTAAATTCATTCGTTGAGATTTAAAGATATCGGAAAAATGTCAAATATAGAACGAAAGTGTACAATAGTAACTGTTACATTACTTTTTCAAGAGCTTTTTGATCCGACCATAACCCCTGATTTTACACATAAGACTAGATTTACTTACTTTTGATTTGAAGATAGCGGCAAACCCTATATACTGAAAAAAGATTCATTTTTGAAATATTTAACAATCAACTACGATTCCCTTACATGCAAATATATAGAACACTTACTTGAAGGCAAATGCTATTTGTGTGACATCACGCGAATAATAAAGGGGATTCAATGGTAGAAACCATATGAATATATATGCACAACCAATAGAATTCCCCGAGATAAAACTATTCTAAGGAGCGTTCTTGTATTTCCAGTGGCGGATTTAGGGGGGTGCGGAGGGGGCGTCCGCCCCCCGGCACTGACCCAAAATTTTCCAAAAACAGGCATATTTTCGCCCATTTTCAGTAAAATTCGGCAAAATTCGCCCCTTGACCCCCCGGCAAAGGGGGCGCTGGATCCGCCACTGATTTCGCATGAAAACACTTGTGACGTCAATATGCATCAGATCTAAAGAAACATGCCGCGACGGCTGTTCCAATATGCAAACCTTACCCGCGGTGACATGAAATTAACGTCACCTTGTTACCTAGAAAAACGCGATTTCAGAATACAAGAATGAAACAGACAACTATGGTGCATATATATAGAATAAATGTCTTAATTTGTATTTTGTTACGGGTATGCAACACACAGCAAGTGCATTTATCGCATGAAATGCGCTAGCTAACGCGCATTACATGTACGATAAATGCACTTGCTGTGTGTTGCATACCCGTAACAAAATACAAATTAAGACACTTAATATTCTCTATACATTGGTTTAACGACTGTTTTTACTTTTGTTTTGCATTGGTATATTATTTTCGCTTTTTGCCAAACTTTTGAAACATGTACTCAATCAAGACACGTAAACTTACACCTAGAACAAACAACTGGTATGCATAGTGAATAAATCTTTCAAGTATTTTAAAATAAATGAACATTTCTCTCGAAATGCGAACTTTTTACAAATTACCATTACACTATTTACAAGTAAGAAATCACTGTGAAATGATTCTATTTAATCCCAAATGGAGATGTTATTTGGTAACCAGGGAGAGGACTGCAGTAAACACGGTGCATATTACGAGGCCACTGGGTAACCGGAATGCGATTGTAATCCGGTATCGTATAGAGAACCCTCTCCTTCCCCCCGGAATGTTTTCTATATAGAGAACCGTCGCCGAAAGAGACTCCCCGGTATGTAACCGGAATGCGATTGTAATCCGGTATCGTATAGAGAACCCTCTCCTTCCCCCCCGGAATGTTTTCTATATAGAGAACCGTCGCCCATAGAGACTCCCCGGAATGTTTTCTATAAAGGGAACCTTCCAACCTCAATGTTTTCAATATAGAGAACCTCCCCCGGAATGTTTTCTATATAGAAAACCTTCCCCCATAGAGACTCTCCTTCCCCCGGAATGTTTTCTATATAGAGAACCTTCCCCTATAGAGGCTCTCCTTCCCCCGGAATGTTTTCTATATAGAGAATCTTCCCCCATAGAGACTCTCCTTCCCCCGGAATGTGCTCTATATAGAGAACCTTCCCCCATAGAGGCTCCTCCGAAATGTTTTATATATAGATAACCTTCCCCCATAGAGACTCTCCTTCCCCCGGAATTTTTTTCTATATAGAGAACCTTCCCCCATAGAGACTCTCCTTCCCCCGGAATGTTTTCTATATAGAGAATCTTCCCCCGGAATGTTTTCTATATAGAGAACCTTCCCCCATAGGGACACTCCTTCCCCCGGAATGTTTTCTATATAGAGAACCTTCCCCTAAAGAGGCTCTCCTTCCCCCGGAATGTTTTCTATATAGAGAATCTTCCCCCATAGAGACTCTCCTTCCCCCGGAATGTGCTCTATATAGAGAACCTTCCCCCATAGAGGCTCCTCCGAAATGTTTTATATATAGATAACCTTCCCCCATAGAGGCTCTCCTTCCCCCGGAATTTTTTCTATATAGAGAACCTTCCCCCACAGAGACTCCCCCGGATTGTTTTCTATATAGAAAACCTTCCAACCGGAATGTTTCCTATATAGAGAACCTTCCCAAATAGAGGCTCTCTTTCCCCCGGAATGTTTTCTATATAGAGAACCTTCCCCCATAGGGACACTCCTTCCCCCGGAATGTTTTCTATTCCCCCATAGAGGCTCTCCTTCCCACGGAATGTTTTCTATATAGAGAACACTCCCATTAAAGACTCCTCCGAAATGTTTTATATATAGATAACCTTCCCCCGGAATGTTTTCTATATAGAGAACCTTTCCCCATAGAGACTTCCCAAGAATGTTATCTATAAAGAGAACTAGCTTCCCCCACAGAATATTTTCTATATAGAAAACATTCCGGGGGAAGGTTATCTATATAACAAACAGATTGATATATTGTTTCATAATGTGAAATATATAGAAATGAAATGAGATAATGTCAAATTATGTATGATTGCGCAATATTTCTGCGCCGCGTGACCGGGTAAGAGAAACTGATGAGCGGACCCATAGAAAAAAGAACCGGGTTAGCGCAGTGGTAGCGTGCTTTCTTCTCATCTCTAAGATCCCGGGTTCGAATCCCAGCCTTCGGCGAAGGGTCTTATGTGGGAGGGTAGGTGGTCCCCCACCTTTGCCCAGACTGGAGGTTTTCTCCGGGTACTCCGGTTTCCTCCTGCTCCCTGGCCCCCCTCACGTCAAAATCTGAGCCGACATGAGACATTGATATAAATTGTGTAAGTTGTTTGTTAACCGTTTTATAAATAAAGTTCAATTTTAATTTAAAAAAAAAAATTCCCCAAAATTCGGAAAGCCACACGGATTTTAATTTTTATAAAGATTCGGGGGCATATAGTTTTTGGCCTGTCCGTCTATTTGTCTGTCTGTTTGTCCGAAAAACATTAACATTGGACATACATGTAACTTTTGAATGGGTAGTGATAGGGCTTTCATATTTCACATGTGTATTCCTTGAGACAAGACCTTTCCATTGATACCAATTTTTTTTTACCTTGTGACCTTGACATTGACCTTTGGCCTACTTTTCAAAAACTTTAATATTGGGCATAAATTTTGAATGGCAAGTGATAAGGCTTTCATATTTCAAATGTGTGTTCCTTGTGACAAGACCGACCTTTCCATTGATACCAAATTTTTTTTAACCTTTTGACATTGACATTGACCTTTGGCCTACTTTTCAAAAACTTTAACATTGGGCATAACTTTTGCATGGTAAGTGATAAGGTCTTTCATATTTCACATGTGTATTCTTTGTGACAAGACCTTTCCATTGATACCAAAATTTTTGACCTCATGACCATGACCTTGACCTTTGACCTACTTTTCGAAAACTTTAACATTGGGCATAACTTTTGAATGGTAAGTGACAGGGCTTTGATATTTAACACGTGTATTCGTAATGTTAAAATCTTTCTATTGATACATGTACCAAAATTTTTACCTTGACTTTGACCTACTTTACAAAAAACTTTAACATTTGGAATATCTTTTGAATGGTAAGTGATAGGGCTTTGATATTTCGCATGTATATTCCTTGTCTCAAGGCTTTTACATCGATGCTAAAAAAATTTAAGCCAGTGACCCTATCCTTGACCCTTCACATACATGTACATAACAGAAAATGGTGTTTAATATACTAACAAAGATGCCACCGGGGGCATTCGTGTTTCACAAACACAGGCTTTATTTATATTGACTTTGGTTTATGACTTTTTTTCTTCCAATAGATCCATGGGAATTTAAAGATAGTGCTATTTGAAATAGAATTTAAAATGTTTTCGAATATTCTTTAAAATTTGAGGGATAATAACTATCCATATGAAACATCAAACGAAAAATTTTGTTCGACTTGAATTTGTTCCTCGTCATACATTACATGTTTTTATGAAAGGACTTACATCCAGATCCTTGGAGAACCATGTGAAATGAAAACATCAAATGTTACTGAATATTGTTTTTGTTTCTGTGATTAATATGTTTAGAGTATAAGACATAAAACCATATAAATTTAGTTCATGATCAAAATGTGTAATTAATGAAAACACAGTCAATCATATACTAAAAATGTATAATAAAGAAAAGGAATCTATTCGACCTTTTTTTCGCGTGACAATGCTCCGAAATGTTTAATCAAGTATATGTCTTTTTTAAACTAGAAAGTTAATGGTGTTATGTGTCAGATGGCCGTCCGAAGTCGTCACCGGTTGCCAATTTCTCTATTTCATTTTGTATGGTCTTTTGTGTTTGGTATTTCGATGTCGTATTTTGTGTTAACTTGTCCCTTTTGCGTCTCTTCGTTTGCTTGTCTACTCTATATATGCACAACCAATGTAATTCCCCGAGATGTCCCCGAGATGAAACCATTGAAAGGAACGTACTTGTATTTCGCATGAAAACGCTCGTGACGTCACAATGCATAAGATCTGAAGAAACGTGCTGCGACGGCTGTTCCAACCTGCAAACCTTACCCACGGTGACATGAAATTAACGTCACCTTGTCACCTAGAAAAACGTGAAAACAGAAAACAAGAATGAAACAGACAACTGTAGTGCATATATATAGAATAAATGTTATAATTTGTGTTTTGTTACGGGTATGCAACACACATCAAGTGCATTTATCGCATGAAATGCGCTATCACGCATTACATGTACGATAAATGCACTTGCTGTGTGTTGCAGACCCGTAACAAAACACAAATTAAGACGCTTATTCTCTATATGTCTTTGTAAAGAGGTAGATGCTGAAACCGAGATCCCGCCCTTTCTTTCAAAAGGACATCATATAAATTTCGTTGAATTGGTTGGTTCTGTGATATATATAAAGGAATCTTCTTTAGATTTTGTCAAAATTCGTATAAAATTGATGTCCCCGATGATTAGCATATACAAATGTATCTGCAATCCTGACGACCGACATAGAGAACAGCGGAACAGATTGCTTAAAATTAGCTTAGTCTTTCTATACAACTCTCTTGAAGAAGAACTGCAATAATACATGTTTTGTTATTTCAAATCTTGACTTCGAATTTCTAACGTTTTGAATCGGAAATGTTCTAGATTTGGAGGGGCATTTTATTCCCCCTTTCAATCCCATGCAGTTTGTCTCTGGTTCTCTAAAACAAGGGGAAGTCAAAGCCAGAATGGTATGGGGGAGGTTTACTATGGTAACAAAGGGGAAGGTTCTCTTTTAATATAGAAAACCTTCCCCAAGGGGGAAGTTTCTTTATCATAGAAAACCTTCTGTGGAAAGGAGATTTACTACATGACACCGGATTACTACATCATTTGCTATTTACGAGGCAGACGGCAATCAGGTTGCTCATTGATCTCGTTGGTGTATGTGTCGTCTTCTGTGTTTGGTGTTTGGGTGTTATATCTGGTGTTTCTTCTCACTATGGTTTCTCTTTTTGTGTTTTCACATGTCCTTCTATAATTTCTTTGTTTTGGGTGCTGCAACCGAGTCTTGGTAGAGATCCCCTCCTTTGAATGTTTTAGTTTGCTTGAAATCCGGTTGCAAGGTGGGGAACAGTATTTCAAATACGTCTACATTTCTCAGTGGTTTTAAGGTTTATAAGCAGATTCCCTGATCATACAATTTGTCATACTCTATCTTTATAAAGATGTTAAAACGTTTAGGTGAAATTAAGTAGTGATCGATTATTAAAAGTCTTCAAATTCAAATAGCATCATTCATGAACAGATGAATTAACAACATGGACCAAACATGCACGTTTCGAATACTTAAACCTCGGCAGTTATCCTCAATGTAAACAATGTTATATGGCCAGAGAAGAGTGTGATAGTTATAAAGTCCGAAAATGTACCGAAAGACGTAGCAGGATATCACATTTTGATCATACAAAATGTGTCCGTATGCTGTCATATATTATAGTTTCCCACCTAGTAATGGTAAAGAGTACATTTATACTTGTCATGCAAATCATCAAATAAAGGTCTTGAAAAACGACAATTTAAGATCGATACAATTTTCTTTTTTGAAAATGACCTGATTAGTTATTATGCGAACATCTTGAAAGTCAGTTTCGGCCAACGCGTATTAATTTTCATGAGAGGGTATACTGCTTTTGTTCCAATGTGATCTTGCGTCCAAATCTCTTATTCTTCATTAAATGCGCAGCTACAAGCAACAGTTAAATTTAAGAGATTCATATTTTGTAACCTTTTTTTCTAGCTCATCAAATCAAAACTGAAAGAAACATCAATATGCCATATAAAGGCTGAAGAAAATACTGATTGAATATTCTGTGATAAGTGAGCTATTAAAGTGTTTTAATGATGTAAATGTTTTCCTTTATCCACCCCCTGCGTACACGCCATCAATATCTTTACTGTTGCCATATTTGCACTTGGAAAATCTCGTTAGGCAGTGTGATAGGCATCCAAGCTGTACTGGGTTGCACCACCATTGCAGACACTTATAAACTCCTATAGTACATCGCAGCTTGGGGTTAAAATGCTGTGTTTGGGAAACTGCTTCCTCGAAGAGGAGACTTCCGATCAGTAGACAGACAGCTATAATCACGACAAAGCGCATCTTCGGTCTGTAAAAAATAAGTATCAATGAATGAAAGTCAAACACAAAACGACTGATTCAAGCGATAGTTCAGATTAATTAAGATATCAAATTGTATAGTTTAACACACATAAAAAGTCCAAAAGAACTAGCTTGCAGCACCAACAGCAAAACTCCAAAACACTCAATGCAACAACACAAAGCAGACATCCACAGAAAGAGACGCAAAAGGGACAAGGAACACCAACTCACACCATAGCAACATGAAACATAAAAGACCACACATTAACCAACCGGTGCCGACTTTGGACGGCCATCTACTACGCAATTAGCAGAAGTTGTGGTTATCCTGGATTACGTGCGCACAGCCCTCCCACTTTTCCGATTACCTTGAGGTCTCGAAGAATGTATAATTTTGGTGTAAAACATCCTCCTAACTGTTAGATGACCACACATGGACAAGACCGCAAAACGCAGGGACCATTGAAACACAGATGAATATGTAAATGGATGTAAAAAGAGGGCGTACGTAATACAGTCCGCGCTCTGCAAAACACAGACTTATGCTTCGTTTACACGGAGAGTTTATTGCGCAATAAACGTAAATTTGTTGCGCAATAGATTTGTTTTGCATTCACATGACAAAATTTATTGCGCAATAAATTTTCTGCTAGTTTCGCAATAACTTAATTGCGCAACAAATGCTGCCGTGTAAACGCTAAGCGAAACTGTTGCGCAATAAATCTGACCTATGCGCACCATCATGACAAGAGAAAGAGATTGTTATACTTACGAATATAAGAATTCGACGTCTTTATGCTTAAGATTCTATTAATGTTGAGATATTCCGATTTTTAGTATATATAAGAACGGACGCCTTTCGCTTTTCTATAAGTCTGGACCCCTGTAAAAATGACGTCACAATTGAATGACGTCGTGCTCTAGACTGAAATGACAAATATATGAATGTTCTCTCAAAATAATCTTTTTAGACTTTACGAAAATTATTCGAACATTTTCATCAAGGTTTCTGTTATACATTAATTGTTATGAATTCATGATTCTTGTGCATGTGCATTGGCATTTTATTGCGCAATAGTTTCGGTCTCGTGTGAACGCAGAAACGCTTATTGCGAAACAAATTTGTTGCGCAATAAAGTTATTGCGAAATAAATTTATTGCGCAACCATGTAAACGAGGCATTATTTAAATGCGAAAGGCAGTTTGTACAAGTAAAACAAGCGACAAGATCGAAGAAGAACGAAACACTAAAGATTACTCATAAACCGAAGGGACTGATAAGCAATCGATGTCGACTTAGGACGACCCTCTGCCACCTTAAAAGCAAATTGTTTCGTTAACTGGATTACATGCGCCGTATCTTTCCTTTCACCTAGTTGTCTCGAAGAACGCACAATTGGTGTGTATAATGAAATTAATTGTGCAAGGGTATTTGAAAAAATTGAAATTTCTCGATCTCCTACACTATAGTATTTCTGACTTGAGTTTTCTTGGGGGAAAAGAGGGGTAGGAGGGGGAATTCCTACCAAAGCCTGTGTCTCTGCCAAAGTGTATAGAACTATGTCTGATCAGACACATGCGATTCAAGATGTCATTTCGATCGAATATTATTGGTTCGTTTTCCTGTTGTAATGTAATAATCTGCTATAATTGATATATCATACACAACCCCATTGAGATTCAAATATTGATCGAGCAGTGTGCCAGCCTCCTTTGCTAAAATTCAGTTTTGAAAATATTTTCATTCGGCATTTACATCTCCCAATTACATAAAAAATCTTATCATAAATTCAATGTTGTATTTATTGTTCTATCATCATTTCTGGACTTTGCAGCTGTCTTTTTCTTTTTACTCTTTTTCAGCTTACATCAAAATTTCTTTCAGAATCGTAGTTCTTTTTGTAGTATATTTTTATAAATTCTTAGTCTCAGGGCGTGTAGTAGTCGTAACTATATTGTTGAATCGAGAATTAGACTAAATTGTAGAAACTTAGAACTTTATCGTTTAGTTACGTGTTTTCCGTAATTTATATTATATTAATTACGGTGGTGACAGCAAAACCGCAGACCACGCTAATTCTGCGATCTAGACGTTTAATAGAAATTCACAAAAGGGACATCATGAAATTCTGTTATAGTGCCAATCAGTTATTCAGTCTCAATGTCGAGAAGCTCAAGCATTTCAAATGGAACAGCGCGAATCCAGTCCAGGAATAAATGTCCTGAAATGAAACCTGGTGCTAACTACTATTCGAATAATATAAACAAAGCATTGATTTTTTTTATCGAATCAAATCTATCAATATTATGAGGATCTATGCATGATATCGTTTATGAAATTTACCGAAAATTGATTACGTCAATGCATTGCTCGTAATCTAGTTTCATATATTGGTTTGTTTAAATAGAGGGAAACTGCATGTTTCTTGAGTTTGAACATATTTTATATCCAATGGAAAGGAATAGGATCGGGCGTTTTCCAATATTATCACGTGCCCTCTCCTGAATAAACTTACCAAGGAGTCAAGAATAACAGCATAACAAATTAAAGGCTCTTATAATGTTCAAGTTTCTGATAATGAATCAAGTTTAAAAACAAAAGCTATTTAAACCTAACCCCTTATTTGGTAAATAAATATAGAGCGAAATGATTATCCTCTTGATTGTTCCTTTAATCTGTATTAAGTTTTTAACAGCAGTAACCAACAAAAATTATTGGAGTTCAACATGTTGAAATATATTATCTATGGTTATTTTTCATGCGTGCATAATATATTGTTTTACAATTATTTTGAATTTTCAAAAATTATTTACGTTTCTTTCTTTTCAGTAAAATATACATTTTGATTCACTCAAACATTAATTTTGATTTCCTAATCGATGCCTAAACGATGTAATTCTTTAATAAATTCGATGTAATTCTTTAATAAATTCTTACCTCGTTCACCCAAGGATTCTTGTTTTATTGTTACTAATGACGGTTTCAGATATGCGCTAAAATTGACTTTGATTCCTTTTATACTTTCTTTCATAATGAGATGTAGCAAAGTTCAAATAATGATGACATCATGATGAATGAAAATCACGGAAAAGCTATGAATAATTTTAAAATAGCAAAAAAGGAATGAAATTTACGTTCTCACATTAGGGCCTTTATCGCTTACCTGATATACAAAGGAAGGAGCTAATGTTACACATAATCTCCTTATCGTATTATGAATTAAGCATGTTCCATGTGATCAATTTTTACGTCATATCTTTTCAGTGATATTAATACAGAGTTTCTTTTATGAGGAAAATGTGGTGTTGTAGAACAAGATGGACAAATACTCTCAGACTGCTTCTCCTCCGAAAAAAATGAATGATGTACAAAGACGATATCTCTCTCTCTCTTATCTTAGTATATTTATACTAGCCATGAACATGCTTTAAACTTGAATATCTTCAGCCTTTCCTCCAAATGTCGGAGATAAGAAACTTGACGATAAGAAGCCCTAGAATGACAAATATGGATAATGACCATATCCCTGTATACAGCACAAAATCGATAATTCAGAAAATCAGAAACCGAAGGCATACAAAATTAGGATAAAACAGGAACCAAATCAAACAAACAAAAACCTCCACCACCTGAAAAGAAGCGAACTGCCGATATGGGAGTGAGACCAGGTGCCAAGGAAGAGTAAGCATCTCCTGCTTGCATGCAACACCCGCCGCTTCAATTCTGTTGAACTTTCACATCCGGTTACTTCCATTTCGGAAGACATAGAGTACACTCTTTGGTTGGATGGTTCAAATGGTCTATGACAGAATATCATCCA
Organism: Pinctada fucata; assembly: GCA_028142955.1. NCBI lineage: Eukaryota > Metazoa > Mollusca > Bivalvia > Pterioida > Pteriidae > Pinctada > Pinctada fucata. The sequence goes on along the minus strand of AP027113.1, from coordinate 44,678,481 downwards.
CCATTCTGGAGAGTGGGACATCATTGTGTATGACGAGTTCCCTATATCGACCGTAGAACTTCCTCAGTGACGATGTTAGTCGGTCACAAACATATCCCTGACTGAGAAGCTTATCTGAAAGACGCCTAGCTCTCAGAACAAAGTCCGTATATTTGGTACTTGCTCTGGCATAGCGTATCAACTGAGATATGAACACGCCATAAGCTGGCGATGAAGGGATGTTGCTACTCAGAAAAGGAAAGTTTGTAATGCTGAAATTGAAGTCGTCACGTCGAAACTAGAAAGTTTGTTGAAAATGTGCCCCAAATGAGGAATGTCCAGATATTTGGCTAAATAAACCATTTTTGAAACCGAAATTCTGATAAATTGAGAAAGGAAGTGAAAAATTATGTAGCCTACATTGTAGAATAATACATGTATTTGTAGAAATTCTGTACCTGTTGTAACTTTATCATTTTTATCATTGAGATGTAGAGAAGAAGGCAACTTTAATATGTAAACCAAGGATAATTCTTTAGCAAAATGTGGCTTTTGGGGGCAATTTTTTTCTTAGATTCTGTAAACGGGGAAATGATTGCGGTGGTTTTATTTTCGCTATGTTCGCGGTTTTCGAATTTTCCGCGAACATTAAACCCCCGCAATACTTTTGTATAATAGACAAAACAAATAATAGAGGCAAAGATGTTCAAATGCATTTGAAGCAGGAAATCTATTAGTAGAGCGACCAATTTAAAAAAGAAGCTTAGTTTTCGAGTTTAATCAACACACCTCACACAGGCCTGAATTTGGTCTGAACTTTTTGCTGAATACCCCTGCTTTCAAATAGAGCTGTCGTAAAGAATATTCCACGGTCAGATTTTGTTTAAATTGGGTAAAAAGGGATAAAATCGTGAAAAATTAAAACGAAATATTTATCGTTTATATCCTCGGTATTCCTATATTTTGTTCTTTTTTGTATAGACAGTCGTTGCAATCAATGCATTAGATATGTACACATGTTATATAATTGTTTTGGAGGAAGAATATTTTCTCCTCTCTCAAAAAATTGCAGTTTTATGCAAATTTCTATGAAATATGAAGAATCCGTGTTAATATTTTCACTAAAGCACAGAGACTAAATTTTTGTCTCGAAACATATCGACAAATATATGTTTATTATTTCCAATGCCTTTTTATTGATCATTTTTCTAAGGGGCTATAAATAAATGTAAAAACCTAAAGCGTATATACTTTTGATTTAAGCGGCATTTCACAAATTAGTTTCCGTAGATGAAGATTCGGTCGACCACATGTTACAGTTTCTATCAAATCGTACCTATCAACCGGTATACATACATATTTTTGATAAAAGTTAAATGCAGAAATGGGAATTACATCATACTGTTAAAAAATGACGAAAAATACTTCTTTTTAATATGTCGTGATAAGACCGTGTATGGAAACTCATTCGTGACAAGTTGAAATGAAAATACGTGAATTGAAGAAAAATGCATTAAATTCATATGAAATTATCAAAAGTATATTTTGACGTTTATTTTAGTACCACAGAGATGTGAATATACATGTATAGTACATTGGTCAGAGTTTGGGCTCTTCGTTATCTGTGTTTTAAACATTACGATATGCCTTGGGTAAACGTTGCAATTTATCCCTTTTAGCATCCGTACTTACATGTACTCTTCGTTCAGATTTGTAACTGTTACAAAATCAAGTGGATGCTTTTCAAGATATACTGAGTCAGAAAACCCCTTTGATGTCTCCGTGAGATCCAATGGAAAGTCCTCAAGTGTCACGGGGGAGGGGGGGGGGGGGCTTTAATTCCTAATGCTGTACATAAGCACAAACACCACATTGTCATATGTAATATTGGTAATCTAATTGGGCAGTTCCTACATACGTCTACAATACATCAAATAAAAGGCTATATCACGAAGAGGAACCGACGTCTGTTGATAACGAAAAATTCGCTGCAACAGGAGCGCGTCAATGGCCGTATTTCCTAAAGAGCTCCGAATAAAGAAATAACATTGAAAAAGTGTGAAATGTATGACGCACAGAATAGTAACTATTCCAACAGCAAAGCATTGATCTTCAACATGTACATGTATTAAAGAGTCAAAGATGCGATACAACATAGTAAAATCAAACTTTTATAACGACGAGACTGATATGTTGACAGCTCAGCGTGAGACCTCAAAGAATAGAGCACCCTTTATTGTGTGGTCATTTCTATTTTAATATTGCTAAAGATCAGCTTCTCGGTTGGTAGTTTTATGTGAGCGTCTTTAATTCTTGTAAATGTGGTTGTTTGATGTTCACTATCTTTTCCGTTTCATTTATAAAGAAACAATTGCAGAGAAATTAAAAAAATTGTCCATTGTAGACAAGGATGAAGCATGAAAAACAATGAACAGACAGTAAAAAAACAAACTCAACAAAAACATACAATATTGTTGATATGGCCATCAACGATCAACCAATCAGAAACTAGAGAACCAAAACTAGAAATCAGAGGCTATCCCCCTTATCATCTATTGTCGTAGCAAACTAACCTGACCGGGCGGAGCTAATTCAATCAAGCAATTGCTACAATTTTAGGGTAGATAGATTATGAATTGCACATGTTAATTAGAGTAAATACTCATTACCTGTAATTTTATATGGCTTTTATCACCTGGTCAGAAGTTAACTCTTCCAATGAAAAGGTGAAAATAAGCTCCGCCCGGTTAGGTCAGTTTGCTACGACAATACCTGTAGAACTATGCCTTTAAGCTACGTTTTAGCGACAACTGTTGTCACAAGGTCAAACTGAGAAAGAAAATGCCACGACTGCCTGAATGTGATGGGGTCGTATAGGCAGCTACGCTTCTTACTTGTGGAACTAAAGTGCATTGCATAATTCCATGTTTTGTTGATCATAAAATCTTTGTTATACTTAATTATTTCTAATATTCGGCTGACAAAATGTGTCCATATCACAATGTTTGAAATTACCAGAACATAGGTAGTACATAAAAAAAAATATTTTTCAAAATTATTGATGTAAATTTGTCGTCTTCTTTGAAATAAAGTGATTTTTTTCATTCATTATTATATGTTAGAATTTAATTTAGCCGTAATTATTTAGTTTTACTCCGTATTATCGAGAAAACATCTCCTAGTTTATATTGCAGTGAATCGCTAATAACACAGTTGGGGGTGGGGCATTTTATTTGCCTGGTACTCCTAAGTTTTTCAATCGATCTCTATCAAACTTACCTAAAAGCACATTCACATATCAAAATATCGTTTCTGTATGTTAATTTTTATCTTCGAATTAACATTCTCAATATTGAAGTGAAAGAATTTAAAATTTCAATTTTACCAATTTATCTTAGAATTTGTGCTCATTCATCCATGAAGTTGAAATTAGAAAATTCAATTTGATCCAAAAATTTTCTTTTGACTTCAGTTAGCATATTGACTTTGATTTCGGTCAGTTTGACTTTTCATTTATTAAAGGATGATAATTTTTGTTAAAATATCTATGATTTTGAATTTTACTAATTTTCCGCTTTTATCTGAATTTACAGTAATTCTGACCATACGAATTTTTTACGACAGGTCAAATCTGATGTCTCATGTTATATTCTTTCGTTTAATATAAAAATTAGCCCTGTGTTAGGTGGGTTGATTAAAATTTCAAATTTAGCGACTTGGTTGCTCTACTACATTGTTCATGTACAGCTGAATCGTTCAATTCTCTAAATGTGGTTTTCCTTTACGTTGGTTAAATAGTTTGTACAGTAAAGGGTATCGACAATTTAACTTACGATGCATCTATATTTCAATAAAAAGGAAGATGACACACATACCGCGGTTAAGATTTCTAGTGAAAACGAACGCACTTAATTAGTTTCAATCTACTTTTCCGTATTCTTTAATTATTGATATTCGACCGTTTCTGTGTACATATGTAATTATCTCTAATAACTACGTGTTTGTCATTAATTACCACGTGAAACAAAACTACAAACAACAATCAAATTACACGTGTGCTTGTGCGACGAAATATTTATAGATGTATCAAAAGTTTTTTTTTTCTTCTGCAACTTTTGATACCGCGAAATTAAAACCACCGCAATTGGCTACATTCAGAAAACCGCGAACTTTTAACACCGCGAAATTAAACCCGTTTACAGTATCATCTTCCCTCTGATATTTTGAGTTAGAGGCTTGAAGTATGTTCCTCAAATGTCAATTAATGAGTTAAAGACGATTCTGTCGATAATCTCAGCATTACTCACAATAGAGCACCAAATTGAGCATCAACAGACCCCTAGCAAGCTAGAGGTGGGACCAGGTGCTCGGGAGGAGAAAGAATCCCCTGTTGGCTAGCCGCACCCGCCGTCGATGTTCATGCACGAAAATGAGAACAATATATTAAATACATGCACTGTGGCGACCATGTCAGGAAAAAAAATTCAGAACACTTACTGTCAAACCCCTCGCGGGTAACTATTTTACGAGCTCCACACGGCAAAGGGCATAAGTGTGACATAAATGAGTTAAAGAAGATCCTGACGATAATTCAACAGTACTCACAATATAGCACCAAATTGAGCATCGCAAGACCCCTAGCAAGCTAGAGGCGAGACCAGGTGCCCGGGAGGAGTAAGCATCTCCTGTTTAAAGCATCTTTGTACAGACTGCGAAATGCCACATTAAATAATTTTTTTGCAAATTGGCCAGTCACGAACGGAGTGCTTATTGTACATATCACATTTCGTTCATTTTACTCAAATAAATATTTTTCCTAACAACCACTTTGATAGGTGAGAAATAAACATAGACTTGCTGGTCCATGCTGTTAATTTATCTGGTCTTAAATGATGCTATTGAATTTGAAGACGTTTAACATTTCAACTGCTAGAGATATGACAATCTGGGTATCCAAATCTCTAAAATATGGTTTTAATACTTTGTGCTCAGTAAATGTACCGTTTTCATACTTTGTGCTCAATAAATGTACAAAATTTGTCATTTTCCTATCAATTACCAGGATTCTAAATGTCTACTCTTAATGTTTTCATCAACTAGGTTCCGAACGTATAAATGAAGAAGAGTACCCTTGGGTCACTAGTTTGCACATATGTAGACGAACACAATTCTAGCCCCAGCATAATGCGGATTCCCGGTACTGAGGGATAAAAGAGGTGTGTTCTTCTGACTTATAGCGCTTCATACTTTTTATATCTACACTTATTTCGTGTTGCAGTATTGAGTTGGTAAAGCAATTCCCCGCGACCCGATGTTTGAAGTGTTTTAATTTCATTGTGTTCTCTAACTTGGCTTTGTTGTAGTGTCTTCTACGTAAGACTTTAATTCACTTTTCTTCCATTATCGCATTATGGCATTTTTAAGGTCGCCTCGTATCAAACTTACCCCCTTGAGATTACTCTCTGTCACTACAGTCACTTTACCATCATCGACATTCAACAGTAAAAAACTTTTTTCCTCACCAAGAGTACTCTTATCACCTCTCAAATTTAGACCCCACAGTCGTATTTTACGCACTACTCCATCTGCAGGCTCTACATTCAACAACAGACACAGAGGGTTCTCAATTATTTCTAAGTGCAAAAGTAAAAGATGCTCGTTGTGTCACCTCATCAACTGCGACTCCATAATAACATCTAGTGTAAATGGGCAGAAATTCAAAATCGAGGTAGACCAAGACATCGATTGATCGTCTCAAGATCTTATTTACGTAATGACTTGAAATGCCAGGGGATGTGGCGCACAATATGTAGGTGAGACAGGCCAACCTTTAAAATCTCGTTTTAGGAACCATTCTTATAAGATCAGAACCTCACGTCAACAAAAACACAGAAACTTTCTTTATAATCACTTTGTTAAATATAATCATTCTATTTCGGATATCACCATTACCCCAGTTCAGACTTTTCCAAAACGTAAAAATGAAAGTAAGACCGAAATTAAAAAACGCCGACTACAAGCTGAACTTGCCTGGATCACCAAACTTCAGACTGCGTACCCTCTTGGTTTAAACGATCAAATTTATGGACAAGGAAACATCTCCTCAGCTTCTACCAATATCAACATCTTTTCAATTCGCCCAAACACTAAAAGGAAATACAGGTCACACGGGAAAAGACGAAAAAGACAAAAAAGAAAACGATCCAGAATATACCGCTCTCTCAACGATTTACTTACTATAGCACGCAATGGCGGAAGACATGAGCTGTTACATGCTCTGTCGTCAATACCAGTTATGCACTTGAAATCTATCTTGGATGAAGCAGAGGTTGCATTCTTAAGAAACTCTGACTGATTCAGACTTAATATCATTGTCTCATTCGCAGAGTATAAACTTTATCCTATTGTGAAAAACACCTCACCGAAAAGACGATTCATAAAAATCCCGTTTATTAACAAAGGTTTTGATCTTCTGAACATCTCTAATATTTTTCGGGATCATCGCGTACAAAGTACCATTCCTCAATATTTTGAAAATTTAGAGCCACCTCTTATTTGTTATAAGTACAAGAAACCTATTCGAAACTTTGTTTTTAACTATAATAAAGTTACAACGGATCCTGACATACTTGAATCGTGTCCTGCTTCTTGAGAATGTGCAACTTCTAAATATCTCTACAAACCAGCTGGCCATGTTGTTACAGGTGACTTTTCAATTATCCAAGACAGACAGCTCCGTGGTCTTCTTAAAAAAGGACCTAAGTATAGAATCCCATCCAAGATAGATTTTGTCAAATGCCGTGAAGTGCTTACGGAAGCCTTAGATAATTATACGAAAAGATGGTGTAAATCAAAAGGAGTCGAACCGCATGCTCTGAATGACTGGAAAAACCTCATTTTAGATATAATGGATATTCGAATAGATAACTTCCATAAAAACCCTCATCTTTTTCAAAATCCACGTTCCAAATCAGAAAGATATTTCAAATCCAAACTAAGTAAATTACATGAAAAATATGTCTTTGCGCCAGCTGATAAAGCAGCCAACAACACCATTATCATTTGAAAACGTTACTACATATCAACTTTGATTTCGGAACTTTCGTCTACTAATACATATATCAAAAGCAATGAAAGTGCATCTAACATTTTAGGCAAGCATAACAGTGAACTGTCTTCATTCAGTATCTCTATTTCTAAATTGGATCTCCCAACACTATATTGCATACCGAAACTGCACAAGTCTCCTTACAAATTTCGATTTATTGCTAATTCTAGTAACTGCTCCACTACAATTTTGTCTAGAAATCTGACGTCAGCACTTACTGCTATTAAAGAACACATAACTAGATATTGTGAAACGGTTCTAAACAGGAACGATGTAAATTTATTTTGGTCTATTAAGAATTCAGGGGATGTGATTGAAAAAATGAAATCTGGAAATTTCCAAGCCAATACGATTTCTTCATACGACTTCTCTAATATGTACACCACACTTCCTCATGACAAAATTAATGATCGATTATCTAATCTCATTAAATGGTGTTTTGATCGAGAGCGAAAAACTTACATTTGTACATCTGAATCGAAGGGTTTCTTTTCCTCGACAGACTACAAATCATACAAATCATGGACATGTAGTGACCTGTGTAATGCCTTGTCCTTCCTCTTGGACAATATTTATGTTAGATTTGGTGAGGATCTATACAAGCAGGTTGTAGGAATTCCTATGGGTACTAACTGTGCGCCTCTTGTTGCAGATTTATTTTTATACACTTATGAAAAAGAATTTATCCAAAATCTTCAAAAGCAAAGAAAATTTGATGAGCTGAAATGTTTCAATAATACTTCTAGGTATCTGGATGATATTCTAACCATTGACAATCCTGCTTTTGAATTATATAAGAATGAAATTTATCCACAAGAATTAACCCTTAACAAGGCAAACCTTTCAAATACAGAAACACCCTTTTTGGACCTAAATATCAAAATTGTAAACGGAAAGATTCATACAAGTGTATATGACAAAAGGGATGATTTTGGATTCAACATAGTAAATTTCCCTTGGCTTGACGGTGATGTTCCAAGATTACCGTCATACGGCATTTACATATCACAGCTCATCCGGTACGCTAGAGCATGTACTGATATTTTGGATTTTCACAGTAGAAATTTACAAATTACCAAAAAACTTTTAGGTCAAGGTTTCCGCTTTCATAAACTAGTTAAGACTTTCTGGAAATTTTACGAAAATTACAGTCAACTTCTTTTAAAATTCGGATCTATACATGCAACAGAGTACATTACTATGGGTATTACACAACCTGTCTTTTATGGTGATATGATAAACAAAATAAAAAGGATCAAAGGTAGGCAGCATAACCATCGAAAATGCGTCAGAATCATCAAACGCCTTTTATACCGTGGGTATGATCCTAATGTCACCAGACGGACACTAGGCTTGGTACTTGACCAATCTACAGTCTTGTACAAGCGCATCCTTGAGACTTGCACTCTGACTGACTGTGACGACGGGACTCCATGACGGGCCCTGTCCAAAACCTCTTTAGAGAAGACAGGGCCCCGACCACCTGTCCTCTATGAATGTCAGTCGGACTCCTCGGGTGATTACATACATGAGCTCGCTACAGCCGGCAGAGCACGGACTGTATTACGCATGCCCTCTTTTTATATCCATTTACATATTCATCTGTTTCTATGGGGCCTCTGCGTTTCGCGGTCTTGTTTGTGTGATGTCATCTTACAGTGAGGAGGTTGTTTTACACCACAATTGTACGTTCTTCGAGACCTCTGGGTAATTGGAGAAGTGCTAGAAGTCAGAAGAACACATCTCTTTTATCCCTCAGTACCGTATTTTGCTGGTACTAGAATGGTGTTCTTGTGCATATAAAACAAAGGAGGGGATCTCCAACAACACCAGATTGTAGCACCCACAGCAAAACCCCAAAGCACTCAATGCAAAAAGACAAAGCAGACAAGCACGGAAAAAGACGCATAAGGGACAAGGAATGTCAACGCACAACACAGAAACATCAAACCCAAAGGACTACACATAAACCAACGAGACCAATGGGCAACCGGTGCCGACTTAGGACGGCCATCTGCCACGGAAATAGCAGAAGGCGTGGTTATCCTGGATTACGTGCGCACTACCCTCCAACTTTTCCTATTACCCAGAAGTCTCGGAGAACGTACAATTGGGGTGTAAAACAACCTCCTCACTGTCAGATGACCACAATCAAACAAAACCGCAAAACGCAGGGGCCCAAGCAACACAGATGAGTATGTAAATGGATATAAAAAGAGGGCGTACGTGATACAATTTTTGCTCTGCCGCCGCGAGCTCATGTATGTTACATGTATCACCCGAGGAGTCCGACTGACATTCAGAAAGGACAGGTGGTCGGGGCCCTGTCTTCTCTAAAGAGGTTTTGACAGGGTCCGTCATGGAGTCCCGTCGTATGTGCAATGTAGGATCCTACTTATCTTATTTTACATACGCAACCTAGTTAATGAAGAAAGTAATAGTAGAAATTTTGAATACTGGCAATTGATGGGAAAATGACATGGCCCATTAATATGATTAAGTCAATCAAAATTTGTCTTTTGTGTATAACTACAATAAAAGGAGTTGTTAAGATAAGACGTAGAATCTGCCCTGAAAAGTGGGATTTTGAAAATGGAAATTTCTTCGTACAATTTATGCCTATACGGCATCCCATCAGAATCGAAAGTAACTTTGATATCTGTCTTGAATAATTTTGCTAATATTTGGGTCAAAACTTGTATTTTTCCTATAGAAATAAATAGGGCTGGGACGATTCAGGTATCCTTCGATTCGGTTCGGTTTCGATTCTCAAGGCCTCGGGTCGGTTTATTTCGATTCGGTTCATTTGAATGAGATAAAAGTACAAAATAATGTAAAAATGGATAAAATTCGCAAAAAATGAAGAAAATCTCAATTGATTTGACCATCACTATAGTTTAACCTTATACAGCATAACAGTTCGCATAATAATCTGAAGAATGTGCGGGGTTTCATCAGTTTTACATCCATAATTATGGTGAATGCATGTGCTCCAACACAACAGCATGTACTGTGAGAAATTTTAAAAATATAAATACAAATTTCAACACCTCATTGTTCAACAACCAAGTATTGACAGGTTTCGCATTATATATTTCATAGTGGACATAGCTTTCCTTACATGATATTTGGCAACTACAATCCCGTTTATTCTTATTGCTGCATGTACAAAGCTTCCTCTGACCAGTTCACGGAAAGCGAAAGTAGAGCTACTTACACTTTCCTTTTCATGGGTGGTCTGCAAGTGGGGGGAAGTGCACGTAAATCGGAACAATAAGTGAATGTTCGCTCTTTTCTTACATTTTGACCTTTCTTAGATTCACTACAATTTTCTGTAAGAATGTCCAAGTTTGGCGGGACGTATCACTCATATAAATTTAGAATTTTTATTTTTGACACTTATTTGTAAATATAGATATCTCAACAATTATTTTAAATGTTGAAATCAATAAAAAAAAAAACAATTTTTGAAAATTGCAAAAATTATGGGCCAAAACAGCTGATTTTGCCCCCTCCCCTTTTATGGAAAAGTGGGGTTCTGTATCTCATGGGAACACTACCCTAGAAACGAAAAACCAAAAAAGGTAGGGGTGCATTTTTGTAAAGATAAAATACGACAAATTTTACTATTTTCCCTCTTTAACCCATAAAAAATGTATTCTTAATATGATCGGATGAAATATACAAGAATTGGGAACGAAATAAGGAAGATAGATGATTATTCTTTCGTCAGTGTGTATTTCGCGCAAAAAGGATTACATTTTGTAATACAAAAGGAGACCGTATTTTGGCTTCCGGATTTCATTACTTGCCCATTAAAGTAGACATCACGTTCAAAATCTATTTTTGATATACAATGTAGAAATATTTGATGTCTTTTAGTAAATATTAATCCATTTTATGTAAAATATTATTAAATTCATACGTTTTTCCGTCGATGGTATCAGTTTTCCTATCCGAGAACCCCTTCTTCTTTCGACCTTAATTTTAGTATCTTAAGAGTACTTCACCAAAATGTAAAACATATAAAAAGTATTCAATACATCATATTTCAATTACGATTGATTTTTTTCAACATGTGAATCATCATGCGGAAGATATACAGCATGTGATTCGGACCTTATTTAAACTGCTCCTTTGTGGCAAGGTATACATAAGTCTAATTCTTGGTAGTTAAATTGTCAATATTGAAATATGTGTTCTATTATAAAATTTCAGAGCACCATATAAAGTATCAAAATCACAGAATGTAACAAATTCACAAGATATTGATTTCTTCACGGCCTGAAAGACGGATGTTGCTATCTGAGAGGGGATGTCTACTTTCCCCGTACACATGATCTCAACTACATTGGGGATTTACTTCTGCTTCTTTGCCACGGTTGGTAATCTCGAAACGCAGAACAATCGGTTGTACGATGTTTTTGTGCAATATGTATCATTTATAACAAAAAGGAGAATGTGATGCAGCATATTAAGAATGCCTGAGC